>CM053403.1:7068714-7128230 GCA_028644305.1 Xerus rutilus
GGCTCAAGCCTGTAATCCCAGCACTTAGGGAGGCTGAGACAGGAGAATCGCGAGTTCAAAGCCAGCCTCAGCAATGGCGAGGCGCTAAGCAACTCAGTGAGACCCTGTCTCTACATAAAACACAAAATAGGGCTGGGGATGTGGCTCAGGAGTCGAGTGCCCCTGAGTTCAATCCCCAGTACCAAAAAAAAAAAAAAGAAAAAAAAAAAAAAAGGCTTTATTGATCAGCCCAGATCATGTTGATTTGTCCCTTTGAGTTATTTTTTCAAAAGGTAAATTTATATTTTATATATGTAAATTTATAATTTATATACTTATGTATAAATTATATATATACACATATATGCCTACACATCTCTATACACGTTAAGTAAAAATGTAATCATATCTCGTCCTTTGAGTTATTTTTTAAAAAGGCAGCTATTTCTGTCTATATCTCTGTATATATACTATAGTTATGCATAAACGTAATCAAATCTTACTGAATTCTTTTATTAAATATCTTCTACCTTTTCTTCATTGGCTCCTTCTTCCCTATACTACCTACATCAGCACCCCACCCATATTTGTAAACTAATATGCATCCTTTCCTATTTCATGCATACACATGCATCTGGGTTTTTTTTAATCATTATTGTTTGACAAAAATACAATATTGTACACTCTTTTCTGTATCTTGCTTTTATAATATAACACAATACCAATGGAAATCTCTCCCTCTGAGTCATTTGGTATAGCTTCAATCCCTCTGCTTGATGTCTCCATAACATTTTAGAGTGGATATAGCACAACTTTTAGAGCAATTTCTATACTGGTAGAAATTCATATTGTTTTTAGCTTTCTGCTGCTGTAATAAACATCTTTGTAATTATATCCTGGTTATTTCCTGCCTTACGTATGGGATAGTCCCAGAAGAAAAACTGCTGGGTCAGAGACCTTGAATTTTCTTAGAAATCATGTTCAGCACATGCACGTTCAGTTGTTTATGATTACTTTGGAACTGTCTAGTTGTTTTACCTATGTAAAACAGCAAATGTGATCAAATTCTCTGGTATGCATTTAATAAAATAATTTAAAATTTTCTAGACATGTACAATTAAAAAAAGTACATTTTTATCGATGAAGTTGACAAGATACAAGACATAACTGAGGGCCTTACAGGCCAGTCTGAATCAGGCAAATACAGAGGGCTAGAAAAGAGCTCATGCCAAAAAATTGTTTTAAGACCAAGCGGGCTAGGAGTTCTCTAGGACTCTCAGGCAGAATACTGAACTTTGTACTAGAGCTGAAGAGCATCTTAAGTCTCTGATAACTATTAATGTTAAGCCTGCTACTATTACCCAACATTGAAAATTTCCTAATTTACTCAAGCAGTAAGTACTTTTTTATAAAAGCAGAGTCTGACTATAATTGGTGGATTATTTGACCTTTCCTTTTTTACTTTCTCCCTTTCCTAAAATTTGCTTTTTGTTATTTCACAGCTATAGTTCATGAAATCAAAAGGTAAAAAATTAACTCATTTTGTGATTAAAAAATTTCAGTGGTAGAGCATGTGCATAACTCTGGGTTGGTTCATCCTCCACAAAAGAATTCTGATCAGAAAGAAATTCATAATTTTAATAACTTTAGTAAATTATTATCTCATTTTGATTAACAACAGAGTATACATTGACACATATCAAAAAGTAACTTCTGAAAAATATAGAATTATTTTGAAACCAAACCAAGATTGGAAAATAATCTTTTATACCCTTTAAGCATTCCTTTCTTTGCCAAATACCAATTTCATAAAAAAGACTACATGAGAAATGTTTAAAATACTGCTTATACTCCCCCAAGTCTACTAATTATCAACACTATGGAGTGATCATTAACTAAATGTTTCCAAACTTTCAAAATCTCCAAGTACTAAAGAACTCTGTGACAGAAAAATCATCCAAGATAAAGATACCTTTTCTTTTCATTTGAAGGAGAAGGGGAAAAAAGGTGTGATACAGCAATGAACTTTAAGCTCTAGAAGTCAACTTGGCAGTTGCAGTGGCCTTTGATCACAGAACTAAGTACTATAGTCAATCTGACCTGAATTTCTTCTGACAAAGCTGTTTCTGAATTGACACTCTGGCACTTTGTAAAATTGTAAAGTATTTAGAAACAAAGTCATTACTTTATCATGCAATACCAATTATGGATGGACAGGCTTTTCTAACAAGTTTAACCAATCAAAAGCCTGAATGTCATAAAACTGGGCTTTGTAAATAGCAAAGTCTCATAAGCAGTTCTAAGACTCTGCAGCCAAGAAGTAAAGTTCTTCCAAGACATTTAGAACTGGGACTCTCAGGAGAGCAAGAAGAATGTTTTTCATATTTTCTTGGCCAACCAGAAAACCCAGAGAGGAAAGTGAAATAAGACTAAAAATGGATAGAAAGATGCACGTTTTTACTACAATCTAGGTATGTATTTTAATTATTTTTGAAACTAACTGGATTAGGAATTAATATGGTCTTATTCTGAAAAGAATTCTGCTAAATACTAGGTAATTCCTACTGTAAATCAAGAAGTAGTTCATGATCTGATTTACTACTATATAGTTGGAGAATGGGGAGAAGGAAAAAGCTAGTGATTCTTTTATAAGGTAAAATAGATCTCTCTTTAAAAAAATGACATGACCCAATTATAATACTCTCATTAGATTTTATTTGCATATATTGAGCAAAACAAGCCAGATGGGGCACCAACTATATGATTCTGTATATTCACTTATAGGACATTAGGAACATACAAAATAGCTGGGTGCAATGGTGCATATCTGTTAATCCCACGTACTTTGGAGGGTGAGGTAGAAGGATCACAAGTTCAAAGCCAGCCTCAGCAACTTAGCAATACCATGTCTCAAAATTAAAAATACAAAGGGCTAGAGATGTGGCTCAGGGTTAAGTGCCCCTGGGTTCAATCCCTGGTACCAAAAGTAAATTAAATACATAAAACAAACAAACAAACAAACAAACAATAAAAAAAGAATAGGCAAAACAATGAAATAATTGCAAGGGGCATCAGGGAACTTTCTGATGTGATGGAAATGTTCTAATCTTAACTGAGTTTTAGGTTATATTGGTGTATACTTTTGTCAAAATTCATTGAATTATACATTTTAGATTTGTGAAATTCAATACATGTAAACTTACCTTTTTAAAAAAGATATACCCCTCTCTAAAACTGAAATAACTTTTACACTAAGACTTCTCTCAGTTGGATTCCTTGTTATAATGTGACTTAAAAAATTCCCAGATTAGTATTCTTCAGTATAGGTGCTATGCACTATTTTGTAGTTAAAAGTATGTACTCTGGGGTTGTGTAGCTCAGTGGTAGAGTGAGTGCTTGCCTAGCATGCTTGAGGTCCTGTGTTCTATTCTCAGAGCTTAAAAAAAAGAAAAAAAAGAGTATAGACTCTAAGTCAGACTTTGGTGAGTTAGAATCCTACCATAGCATCCTACCGAATTACTCAGGAATACCAAAGTTTTTTGTGCCCCAGTTTCCTAATTTGTAAAATGGAGATAATAGCACCTGCTTAAGAAAGTTGTCAGGAGGATTATATAAGGCCTTAGAATAGTAAGCACTATATAAGTATTAGCTATCATTATTATCAAAAAAGAATTTATAGTTGAGAGACTGTCATTTTGGTAATTCCAAAGTGAGGCAGGACTTTGCAAGAGTAAAATTTTCACAGGCAACCACTATTCATCTCAGTTGTTATCTGCACAGAAGCCCTGGAAAATCTTTGGCTTTCTCACACAAGAGTCTCAAAGGGCTGGGGCTGTAGCTCAGTGGCAGAGTACTTGCCTGGCATGTGTGAGGCACTGGGTTCAATCCTTGGCATCACATAAAAAAATAAATAAATAAAGGCATTCTGTCCATCTCTAATTACCAAAAAAAAAAAAAAAAGTGAGTATCAGGTAAATATTCATATTATTACCATTTAATTCTTTTTTTTTTTTTGTACTGGAGATTGAACTCAGGGGCACTTGACCACTGAGCCACATCCCCAGCCCTATTTTGTGTTTTATGTAGAGACAGGGTCTCACTGAGTTGCTTAGCGCCTCGCCATTGCTGAGGCTGGCTTTGAACTCGTGATTCTCCTGTCTCAGCCTCCCTAAGTGCTGGGATTACAAGCGTGAGCCACTGTGCCCGGCTCCATTTAATTCTTTAAAAGGTTCCTGACTCATGCCTGGAGCTGATTCTTTTCAAATCTTTGCCTCAAAGAATTTCAAAGTATTAATAAGAAATACACACAAAGGTAAAAAAGAGAAACTGGGCAATTACTAAGCCAGCATTTAAACTACCTAAAAACATTATCTTTCAAGATTTTCTGTTTTCCCTTGGTATTTAAAAACAAATGGAGAAATCCTCTATAATTCTGTTCTAGATGGCAATATATAGAATTTCTGTATGTTAGTTATCACTATTATGGTACACTGAAATGGGTAGTCAACATAAATATATATAAGAACCATACATAAATTCTTTATTCTGCATTCATTTCTAACTCAGGCAATGAAGACAGGATGAAAACATATAATCAATACAAATATATAGTAATTTTGAAAATTACAGTTACAGCAGATGAGAGAAAAGAAAATATATTAAATTATAAAGACAGGTAGACTTTATGGTGAAACATTAATACAAAAAGTGGAACTTGAACTTAAATTTAAAAACTACAAAACCTTTCATCCACTACTCTGCCTATCAGGTACGATCTATAAGAACTTTTTTGAAAGTATCCATTAGGCAACTGGTGTGCAGCTCTTCAAAACACATGTAGCCGGGCATGGTGGCACATGCCTGCAATCCCAGTGATCTGGAAGGCTGAGGCAGGAGGATCATAACTTTGAGGCCAGGCTCAGCAACTTAGCAAAATTGTGTCTCATAAAAAAAAAAGAGGGGCTGGGATTGCGGCTCAGCGGGAGAGCGCTTGCCTCGCATGCGTGAGGCCCTGGGTTCCATCCTCAGCACCACATACAAAGCAATAAAATAAAGACATTGTGTCCATCTACAACTAAGAAAATATTTAAAAAAAAAAAAAAAAAAAAAAAAAATAAAGAAAAAGAAAAGGAAAAAACACGTTATAAGCCCTCCTGAGATTCTTTTTTTTTCTAAAAGGTTGACTTTTTTAAAAATCATAACTTTATTTTTATCTATTAATTTGTATGTGGTGCTGAGGATTGAACCCAGCGCCTCACCCGCTCTCGGCAAGCCTTCTACTGCTGAGCCACAACCCCAGCCGCCCCCGCTGAGATTCTGATGCAGCAGGTCTACAGTGTCCTGGAGTGCATGTTTCCTTTGACAAAGTTCCTTCAATTGTCTACACAGTTTCTTTTCTTTTTTTTTTGGTACCAGGGATTGAACTCAGGGGCACTCGACCACTGAGCCACATCCCCAGCCCTATTTTGTGTTTTATGTAGAGACAGGGTCTCACTGAGTTGCTTAGTGCCTCGCTGTTGCTGAGGCTGGCTTTGAACTTGGCCTTTGAACTTTGTCTCAGCCTCCCTAAGTGCTGGGATGACAGGCGTGAGCCACCATGCCTGGCTTGTCTACACAGATTTCTGCCACTTTCAATTTCTGTCATTTTTGGACATATATTTTAGTACTTTATATACAGTATAAAAATTTCACCACCATCAAAATAATGTCCGTAAACTTTTAGATATTATTACAGCTGACATGCTTATTAACAGCCTATTTTCTAAAAAATGTACACATTTTCAGAGGAGAACTACAATTGAACTATCATTGAAAGATTGGTACTCAGCTAATTTTGAAACTTTCAGGAAAGATTATTTGGGAATTCTTATCTACAACTCACTCTAGAACCAATATTTTATTTTATTTACTTTTCTTTTGAGGTCCTGAGGATCAAACCCAGGCCCTTGGACATGTTAAGCAAGCACTTTACCACTGAGCTCTAACCCCAGTACGCATCATTTTAAATATGTAATGGTGTTTTGGTCAATGGTGGACTACATGTATATGATGGTGGTCCCATAAAACTATATCATTTAGTGAAGTCTGGTAGTTTTAGTTTGCGTAAGCATATGCTGTGATGTTTGCACATAATTAAACTGCCTAATAATGTGTTTCTCAAAAATTGGCCCTGACATTAAGAGATATGAATACATTACACTTGACAAAAATGATATTGTCTCTGCCATTGTATTTCATGACAGAGACAAAAAGGTAAATAGAGAAAAGGATTAAGCTGTTGCCATACAGTTGTACTGTGATCACTTCCCAAAGATTCTGTTCACTGGTGTAACTGAAAGCAAGAAGTGTTTCTAGATATGTGATATAAGCTCATCTCTCTGAGCAGAACATTCTTAAAAGCTAGTATTCCAAACTACACCACATATTCTAAAACTAAAAATGTTAGCTATATAAGTTTTTGAAAATAATGCTTTATTAGTCATCTTATGGATTCTTCCCATTCATTCTCTAGTTAAGTTTCTGCTTCTCTGAGCTGAATACCTTGCTGCTCTGCTAATGACAACATCACACCTGTGGCAATGTCAGGGAACACACAAGTATCTTGTACAGATACTACAAAAAGAGTCACAGTTCATAATATGATACATCTCAAAATGACACTCGTTTTCCTACATGAAACCGTATATATATATATATTTTTTTTTTGTTTGGGTGGCAAATAAAGGGCATGATAGTGATAGGAGATTGACTGACATTTTGTCTCTCTAGATACACGGTTCTTAGCATTGTAGAAACGGTTTATAGTGCTCAGATTTCTCTAAGTAAAGGATAAGTTTGGAAAAATCACTATGGGAACCTGGGAAAGTCAGTGTGACTACTGCAGTTTCAGATAAAGCAGCAGCAACACAGCTGTAGCAGAATTCCTTTATTTCCCATGCCATCTGCTGAATATTTTCCAAGCTATTGTTGCTTCAGGAAGCTTGGGTAGGTATGGTAAAGAAAATTCCAAGGGAAATGGCTCCCAAAAATTCAGAGGAGCTAATCCAGGAATTTCACTGCTAAGAATTTAAGGAAAAAATTGAGCAATATACAAAGAGTGTACACCTGTATTTACACACACACACATGTTCTTATATAAGTCTACCCAGGCGCAGTAGTATATGCCTATAATCCCAAGTATTTTGGAGGATGAGGCAGAATAATTATAAATTTGAGGCCAGCCTGGGCAACTTTTGTGTGTGTGTGTGTGTGTGTGTGTGTGTGTGTGTGTATGTGTGGTGCTGGGGATTGAACCCAGGGCATTGTACATGCGAGGCAGGCACTTTATCAACTCAGCTATATCCCCACTCCAGCCTGGGCAACTTATGTGAGACTGTCTCAAATAAAAACTAAAACCCAGGCATGGTGATACATGTCTATAATCCCAGCAATTTGGGAGGCTGAGGCAAGAAGACTGCAAATTCAAGGGCAGCCTAGGCAATTCAGCAAGATCTTGTCTCAAAATAAAAAGAAAAGAAAATATTTTTTAGAAAAGGACTAGGGGTTGAGGATGTGGATCAGTGGTTGAGAGCTTGCCTAACATGCACAAGGCTCTGTGTTCAATCTCCAACACTAAAAATAAAAAAATATGCTTATCACTTCTTTGATAATTTGATGTTTTCCAAAACCTGTGAGTACTACCATGTATTGGGAAAATAATTATGCCTGTGAAACCTTTTGGAGCAAACCAAGTAATAGATAATGTAATTTTATATGCCAAACTGCCTCATTGACTTTAGTTGTTTAAAAGAGATTTTCAAAAATTTCTCACGTTAATTGTTCTTAAAAATTTACTTTTCCCATCCCACTCTCATTTTAACACTTGTAAAAGTTTTACATCTCCATATGGAGAAAAGTGATAAATACTTTGGATACTATTTTTTCCTGCAAAATCTGTATACCTAATGGTGTGCCTGGTGCTTCCTTTAAAATTTAAAACTCTGAGTTCTGTTTTAAAACCCATCTCTTCTATTCTTTTCCACTTTCTGGCTTAGAGTCTTTCTGCACTGACTCTTAAATATTTAACAACAGGGCTGGGATTGTAGCTCAGCGGGTAGCACTTGCCTCGCATGCGTGAGGCCCTGGGTTGGATCCTCAGCACCACATACAAAGCAATAAAATAAAGACATTGTGTCCATCTACAATTGAAAAAATATTAAAAAAAAAATTTAACAACAAAAGCACATTCATGAGGATGAATCTTTTTTTCAACCTTTAAGTTGCTTGCTTACCAGAGATTTCTCTTGTTTCATTCTAGGCTTTTTTCCTCCCTCATTTAAATTTTGTGTATAGTTTGGAAGAGATTTAAGGACTGAAGCAGAATATCCTTGATGATAAAAGGACATTCACATGGAAAACAATATAAAATAAAAAAACTCTACTTCTACCTCTTCTCATTTATCCCCATGTCTAAAATCCTACATTCAGGAGAGTAACACTCACATAATGTACACAGCAAGACAGTCCAGACACAGAAACCAATATGTTGACAATATGATTACCAGGTTCAAGGCCTGGAAAATGCAGCTCACCAAATAAAAGTATTTCACCACAAGAAATCAATACTCTTCAAAGCTGGTAAATCTTAATATCAATTGTACTTTTTTTCCTTAATAAAGATTACAGGTAGGTTGATAGGGTAGAAAAATACTTTGGACTGCTATTAAGCTTACCTTACAGCTTTGAAAAATTCTGATTTCTTGTGTTTCAGTGGTGAGCTGCATTTCCTGAGTCTCAGCCAACTTCCCAGCCGGAATTCCAGTCTGATGGAGAATCAGCAAAAGGAAGCCCTCACTGAGACATACTGGTATCATTCACTGAGTGGAGACAGTGAAAGAGTAACATGTTTCTAAAGGCAACTTTTATTAACATAAACACTTACATAGTAAATACAGATTTAATTAACTCTTTAAGGTGGAAGGAACTTTCCTAGAAAAACTGACAGCTTTTTCTACAAAGCTTTACTTTATAGTGTTTTAATCTGCCTACCTCTTTATAATAATATTCATTCACTATAGTTGATCCCTTAAATGCTTTTTTAAAATACAAAAAACATCTTTAGTTTTAAACACTAGTAATGATGCACCTTCTAGCAGCAATACTGGGATCTCATAGCAGAAAAAAAAATTAATGAAATAATTGATTAATTTTTTGCATCACCTTTATCAATTGGAATTGACTACCTCTTTAAGTGGTGACAAACAAATCTGGAAATCTTGTTTCACATATATAGAAATATTTCTGTTAAATAAAATTTTGGAATGAACATTTAACACTTTTGAGAAAAATTACGTTTTCTAAAATGTGTGTGTGTGTGTGTGTGTGTGTGTGTGTGTGTGGTTCTGGGGATTGAACCTAGGGCCTCACACATACTAAGAAAACAATTTACCACTAAGCTATATTCCCAGCTCCTTAAAATATCTTTTAACACAGTAGCTCACAAATAATCAATTGTCACAACACAGTTCTAAAAAAACTTGGACTTAGAAAGTAATAGAATTTTCTCTAAAAATATCCTGATGGCACATGCCTACAAGCACATTGACTCAGGAGACTGAGGTAGGAGGACTGAAAGTTCAAGGCCAGTCTTGGCAACTTAGTGAGATTCTGTGTCAAAACAATAAATAAAAAGGGTGGAAATGTAAGCTCAATGGTGAAGTGCCCCTGGTTTTTCCCTAGGACTAAAAATATGAAAAATAAAATAAAATAAAAATATCCTGAAATACATACTTTCTACTAGTTATTTTGAATTATAAGGTTTATTGTAGAGACCCTATCTCAAATAAAAAGTAAAAAGGGCTGGTGATGTGGTAGTGCCCCTTGGTTCAATCCTCAATACCAAAACAGAAAAAGAATTAAGAATGGAGGTCAAGGGGCTGGGATTGTGGCTCAGTGGTAAAGCGCTTGCCTCACATGTGTAAGGCACTGGGTTCGATCCTCAGCACCACGTAAAAATAAAGATACTGTGTCCATCTACAACTTAAAAAAAAAAAAAAAAAAAAAAAAAGAATGGAGGTCAAGTGCCTATGATTTTTTTTGGGGGGGAGGGTAGGGGAGGGTACCAGGGATTGAACTCAGGGGTACTCGACCACTGAGCCACATCCCCAGCCTTACTTTGTGTTTTATGTAGAGACAGGGTCTCACTGAGTTGCTTAGTGCCTCGCCCTTGCTGGCTTTGAACTCGCGATCCTCCTGTCTCAGCCTCCCAAAGTGCTGGGATTACAGGCGTGTGTCACCACACCTGGCTGCTTATGAATTTTTCACAACATCCTCAGACCCTTATTTGTACAAATACATAGTAGGCATCTAATAATACTGTTGAGTAAATTAATAGATGAATAAACAACTGAATTAAATGCTTTACAAAAGAATGAGGGAAACAGGGAACTACTTCCTTCAATTAGACCTCCCTCCTAAAGTTACCATCACTTTGCCCATTAAGTCATACATCTGTCAATGGATTAACCCATAGAGGTCAGAACCTTCATGATTCAATCACCTCTCAATCCTCCACCTCTGAATGCTGCTGTTGAACGATCCTTCAACACATGAGTTTTGGAGGGACATTTAATATCCAAACTATAAACAACAGGCTCCTTCCTCTCTTCTGCCAAGTTATTTTTTTCTTTTTCTTTCTTTCTTTCCTTTTCTTTTTTCTTTTTGTACCAGGGATTGAATCCGGGAGCACTTAACCACTGAGCCACATCCCCAGGTTTATTGTATTTATTGTTGTAGAGTAACTGTTGATAGGGTATCAGTAGTCATATGTAGCTATTTAAGTCTAATTTAGTTAAAATAAAATAAAAATTTTAATTTCTCAGTTATCCTAGCAACACTATCAATGTATAATAGCCACATATTGCTGGCAGATATTTTATAGAACAGCACAGATCTAGAATATTTCTATCACCGCGAAAAATCTTAATGCATAGCATTATTCTAGAGAGAGCACCTAAATGAAGAGACAGCCTGTTACAGTTAAAAGGCCTTACCTGGTCTGAGGAGGTGTGGATGTGTAAAGGGGCTAGGCTGGCCTAAATATCGGTTTGGAATCCTCCTCTCTGGCACAGCTTGGAGGGAGTATCTTCGCCGTAAACATGACATGCATCCTGAAGGAAGAATAAAGAGGATAAAATAGAACAACAGATCCAGACAGTATTCATGGTATTCATGCATTTATTTCCAGCACTTTGGATGACTAGGAAATGCAAGTTAGCATTTCCTTCCTTCTTTTTCCCCAAAGTTTATATAGCTCTTCCTCCAAGCGAGAGCCTGTGTGGGACGCTAGGAAAACGGAAATGAGGTCATCACTACTCTCACTGTATTGTCTGCTACAGTATAATGGAGACGGATATGCGCGCGCGTACACACACATACATGTATATAAAATAAAGGTAGGACAAAGGTAAAGGAAGGGAACAAACAAAAAGCAAGAAAGGAGTTAGAAAGGATTTTACATAGGTAGCTTGAGGTTGTGTCCTAAAATTTAGGAAAGGATAATTAACTTTTTTTTTCCTGAGAGTATGTGAATGTTAAGTATAAGAAAATATATATGTGCTATCACATTTAATCTTGGAACATTACAGCCAGATAAGATAATGTACGAAAAATGCTTACTCATAGGACATAATGAATGCTAACATTTTTTAGCATTAACTGAACAAAAGTTTATTGAGCACATGATTGGAACATAAGCTGGGGAAGGCACAAGAATGACAAGGATTCAACCCCCAGCACTACCAAAAAAAAAAAAAAAAAATCAAGAAATCAAGACTATTTACCTGGGTCTTCAAACAATCAAAGAATGTATAGTCTAGAAGTAGAGGTGAGACAAGGTAAGAAGAAACAGAGCACTATAATATTACATGGTGAATACAGAAGTAGATTCAAATAAAAGTGTTTTTTTGGGCGGGGGAGGGGGGTACTGGAGATTGAACCCAGCGGCACTTTGCCACTGAGCTACATCCCTAGCCCTTTTTGATTTTTTAAAAACATTAATTAATTAATTATTTTTGGTGCTGGGGATCAAACCTAGGGCCTTGTGCATGCCAGGCAGACACTACCACTGAGCCATGTCCCCTGCTCCTCTTTTTGATTTTTCTGAGACAGGTGTCACTAAATCACCTAGGCTGGTCTTGAATTTGCAATCCTGCCTCAGCTTCCTTAGTTGCTGGGATTGCAGGTACATACCACCCTACATGGCCATATCAAGGTTTTAGGAACACAAAGCTGTCACAATGCCTAGTGTTGGGTGTAGTGATGGAAGCCTCGTGGTGCTCTCGGGAACACAGAAAAACACACAAAAGGCATGTGTGTAGGACTGTAGAAACAGGCAATGCCTACTCTGAAGGGGTGCAGAAGATATCACACATGAGATCACAGAAGGCACTGTATGTGCACATGTGCTTGAATGTGAAAGGGCAAGAGGAGGGAAAAAGATCATGTGAGAACACACCAGTGGCCAGGTGCAGTGGCGCACGTCTGTAACCCCAGCACTTTGGGAGACTGAGACAGGAGGATTGCGAGTTCAAAGCCACCCTCAGCAACAGAGAGGTGCTAAGCAACTCAGTGAGATCCTGTTTCTAAATAAAACACAAAACAGGGCTGGGTATGTAGCTCAGTGGTTGAGCGCCCCTGAGTTCAATCCCTGGTACCAAAACAAAACAACAAAAAAACCCAACACACAAAAAAATGCAACAGCACCCTACTTCATCGGCAGGTCAGGCTGCTGGAGGAAGCTGAAAAGATTAGGTAGGAAGGCCCAGACCTTTAAATTTAGGAATTAGATTTTTAAGCTCCACGTGAAGTAGAATTATCATCATTATCTTATAAAAGAGGAATATGACTGAGAAGTAATTTGAACAATGTCACACAGTACTGGGGAGCTGAGATTCAAACCCAGGTTTACTTAGCTCATAATCTCTGCACTCTTCCCTCTGCTCAACTGTTCAGTTTAATCTCAACAACACAATCAGTACAATCTGTACAATCTCCTTGGAGCATACAATCAGTACATAGGCAGAACATGGTTAAGTATCGGTCAAGTGAAAGACTTTTCAGGAGTTATGAAGTATGAATGATGTTATATGTATTTGGGAGAGAGGAATCTTAAATGTTCACTCAGAATAAAATTTATTGAAGATTGTTGAAAAAAATAGTAACTTGTTGAATGATAAAAGAAAATGGTGCAAGATTTCCTAGCAGAATGAAAATACAATTAAGAATAGTAAAGCCAGGCAGTGGCACATACCTGTGATCCCAGCAACTCAGGAGGCTGACACAGGAGGATTGCAATTTTTTCTTTTTGGTGGTGCTAGGGATTGAACCCAGGGCTTTGTGCATACAAGTCAAGTATTCTACAAACTGAACTATAGCCCCAGCCCCAAGATTGCAAATTTGAGGCCAACCTAGCCAACTTATCAAAACCCTATGTCAAAATTAAAAAAGAAAAAGAAAAAAAAAAAGGAAAACAATAACAAAAAAACAAACTAAAAAGAACTGAGGATGTAGCTTGGTTGTGGAGTACCCTTGGGTTCAATCCCTAGTACTGAAAATAAAACTTATTTTCCACAAAATACTATCCTTCCTTTGATTAATGTATTATTTTTTCTCCATTACATTACAAAAAAATTTGTCTTAATGCTCCAACATGATTTTATTTCTGCAAAGGCTTGAATGGTGGCTCTAAAAAGATATATTCATATCACGAACCCCAGAATCAGTGACTGTTCACTTGGAGTATTTATTTTTTTTAAATATGTTTTTAGTTTGTCAATGGACCTTTATTTTATTTTATTTATTTGCAGTGCTGAGAATCAAACCCAGTTCCTCACACATGCTACCCCAGCCCTTACTTGGAGTCTTTATAGGTGTATTTAAGAATCTTCAGATGAGGGCTGGGATTGTAGCGCATGGTAGAGCGCTTGCCTCGCATGCGTGAGGCCCTGGGTTCGATCCTCAGCACCACGTACAAAGCAATAAAATAAAGACATTGTGTCCATCTACAACTAAAAAAATATTAAAAAAAAAAAAAAAGAATCTTCAGATGAGATCACCCGGGATTATAAAGGTAGGCCCTAAACCCAATGATAAACGTCCTTACAAGAGAAAGACAGAGGGAGATTTGAAACATAGAAGAGGATAAGACAGAAGATGAGGAAGCAACATGACCACAGAGACTGAATGAAGTGATGTAGACAACATGCCAGAGAACATACACAGTCATCAGAAGCTGGGAGAGGTCAAGAACACATCATACCCTATAGTCTTTGGAGGGTGTACGGTCTTGATTTGAGACTTCTGGCCTGTAGAACCATAAGAGAATAAACTTCTGTGGCATTAAGCTGCCAAGTTTGTGGTAATTTGTTATGGCAGCCTCAGGGAACTAATACAATGACCTATTAAGATTACAACTTGCAGTTTGAAAAACACAGCACTGGAAGACTATGTCTTTATACTATGGGGAGAAAAAACCAAGGAGAGGGTTCTCAATAATTTTAAGAGTATAAAAGGATGCTGAGACCAATTCGTGCCCCACCAAACATGCAATTCTTTACATTCCTACTTGCAAACACCCAAAGAAATAACCTTCTCAAAAGCATGGCTGTCTTTGGCCCCTTTAATTTTTAAAGTGTCTGCCCCTTGGCATTTATATTTCTGGAAAGAAGAGAGGGCACATGGAAGAAATGATAGTGGGTTGCGCATGTATAAGAATATGTTGGTGGAGTGACAGGAATGGAGAAGCTATGAAGGGATGCAATGAGAGGTTTAGCAGAACTGTCTGTTTTTCACATGGAAGTAAACTTTTCTTTTTGTTGCTGGGCATTGAACTCTATCACTGAGCCACATCCTTAGCCTTCTTAATTTTTTGAGACAGTGTCTTTGCTAAGTTGCTGAGGCTGGCCTCGAACTTGAGACCCTCCTACCTCAGCCTCCTGAGCTGCTAGGATTATAGGTGTCTGCCGCCATGCCCACTGCAAACAGACTCTTGTCCTAATCACAACTCACACCATATGGGATACAGCTTCACTTTTCCTTATTAAAATAAATAGTATAGGCATGGGATATCTGATGCTTTCAAAATATAGTAGGTCAATTGTTATTGATAACAGTGACTATGATGATTTTTTAAAATTTTTTTTAGTTATAGATGGACACAATATCTTTATTTTATTTATTTATTTTTATGTGGTGCTGGGGATCCAACCCAGCGCCTCACGCATGGTAGGCAAGTGCTCTACCACTGAGCCACAACCCCAGCCCGACCATGATGATTTTTAGCATCTATTTTTTTAACTTACTTAATCCCTATAGTACTATTTTTAAACCAATTTTTGAACTAGTAACACATTCACATGCATCAAATTTAGAAGATGCAGAAAGGATTTATAGGGCAAAGTCTTCCTCTCAATCCCCAAGATAACCCCTTTCCCTTTCCTTAAGGCAGCCAGGATTATCATTTTTTTCTGTTATACTTCCAAAACTAATTTATCCACATGAAACCAAAACTACCTTTTAAAACTGACTAAACTTTTTTTTTTTGGGTACTGGGGATTGAACTCAGGGGCACTCGACCACTGAGCCACATCCTCCGCCCTATTTTGTGTTTTATGTAGAGACAGGGTCTCACTGAGTTGCTTAGCGCCTCGTCGTTGCTGAGGCTGGCTTTGAACTCATGATTCTCCTGTCTCAGCCTCCCTAACTGCTGGGATTACAGGCGTGCACCACAGAGCCCGGTGATATCCCTTTGTTTAAACAAATCATACATTCCATATTTGAGGTAGAAACTATTACAAAATTTTCCCTTTAAAGAGGAGAAAAAAAAATAGAAAGGTTGAGTATCCTGCCATGATGAACTACTAAAAATGGAAAATGGATATAACAGCAATCTGTTTCTAGAGCTCATAACCACTAGTCTACCTTGTTTCCATTATCATTATCATTTCAGCAGTAAAGTAAATGAATGTAAAAAGTTAACCACCCCCATACACACACCAGATGAAATGACACTAGCTAACACAAATTTTTTTTTTTTTGGTACCAGGGATTGAACCCAGGAGGGCTTAACCACTGAGCAATACCACCAGCCCTATTCTGTATTTTACTTAAAGACAGGGTCTCATTGAGTTGCTTAGTGCCTCGCTTTTGCTGAGGCTGGCTTAGAACTTGAGATCCTCCCGTCTCCGGAGTACTGGGGATTGAACTGAATGGGCGATTACAGGCATGCACCACCGTACCCAGTGGAAGCTTAACTTAAATTCAAAGCAAACACGTAATACTTCAAAGTGAGACACAGTTTATTCTCAGTAAACTAAAGTCCTGATAATCTCTTACTTATATTCAAGTAAGCAGATCCTTTACCCAAGAGCATATAAACAGTAGCAAAAAATATGTCAAGTACTACTTCTAAAATATTCAATTCATTCTTTTTTTTTTTTTTTTTGGTACTAGAGACTGTACCCAGGGGCACTGGACCACTGAGCCACATCCCCCTATTTTGTGTTTTAGGTAGAGACAGGGTCTCACTGAGTTGCTTAGTGCCTCACTGTTGCTGAGGCTGGCTTTGAACTCGGGATTCTCCAGTCTCAGCCTCCCTAAGTGCTGGGATTACAGGCTTGCGCCACCGCGCCCAGCTTTCAATTCATGCTTGACACTATTTCTTTGGTCCCTCCTTAGTTTGCCTGGACTGAGGCAACAGTCTTATTTATCACTGGTCTGCCAGTCTTGGTCTTGCCTTTTATAGGTTACACTATTTCCAAAATGATCTTTCCAGTTCTTTGCTTTAGGCTGGGTGTATAGCTTAGCTGTAGAGCACTTGCCTATAGCTTTTTGCCTCAAACTCTTATTTAAAAGTTTTGCCAGGCAAGTCATGTGTAAATTCCAGCTGTCTTTAAACTCTCTAACAGTGTGAGCTTTCTAACAGTACAGCCCATACTAACAATATAAGCTTAAATTTTTCTACCTTTCAGAAAAAGCTTCAAACTCTTTAACTTAGCACCTTTCATAGTCCAGATACTAGACTGGACTGATTCTCAAAAAACATTATTGAAGTCACAGTAAGCTACATGAAGATGCCTAGCAAATCATTCTGTATTGTAACAGCATTTGTCTTCAAAAATAGTTGTCTTGGTCTAAAATGGATTTTGCCTGCTTTCTTGACCACACAACTTCTAAAAATTCAGATCAAACATCACTTACGCAGGAAATCTTCTCTTACATTCCCAACTCTACTGCTGCAGATGTAGATGTTGTCCTGTGATGCTCATATATGCTTATTTCTATTATAATGTCTACCATATTGCACATAGTTTCTAGTTTGTTGCTCTACTTTAAATTTTTGGAAGGCAGTTTATCACTTATCATTTAACTTTGTTTTCCCATGACTGAATTTGCAATGCATATATTTTAAAGGTTAAAAAGTCAATCAGAGGCTGGCGATATAGCTCAGTTGGTAGAGTGCTTGCCTGGCATGCACAAGGCCCTGGGTTCAATCTCCAGCACCACACACACACAGCTAATTAACCTGGTTTCTGATTAGTTGCAGGGAATAAAGACAGAAAAAGTTGATTCCTAGATTTTTGGCCTAAAGAGTAGGTGAATAGTGCACCATTAAATGAAACAGGAAAGATTTGAGGTACTTATTGGATACCACAATAGAAAAATCAAATAGAAAGTCTTTACTTCAGAAGGAAGAGTGACAGGCTAGATAAATAAATTAAGGTGTCAGAAGCACATAGGTAGTATCTAAGCCCTGGGACTGGATTAGGGAGACTGAGTAAAGTCTGGTATTATAAAATACCAGTGTAAGCAGCACAGAAAAAAGGAAGAAAATTAGAAGACTATGGTATTTAGGAATCTAAAGAAACAAAGGTATTTTAGCTGGGTGTGGTGGCGCACGCTTGTAATCCTAGCACTTTGGGCTGAGACAGGAGAATCACAAGTTCAAAGCCAGCCTCAGCAATGGTGAGGCGCTTAGCAACTCAGTGAGACCCTGTCTCTACAGAAAACACAGAATAGGGCTGGGGATGTGGCTCAGTGGTCGTGTTCCCCTGAGTTCAATCTCCAGTACCAAAAACAAAAAATAAAAAACAAAGATATGTTAAGGGCTGGGGTTGTGGCTCAGTGGTAGAACGCTTGCCTAGAGTGCGTGAGTCACTGGGTTCAATTCTCAGCACCACATATAAATAAATGAATAAAATAAAGGTCCATTGACAACTAAAAAATATTTAAAAAAACAAACAAACAAAGGTATGCTAAAAAGGTAGAAGGGCTCAAACTGTGGCAAGCTCTTCAAAATATGAGAAAGCCAAAAGGACAGCACTAGACTCTGGGAACATGAAATTCCCTGGAGAAACCGACAAGAACATTTATCAGAGTATAGATGGAAATAGACTGGAGTGTGCCAAGAATGTAAGAAAGCACAGATTCCAAGACAACAATTTTCAGAAGTTTTGTTGTGACCAAATCAGAGAAAATGGCACAACAGCTGGGAGTGGAGAGGGCCCCAGCCAAGTGGGATGACTAAAGCAGCAAGTCCTTGTTACACTTTTACACTCTACTAAAATTAGTTTTCTCAAAATACGAGGGTTTTTTTGGGTACTGGGCATTCGACCACTGAGCCACATCACCAGCCCTATTTTGTGTTTTATGTAGAGACGGGGTCTCACTGAGTTGCTTAGTGCCTTGCCTTTGCCGAGGCTGGCTTTGAACTCACAATCCTCCTGCCTCAGCCTCCCGATCTGCTGCAATTAAAGGCGTGCACCATTGCGCTCAGCTAAGTATGAGTTACTTAACAGAATTTTCCATTTTCTTTCTATTTTGGGTGAGAAGGGTTACAGTGTATTGAACTCGGGGGCACTTTTTAAAAAATCTCAAACTTTTGATCCTCTTGTCTCAGCCTTTCAAGCCACTGGGATTATAGCTGTGTGTCACTGTGCCTGATAGAATTTTCAATTTTCTAACATTTCTCCATACCAGCGGTTCTCAATTTACGTTTCTGGATGCCTAAAACAGAAATTCTCAAGTCTTGGTCCAAGAAATGCAGTAGAAGCTGGGTGTGGTGGTGCACGCCTATAATCCCAGCAATTTGGGAGGCTGAGGCAGGAGGATTACAAATTCAAAGCCAGCCTCAGCAATTTAGCAAGGCCCTAAGTAACTTATTGAGAACTTGTCTCAAAATAAAAAATAAAGAGCTAGGGATATAGCTCAGTGGTAGAGTACTCCTGTGTTCAACCTCTGGTACCAAAAGAAAGAAAGAAAGAAAGAAAGGAAAAAAAAAAGCAGTGGAGTAGAAACATCAGCATTTGGAAATTATATTCAAGTTTAAATATTTTCACTAACCAGTTATACAGCTTTAGGCAAATTACTTTATCCCTCAGAACTTTGGCTTATGGGTACAAAATGTTTATTTTGCTGAAATGCTATGTCAGTTAAATGAGAAATTGCATGTAAATCATTTGGAACAGTATAAGAGGGTGCCCAAATGATGTTCAATATTATTATTGTTTTCAAAGGTAGGCAAATATAATCACGCATATGCTACACATAAATACATGTAAGCACACATACTGGAGAGAATTCAAATTACTTGAGTTTTAAGCATTTCACAATGCCCCTTGACAACTAGCATATAAAAAACAAAATAAATGAAAAGCAAAAAACATTCAGACCTGGCAAACAGCTTAGAAAGACTATATAGAAACACACTAACTGAGCTGCTTATAAATGTAATGGCAAGGGCTGAGGCTGTGGCTCAGTGGTAGAGCGCTTGCCTTGCATGTGTGAGGCACTGGGTTCGATTCTCAGCACCACATACAAATGAATGCAATAAAGGTTTATCAACAACTAAAAAAAATTTAAAAAAATAAAAATAAAAAAAATAAATGTAATGGCAAATCAGGTAACAGATCACTATGGAGAATTTTCTAGGACAATAAAATGAGCAAGGAATAGAATGTCTTTTTAATTCAGTTATAGTTTGTTGATAAATTATTTCAAAAGAAAATCAACTTTGTTCTAAATTGCTTCTAACTGGGCTAATTCAGTTTTCCCACATGCCACTGATTCTCTACACAGCAGCCACTGGTCCATTAAAAAAAAAATAAGTCAGGGCTGGGGATGTAGCTCAGTGGTAGAGCCCTTGCCTAGCATACTAGGCAGAGGAGTAAATCAAACCATTAAGCCTGAATATCTAGCCCACATGACCTTCCAGGGTATCTGAAATAGCCCCAAACTATAAAAACCCAAAATGTTCATTGGGTTGGGTTGACACTTTGTCTTTTGTTTTTTTTTTAATGCAGAGGCATTTTACCACTGAACTACATTCTCAGTCTTTTTTTTTTTTTCTTTCTTTCTTCTTTTTCTTTTGAGACAAGGTCTCACTAAATTGCTGGGATTATAGATGTGTGCCAGCACATCCGGTGGCACTTTGCCATTTAGGTTGCAGTCCTATTGTCATCTCCTCAGAAGCCTTCTAATTCTAATGTAGTTCTTTGCCTCCATCACATTGCCCTTTATTCCTTTGGGAATATATATCACATTATCTCCAATTATGTCATTCACTTATTATTTGTACTCTTTTTTAAGTACCATGAAAATTGGTACCTTTTGTTCAATGTTATCATTAATGGCTAAAATTTTTTGGGCCTGGAACTAAGTAGGGATTCAAAAATTATATCGAATATACAAACAAACAGCTTCCAAAATCTTTAACTACTACATATTTCATAGTACTAACTTTTTTTTTTGATACCAGGGATTGAACCCAGGGGTGCTTAACCACTGAGCCACATCTCCAGCCCTTTTTATTTTGAGACAGGATCTTGCTAAGTTCCTCCTGACCTCCCTAAGTTGCTGAGGCTGGCTCTGAATTTCTGATCTTCCTGCTTCAGCCTCCCATGCCACTGGGATTACAGGCATGTGCCACCATAGTAACCTTTAAGTGGGTAAAGATACCATCTCAAATGACTTGTCATTGGTATGCAAAAATCTGGCATATTAGGCCACTTTCTCCAGGAAATCTTCCCTGACATCCTAGTCTGGACTAGGTGTCTCTTATTCAATTGCTTACCAGCCAGTGCTTCTTCCATCATTGTCTTTATTATACTGTAACTGAATCACTTGTTTGCATCTTGTACTGAATTATAGTCTCTTGACTAAAATAAATGTGTCAACACTTAAAATCTTTTTTCACAAAGTTAATCAATTGATTTCTTTCTAAACCAAAACACAGAAGAACCAGAAAGTAAGGCTCAGTAATCTGGAGGTCATATTACATAATTCTGTGGCGATCAGCAAAAGGTCCTACTGGTTTATGAAGCACTGTTGAAGGCCCCAGGGGAAATACAGTAGAAACAGTGCAGAGGTTCAGGATGGTCAGGCATGTCTATGGGCTAGCTCCATTTGGAAGTTCCAGTCCCTACTCCTAACCCAGAATGACACCATAATGCAGCCCTCTCTGACATAAACTTATAATTCTGCTTGCCACATAATCAGACTCCTAATGTCTCCTAGCAGTGGCTCATGGTAGTAATATTGCCTTTAATGTAAAAATGTGCCTATTTGCAGTCACTACCTCTACCACCAACAGAGCCTGAGCTTCGAGGAAAAGACAGTGCTCACTATCCAGTGTGCTTGATTCCAATAATCTGTTAAAACATGGTGGATTACTATGAAGTTCTAGGAGTACAGCGATATGCTTCACCCGAGGACATTAAAAAAGCCTATCGTAAAGTGGCACTTAAATGGCACCCTGATAAAAATCCAGAAAATAAAGAAGAAGCAGAGAGAAAATTCAAAGAAGTAGCTGAGGCATATGAGGTATTATCAAATGATGAAAAACGGGACATTTATGATAAATATGGCAAAGAAGGATTAAATGGTGGAGGTAGAAGTCATTTTGATGATGAATATGAGTATGGCTTCATATTCCGTAAGCCAGATGACGTCTTTAAAGAAATTTTTGGGGAAAAGGACCCATTTTCATTTCACTTCTTTGAAGACTCACTTGAGGACCTTTTAAATAGTCCAAGAAGTTTCTATGAGAGCAGAAGAGGTGCAGGATCCTTTTTCTCTACCACCAGTGAACATTCAACTTCTGACAGATTTTCTTTCTATGATACAGGATATACACCATATAACTCACTGGGGCATGAGGGCCTTCCTTCATTCTCTTCCTTGGCATTTGATGATAGTGGGATGTGCAACTATATATCTGTTACAACTTCAGGCAAAATTGTTAATGACAGAAACATTAATATAAAGAAAATTATTGAGGATGATCAAGGAATAGAAGATATACAAGATGACAGTGAGTTGAAATCCTTCTTTATAAATGGTGTGGCAGATGAAGAGAGCTTTGCAGAAGAATGCAGCTGCAGAAGACAGTCATTTAACAATTACTTACCTAATTCCTATAGCCCCAAACATGTACCTCAATACACTTTTGTGGACAATGATGAGCAAGGTATACCTTGCATTACCAGCAATTGGGATCCCTCTATTTTCTCAGCAGGATTCAAAGAAGATGGTAAGAGGAAAAAAAAGAAGCATAAAGAAGTGCAGAAAAAGAAGTCAACGAAAAGGAATCTTTAAACTGACTTTAGACACATTATGTTCATATAACATTTGAACATGACTCTTTGTGTGTTTTGTTTAATTACAGAGTTTTATAGAGAACATTTGTTTAATATTATCCAAGGGTATGTTTTTAACCTTTTAAGCAGGTTTATGAACATTTGGTCTACAGCTTGAATTAGGTATGTCAGAAAAAGATTAGCTTATGGTAATATGGTGATGTTAAACTTTTGGAAAAATGAAAACATTTATTTTTTATTTTTGGGCTGTCTGCATATAGAATTTGTCTTTGCTAGAGTTTATGATCTATTTCATTCCTTTTATCTAATTAAAACCACTATACAAACTTTTGAAATATGTATAGCATTAGCTGATAAAAATGTATTAAGACATGTAGGTTCAGATTATATACTTATTCATGAAATGACCTTTTTTCAGTGGAGGCAGAGCATTTTATACATGACTTAAAGATAAGTACAAATTAAAGTATATAACTATTTTCTTTTGGGTTGAAATAGTCAGACTTACATTTGTACAAACATGCTCACAGCTGTACTACTCACAATAACCAAGAAGAGGAAGTAACCCAAATATACATCAACAGATGAACTGATAAAATATGGTGTATACACACAAATATTATTCAGTTTTAGAAATAAAATGTGTCATATGCTGCCGCATGAATGAGTTTTCAGGACATTATCGTAGGTGAAATAAGCCTCAAAGACAAATACTGTATGATTCACTTAGATGAGGTATCTAAAGTAGTACAATTCATAAAGAAAGTAGGTTGTTGGTTACCACAGAGCTTCAGATTTGCCAGATAAAAACATTCTGAAGAAGCTGGGCGCGGTGGCTCAAGCCTATAATCCCAGCACTTAGGGAGGCTGAGACAGGAGAATCGCAAGTTCAAAGCCAGCCTCAGCAATGGCGAGGCGCTAAAGCAACTCAGTGAGACCCTGTCTCTACATAAAACACAAAATAGGGCTGGGGACGTGGCTCAGGGGTCGAGTGCCCCTGAGTTCAATCCCTGGTACCAAAAAAAAAACAAAAAACAAAAAAACATTCTGAAGATGTTTCACAACAATGTGGATATATTAATATTACTAAACTGAATATTTTAAAAATGGTTAATACAGTAAATCTTATGTAACATGTATTTTACCACAATTTTTTTCTTTTCTTTTGGTGCGGGGGACTGAACTCATGGGCCTTCAACCACAGAGCCATCCCGTCGATTTTTTAAAATTTTGAGACAGGGTCTCACTGAGTTGCTTAGCACCTTGCCATTGCTGAGGCTGGCTTTGAACTCGTGATCCTCTTGTCTCACCCTCTCAAAGTGTTGGGATTACAGGCGTGTGCCACCGTGCCTAGCTTTTTTGCTTCTTTTTAAATGAGTTAACCTTGATTTCAACACCATTTGTAGCTTCCTGTAATGATTTTTCAAAACATATTGTTTCTCAAATTTTTTTCTTTTTTTTCAACAGCACATTTTCAGTACCTGCTATTTGTCTAGGTTCTTGGAGTATAACAGCAAACAAACAACAAAAAATCTTAGCTGTTGCAGTTACAAACTCGAGATTAAAAAATAAATATTAAAATGCAATCTGGCTGGGTGTGGTGGTGCACACCTGTAATCTCAGTGATTTGGAAGGCTGAGGCAGGAGGATCACAAGTTCAAAGCCAGCCTCAGTAACTTTGTGAGACCCTCAAAAACCTAGTTAGACCCTGTTTCAAAATAAGAAATAAAAAGGGCTGGGAATGTAGCCCAGTGTTAAAGCACCCCTGGGTTCAATCCTTGGTACTCAAACCCCAGCCCTCGAATCTGTCAGTCAGGGCTTTTTTTGGGGGACGGGGGGACAGGGTCTTCGTATGTTGCCCATGCTGGCCTGAAAGGATCCTCCTGTTTCAGCCACCCAAGTAGTTGGGACTATAGGCACATACCACTGCATCCAAACTCAGAACTTAAAATTTTGGGATATACAGATTGTAATTTTAGCTAAAGTAGCCAGGGAAAGTGGTTACATTCAACATGCTAAGGAAGTCAGGGTATTCAGTGAAAGAGAATTCCAGGCAAAAGGAAATAGCAAGCACAACATTCCTAAGGCAGGTGTAAGATGCATTAGAGGAGACGAATGTGGAAGATTAAGACAGTAAATAGATGAAGTTAGAAAGGAGGAAGGGTTGAAATGAAGTCAGATTATGCAGGGACTTCTAGATCGCAGTATGCACACTGGCTATCATACACAGGATAGGAAGCCACTGGAGGTTTTGGGGAAAAGAGTGACATAATGTGACATAGTTAAATAGGACAGCTCTGGCTGCTGTTGTTGAAAATAGACTCAAAGTAAGCACAGTAGCCACACTATTGCTGTAAGAAAGAAATTAAAATGGCTTGATCCAGGGTGGTGGCAAAGAATTATAAAATTGTGGGATATTCAATAGGTAGAGTTAAACAGAATATGCTGACAATTTTGGGATATGATAGAAGAGGATGACAAGGTCTTTGGCACAACACAGCAAGAAGAATGGAGTTTTCATTTACTGAGATAGGATTGCAAGTTTTGGACACGCTACATCTGAGATGCTTGAATTCAGTAAGTACTGAAAAGAATTTCCTGCATTGTAACTGCATTACAATTATTTGCCTAATCTGCCTCTGGTGAAAGCAGTCACGTTTTACACTCAGTACTCAGGTGCTCAATGTTTGTTGAATGAGTTATCTGCAAACAGGTTCTTAAAAATACTCTTCTTTAATATTTTAAATTTTAATATTTTTTCAATTTAATATTTTAAGTGATTTAAAATATTAAAGACTTAAAGTATTTTAAATGATTTAATCTTTTAAAATACAACAAATTTATGCATCACTAGTGCCTTATTTTGTCCTCAGATGACTGGATGGTGCTAATAGCATAATTCATCTAAAGAAATCTCTCAAGTAGGTTTACACATTTAGGATTTGGGGTGTAGCTCAATGGTAGAGCCAGTGTTTGGCATGCATGAGGTCCTGGGTTCAATCCCCAGTGTGCAAGCACGCACACATACACAAAGTGAAAAATACAATAAATTCACTTTAGGTATGCATAAATTTCTTTTTTAGGGTGTTGGAGATTAACCTAAGTTGCTTAGGGCCTCGATAAGTTGCTGAGGTTGGTTTTGAACTCACACTCCTTTTGCCCCAGCCTCCTGAGTAGCTGGGATTACAGGCATGAGCCATCATGCTGGGCAGGAATGCATGACTTTCACAGATGAGGAAGTACTCAACTTTCTGCACCCAAAGTCTTTCCAAGGAAGAGCAACTACAGATACTCAAAGATTTATTTATGAGTACCCAGAATTTTCAAATTCTAAAACTTAACAAAATTCCAGGATAACATAGTATTTACAGTTCCTGGCTACTTTCCTGAGTTTCTATGACACTTGGCTATAGTGTCATTTGTTGTGTTGATCAAGACTCTATTATCACACTTGGCTACAATACCGTTTGTCTATCTCCCTTTGACCAGACTGACCAACTTCAGGGAAGTGGCAATCCATCCACAATGACTAACTCAGGAAGTTACTCAATGAGGGACTAGGGATGTCGCTCAGTTGGTAGAGTCCTTGTCTGGCATGTGTGAAGCCCTGGATTCAATCCCCTACACTCAAAGGAAAAAAGTTACTTATTGCATTAAAATGCATTCTTTATAGCTTACTCAATGAATAAAAAGTTCCAAAAGGACCCTACCAAGATCAACTGGTGGTATAACAGAAAAATGACTAGATACAATAATACAAGAGCTACTTGATGTAAAATTCCTGACTTATAAATCATCATCCTGAGTTTCAGTTCCTCATGAGACTTCTTGGACTTGTGAAGATTCAAGATCACTCACTCATTGAGTTAAAAAAGCCAATACATGCTTAATGATAACAGGTTAAACTTGCTTATTCTATAAAAACAAACTGAAGCATAATGAATTAATTTTGTAAAGATCTTGGTATGTATAATGTAGTATATAGTCCTACCTTGATTAAGCAGGTTTTACAAAGCCTCAAGAAAACTAAAGATCACAAGCAAAGGATATGGTTCCAGCTCAAAAATCATAGACTGGCCTCTGTGATTAAGACTGATCAATTGCACAATCTATCTTTTCACCTCCTCCCACCAGCTTTCTGCATAAAGCTTTACCATTGGAACTGAAAAGTAATTCTGTGCACTGGATGGTGATTTGTTTTTTGTAGGAAAGAGCTGATAATATTACATTCCATTTTCAAAGAATCCAAGTATAACATCATAAATGCCAAGACAAAGCTTTTATGTCCAATATCATATCATCTGGTTCCCATGTTGGTCCCTCAGTGAAATATGATCCAATGGCAGATTCGTCCGCAAAGCAGATGATTCAAAACTTTATGTACATCAGATTAATGTTTTGCGTTAGAGGACACCCAACAAAACATGGTTCCCCTTGTTCCTGCGCTCCTTCATCTTGTCATTACAAACAAAAATTACAAACCCCTGTAGTATTTCCAAATATTAGCTTTTCTTAGAGAAACTGCTCAAACGATTCGTTAACAAACATGTTTCTTGTATATGCGGGAGCCAGCTCTGGAATCAACTCTTTTAAAACAAGTAGACAGGATTTTGGGTTCACCTAACAGAAACAAGAACGGCTTGATGTGAAGGACTGTCACCTAAGCGAGTGTGATGGGACTGACAAAACTTCTGAGTCCGAGTAACTTTGAAGACAGTCCCTCCGGGGGGATGGCACACACTTTTCTCTCTGCAGTCATTTCAGCTTCCCAGAATAACTCAACAGTAGAGAGAACAGAGGGCCCACCCTTTTCCAGGAGCAGCCGATAAAGAAGAAATCCGCGGAGGCCCCCGCAGAAGGGTCCGCAGAACCACAACCGGGGATCGCCTGAGACCAACTTAGATCCCTCTGGGGCACCTCACGTTTCTCCGAGAGCAATCCCTGGCGGGGACACTGTGGGAGAAGAGTCTAACCTGAGAGGCCGCGGGCGCTTGATACGGCAGGAACCAGCTTAGTAGAGAGTAGCCAAAGCATGACTGCCAGCTTACACGTCAGGGAGAGAAAGGCAATCAGCCAGCGAAGGAGCCGCTAGCACGGCCGCGTCGCCAGGAAACCGGACCAACCGCCCCTCCCCTTCCGGCGGGCGCCGCTCGCGGGCTTTCCTCCCGCGGCGGCGCAGAAGGATGACGTCACGCCCGCGCCCAGCATTCCGGCCGCAGGGCCCTTTTTCAGTAGGGCTTACACGTACCACTTAACGCCCACCTTCCCAGAATGTCAGATTCCAGTGGTTCACGGGAAAGGCTGTTTCCAGCCCGCTTGAAAGAGCCCCTATAGAGGGCTTGACCCATCTTCGGGAACTGCTTCCGAGTGTAGGAGACATTTAAACATGTTGGCGTAGAGAGGCAGGCAATAACGCGAACAGCCACACTTCTAGAAGGTTCTAGGCAGCGCGCAGGAGCACGGGTAGTGGGAGACGGACCGAGCGAGCGAAGGACCCAGGGTCACGAGGCCGGTGGGGGGAGGAGCCAGCGGCCGGGGAGGTTCTAGTCTGTTCGGCCTCGCGGCATCCGCCCCCTTCTGCGCGGTCACGCTGAGCCAGCGCCCGGGCCTGGGAACGGGCCGCAGCCACCTCTGCCTACTGCTCCCCAACCATGGACCCCCGCAAAGTGAGCGAGCTTCGGGCCTTCGTGAAAATGTGTAAGCAGGACCCGAGCGTCCTGCACACCGAGGAGATGCGCTTCCTGAGAGAGTGGGTGGAGAGGTGAGACCCGCGCCCAGGGACCGTTGGGGGCAGGCTGGGCCGGAGCTGGCGCGAGGCGGCGGGCCGCGGGCTCGGGTCCCCTGGGTGGCATCGCTCTCTGCGGGGAAGGGAGGCGACCCGCAGGGGTTAATGGAGGATCAGGACCCTTGGATAGTGCAGGGCCAGAGGAGTCGGGGCCAGAGCTAGGTCCCCGCTGCCCAGAGTCCCACGGTGTGTGTTGGACAAGGCGGAGGCAGCCGATTGCAAGGACTGGGGCCCCAGAGCCATAAAGAGCGAAAGGAGAGGAATGAGAAGGAAGGCGCAATTCTTTGCTTATGTGTGGGGTGGTATTTCTTTCTCTGGCGTTCTGCTTAGGTCGCATTGACATATAGGAGTTCCTTTATTCGTTATCTTCTAAGATGATGTTAAAAGTTTTATAAGAGTAACTATGTTGGATTATTCTTACTTCACAGCTATATAACTGCGTAGAATCAGTTGTCTTGGAAATCACTTTATATACCTCCGTTCATAGTAGTACTATCACTCCAAACACTTCCAGGAAAGTGATTTTTCAAGAACCAGTATGTTTCCAGCATGTAGTCTTGTTTTCTTTAAATATAGAGTACCTCCTTACGCGCATGGAATTAAGTAAACAGGCGTTTTGCCAACTGCTGGGAAACTATGAGTAGTGCCTATTCAGGAATAGAAACGAATAAATACAAATACTAGTTTTAACATTTACTTTATAATAGAGATTAGCGGTATGTTGGAGTACTACTTCAGGGAAACCTTCCCCCCAGAGTTGACTGGGGGGTGGGGGGGTCACTACTAGCTAGAGGCTCTGTGTTCGATCGTCAGGGAAAGAATAATCACTAGTAGTGGGGAAATTAAAAGCAATAAACAGCCTTCGAGGAGTGGCGCCGGCCTGTAGTCCCAACTACTCAGGAGGCTGAGGCAGGAAGATAGCTTGAGCTCAGGAAGCCGAGGCCAGCCTGGCAGTGTAGCAAGACCACTTTTGTAAAAAAAAAAAAAAAAAAAAAAAAAAAAAAGCGGGGGGGGGTCGGGCGGGAGAGAGAACATGCAGCTTGCATTTCGCTAGAATGAATTAACTGCAAAGCACTGTGACTTCTAAGAGGTAACTACCACAATAGCATAAACAATCTGTTTTAGTAGTGTTTTTATAAGGGAAAGTGAACTCATGGTTATCAAATATTTGGATGAGCATTTCTTTGAGCAAGTTTTTGCTAAGGGAGAAACTATCAGTGTTGAGCCGGGCTCGGTGCCTGCTCGGGAGGCTGAAACCGGAGAATCGTGAGTTCAAAGCCAGCCTCAGCAAAAGCAAGGCACTGAGGGACTTAGTGAGACCCTTTAGAATAAGATACAAAACAGGGCAGGGGGTGTGGCTCATTGGTACCCCAGAGTTCAATCCCCTGTACCAAAAAAACCCACAAAACTATCAATGTTGGGTATGGTGGTTTATTTTTTCCTTTTAAGTTTTTCAGTCTTTTTCTCTCCACCAGTTTTCTAGCACTGAGATTTTTTACTCAGGGAACATTCAAAATTCTTACAGTAACTTTATAACTATTATTAACAGTCAACAAAAATCCTATTTTCCAAACTCCTCCTCCAAAACAAAACTAGCTTACAAGTAGCTGTTAGATAAATGTGAGGAGTAGGAATTGAGGACTAAATTTTAATCCTTTTCTCTGATGAATAACTCAGTGTTCTAAAAGCCTCATAAAGATATTTCTGTACTTTTATTCTCTGATCTTACTTGTTATAGGAAAGCTCCTATAATAAATTGTTCCTAAAATTCCAGGTAGAACATACACCACTGGAAGAAATAGCTGGCACCAAGAGTGAACATTTTACTGAGTGCACACATTTTTTTTTCCTTTCTCACTAGAGAGGAGGAGGGGACACTGGAGAAAAGTCAAAACATGCCTAAGACCAATGTTGTAACTTGTGCTGGAGAAATTAGATTATGGCTATGATAGAGAGTCCCAATTTAAGGTCTGCAAAATATTTACTCAGCATTACTGTTCCCCAAAATAATCATGCATCTTACTTACTTTTAATATATTTCTTTTTTTTGGTACTTGGGAATTGAACTCAGGGGCACTTGACCACTGAGCCACATCCTCAGCCCTATTCTGTGTTTTATGTTGAGACCGGGTCTCACTCACTGAGTTGCTTAGCGCCTTACCTTTGCTGAGGCTGGCTTTGAACTCGTGCTTCTCCTGTCTCAGCCTCCCTAAGTGCTGGGATTACAGGCTTGCATCACTGCGCCTGGATCGGGTTTAATATTTCTTATAGGTAATTCCAGTTTTTCTTTTTTGATTCCACATATATTTTTCTTGTGGAATTCTAAATTGTATGTTTGAATATGGGGTGAAGCATCTTGGTATGTGTAGAGGTCTTATTTTGAACTTAAATTGGAATTTTAACAAGCTTTTGCTGTCTTGATCTAAATTTAAGCTTTCATTTTTATGGGCTTTGAAGACTTTAATTGGATTTGTATCAATATATTTGTTTGCATTTATATTCATCATAAAGCAATCTGATATTTTAGCAAATTAAACTGAATGTGGAGACTTCTGAATCCAAGAATATCAGTTGTACTATTAGGATTCCTTGAGTTGAAACCATGTCAGAGTTCTCCCCTTAGGTGCTTAGTCAGATGAGCTCCGTGTTAGATACTGAAGAACATTTTATCTGCTATGATTGCTGTCAGTTTATAGTGTACAATTTTATTTGATATAAGAAATTTATTAGCTTAACAACTTTTTAAAATTACACGAAGAGAACATATTAGAAATTCTCATATTACCTATGAGAAAAATCTGAACTAGTGGTCAGTGGGGATTCAGGAAGACTGTTCTTTTCAACAAATATATTTTGAGATATTTTTATTTTACTCTTTATTGAGAGAGAAGTGTTATCTGACTCAATTTCTCCCATTTAATAATTATTTTATATCTTGTGCTTTTATTAGTTTCTTTGATGGTAATTCAATTAAGGAGAGTGTCTTTGTATCTATCCCGGCCCCAGCACAGAGCATGGCATGTGGCTTTTAGTAAATATTAGAGCAGCAAACAATGCATTTCTACCCTAAATAGAGAATATAAAATATAACATCCAGTTTTTTGTACATCTGTGTAGATACCTGTAGCATGAAGAAGATTGAAGGTTTTAATTCAGAAATTAAGAGAATTATGGTCTTGTGTGACTCTACGTGAAGAATGCCTTTGTACTAGCCCTACCTGATTGTGCAACATAAAATCCCATACTGGCAAAGTCCAAATGGCAATATTTTGCTGGAAACTAATTAGTTCTAAATCTTGGCAGCATTAATTGAACTCTTTGTAGCTGTAAATTGGTGTTAACTTTCAGTAAAGAACTAGAACTTGGAATGTGAGAAACAATCTGGTTTATGAATAAACTCTCTTGTGCTTAATTTATTATTTTTTTGAACAATTTCTGGCTGAAAGAAAAACAGCAAAAATAATACAAAGAACTATTTTTGCTGAATGATTTGAGAATCAGCTTTCATCATTATGCCCCTCAGCACCATTGAATTTGTGTTTCCTATAAACAAGGACAGTCTTGAAAATAAAACCATAAAACTCAGGAAACTAAGATGGGTGCAGTAATATTATCTAAATCTCAGAATCACGGTGTTAAACTTAGTTGTCATTCTCTTACCTCCTTCATTATGAAACAATTTTTTGGCCTTGCCTTGATTTTATGACCATGAATATGGATCTTGAAGTTTGAAAATTATAAGTCAGTTATTTTGTAGAATTTTCCTCAATGTGGCTTTCTTTTTTTCCTGTAGAATTAGATTTAGCTTAATGCATTTCTTGGCAGGAATATCACTTCCCAGAGTTACACTGTTTTGACTGTTTCAGTGTCACCCTAAATCCATTCCTGACGCTGCATTTTGAAACTTAGGTAAAACACAGCTTGAGAAGCCTGTGACTTCGTTAAAATTTAACTACTAAGAGCTGGTGTTTGATTACTGTGCTCTTTTGAAAAGTAGTTTTTCCTATAGAAAAGAATTTTGTGTTTGTATGCCTGCCTCTTATTAGTGAGTCATTTTACTTTGCTGAATTACAAATTAAGATGTTTTGGGTCATATAATGACCTTATTTATTTATTTATTTATTTTTTTTAAATATTTATTTATTTTTTTAGTTGCAGGTGGACAGAATGTCTTTTTAATTTTATTTTTATGTGGTGCTGAGGATCGAACCCAGTGCCTCACGCATGTTAGGCGAGCACGCTACCACTGCGCCACAATCCCAGCCCCCTTATTTATTTTTGTCATATAGGAACCATTCCTTTTTTTTTTTTTTTTAATTTTTTGTTTAGTTGTAGATGGACACAATGTCTTTATTTTACTGCTTTGTATGTGGTGCTGAGGATCGAACCCAGGGCCTCACGCATGCGAGGCAAGCGCTCTACTGCTGAGCTACATTCCCAGCCCCAGGAACCATTCCTTTTTAAAGGTACTGAGTAATTGAAGTTTTTTTTGTAACTATCACATTAAACAGAAAAGGTGCAATTTTTCTTGAGTGACTGGTACTTAGAAGAAATTTGTTTTTGTTTGTTTGTTCCATTTGCTTCTTTGCATTTTTACTTTTGTTTCATGTTGGGTTCATTTAGAGATTAAGAGAGTAGAAAGGCAGGCCACAGGTGAGAAGATATTTGCAACACAAAACTGACAAAGGGCTCATATGTAGAATATAAAAAGATTGCCTATAAATATAGCCTAAAGGAGGGCTGGGTTTGAGTTGAATTGTACAAAAAGAATATATTTGAATCATCAGTAAATACATGAAAAGGGATGCAACACAATGAGATGCTACTGCACACCTATTGGAAAGACTAAAACCTGTCAGGCTGGTGGTGCACACTTATAATCCCAGTCACTTGGACGGCTAAGGCAGGAGGAATCCAAGTTCAAAAAACCAGCCTCAGCAATTTAGTGAGGCCCTAAGCAACATAGCAAGACGTGGTCTAAAAATGGCCCCGGAGGTGTGACTCAATGGTTAACCACCCTTGGGTTCAATTCTCAATACAAAAAAGGGGGGGCAAGAAATTATTTGCTGTATTAAAGATTAAACCCAGAGTTGCACACATGAGGCAAGTGTTCTACTATAATGGGCTGTCGGTCTTACTCTTTGACTTTTGAAATTTTGAGGCAAGGTCTTGCTGAATTGTGTAGGCTTGCCTTGAATGAGTGATCCTCCTGCCTTAGCCTTCCAAGTAGCGGGGATTATGGGAATGTGCTACCACAACTGGCTGTAAGGCTAAAAATAATTTTTAAGAGTGGACAACAGCCAAGTGTTGTACAAGATGTAGAACAGCTGGAATACTCTCCCTTTTCTGATTTTTGGTTTTGGTACTAAAGATTAAACCGAGGGGTCCTCTGCCACTGAGGTGTATACTTAAGCCCTTTATTTCAGTTTTGATATAGGGTCTCACTACATTGTCTAGCCTGGCCTCAAATTTACAATCCTCCTGCCTTAGTGTCCTGAGTAGCTGGGATTATATATGTGTGCCACCATGTTCAGTATTATCAGTTTTCACTTCTCAGCAGCAGTGTATAAGAATTCCAGCTCTTTTGAGGGCCTGATGTGATGGCACACACCTGTAATTCCAACACCTCAGGAAGCTGAGACAAGAGGCTCGAAAGTTCAAGGCTAGCCTTGGCAATTTAGCAAGATCCTGCTCTCAAAATCTAAAAAGTGGGAATGTAGCTCAGTGGTACTGCACCCCTGGCTTAAGTCCCTGTTACCAAAAACAAAATTGTTTAGAAAACTAATGTCCATTTAAATTCAACCTACAGCTATCCTGTGTCCACAAATTCCACCCAACTGAAATGAATGTAAGTGTAGAAACTACAATCTAGTTAGAATTAACACTTTAATGGTTCCTCAGAGTAGGTTCCTCCTTCTTAATTGAACCTGGTTAATTGCTTGTTTTTGACCTTAATCCATCAAACATTTTAGTAGCTGGGCTGTTGACATGCAACCTATGTGCTTTAGGTCTACATTACATGGAGTATATAACATTCTTTCGTATTTTTTCTTTGTTTTTGTTGTGTGCGTGTAACTGATAGTGTTGCTCTGGATTCTTTTTTTTTTTTTAATATTTATTTTTTAGTTGTAGGTGGACAGAATATCTTTTATTTTTATGTGGTGCGTGCTGAGGACCAAACCCAGTGCCTCACACATGCTAGGCGAGCACGCTGCCACTGAGCCATAACCTCAGCCCTGCTCTGGATTCTTTGGAGAAGGATTTGCAAGGCCTGGCGGAAGTCTTTTTTTTGGCACTGAGGATTGAACTCAGGGGCACTGAGCCACATCCCCAGCCCTATTTTGTATTTTATTTAGAGACAGGGTCTCACCGAGTTGCTTAGCATCTTGCTTTTGCAGAGGCTGGCTTTGAATTCACAATCCTCCTGCCTCAGCCTCCTAAGCCACTAGGATTATGGGTATGCCCCACTGTGCCTGGCTTGACTTCTCTCTTAATTTTCCTCTGGGAGTACAGCACAGAGAAGCTGTATCTTTATTAGATTTATAGAGACAGGGAGAGGGTTTCATTAGCCAGTATACTAAAAATAAAATTTTAAACTGAAAAAAAACTTGATCATGATATCAAAGCATTGAAATGAATTGAGAAACTTCCTCTTAACTTTTGAAAGTGTAGCCCTCTAAACATCTCTTAGGCATAAACATATTGCTTGACTTAGTGAAATTTAATTTTCTAAACAAATATCTTTTTTTTTCATCTTTAAGCATGGGGGGTAAAGTACCACCTGCTACTCATAAACCTAAATCAGAAGAAAATATCAAGGTAAGTTTTAATTTTATTCATGGGTTTAGTGGTGAAATGTAAAATTTCTTAGGGAGTGTTTTTTAACTATTGCTCTCAAATTACCATTCCCAATTTTCCCCAAGGTCACTTGGAAATAAGATCTTTTAAGACATTTGTTTGTCTTCATAAAATTTATTTTTAGAACAGGTCTCTGGAAGCTAATTTAATAAACTGAGAATTTAGGGTTGAATAATTCACTCAATTTTAAAATAAATGTCATCCACATGTTGTATGCATGGCCTGTAAGCAGTAAGCTCTGTGGTGGTGTGTTCTGTCTCTTCAATACCTAGCCCATTATGTTATGCACTGTAGGTCCTTTGTTTGCAAAGTAAATGAACAAGGATCCCAAAACAATTTTTAATTTTTTCTGCCCTGTCACCTGAGGGATGTTACTGAGAATGAATCACAGTGCTGCTTTGTCAGAAGGATGCAAGATCAGATGGGGTTTCCAGTAGCTGAAGTTTAGAAATAATGGAGTAAATGTACTCTGTAGGTTTTTGCGGGGGGGTGGGAGGTAGGAGCGGTTACTGGGGATTGAACACAAGGAACTTGACCACTGAGCCTCATCTCCTGCCCTGTTTTTTTATTTAGAGACAAGGCCTTGCTGAGTTGCTTAGTGCCTTGCTTTTGCTGAGGCTGGCTTTGAATTTGTGATCCTCCTGCCTCAGCCTCCCCAGTTGGTGGTATTACAGTTGTGCGCCACTGGGCCTCTGGAGTATTTTTTTATGTTTTTAAATATCTTTATTTTGTTTATTTATTTTTATGTGGTGCTGAGGATTGAACCCAGTGCCTCACATGTGCAAGGCAAGCACTCTGCCACTAAGCCACAACCCCAGCCCCTCTGCAGTATTTTTAAGAAGGCTCTCTCTCCAGTATTTTTCTTTTCTCCCATTTTGTGCCTTCATGTCTGAAAGTTTTTTTTACCCTCCAAGTTTTCTGCTTAGCTGTCTCTTTTTTGTTGTTATTTGATTTTTAAATTTTACTTTTTTTTTTTTTTTTTTTTTGGTACCAGGGATTGAACTCAGGGGCACTCAACCACTGAGCCATATCCCCAGCCCTATTTTGTGTTTTATGTGGAAACAGGGTCTCAGTGAGTTGCTTAGCGCCTTGCCAATGCTGAGGCTGGCTTTGAACTTGCGATTCTCCTGTCTCAGCCTCCCAAAGTGCTGGGATTACAAGCGTGAGCCACCGCGCCCGGCTTAAATTTTACTTTTTTTGTATCATGGATTGAACTCGGGTAATTAGCCTCTGAGCCACGTCCTGAGCCTCCCCCCCCCTTTTTTTTGGTACTGGGGATTGAACTCAGGCACTTGACCACTGAGCCACATCCCCAGCCCTATTTTGTGTTTTATGTAGAGACAGGGTCTCACTGAGTTGCTTAGCGCCTCGCCATTGCTGACGCTGGCTTTGAACTCGCGATTCTCCTGTCTCAGCCTCCCAAAGTGCTGGGATTACAGGCGTTTGTCACCGTGCCCGACTCTCAGCCCTTTTTTAAATTAATTTTGAGATAGAGTCTTGCTAAGTTACTTAGGGCCTTGCCAAGTTGCTGAGACTGGCTTGAACTTTTTTTTTTTTTTTTTTTTTGGTACTAGGGATTGAACTCAGGGGTATTCGACCACTGAGCCACATCCCCAGCCCTATGTTGTGTTTCATTTAGAGACAGGGTCTCACTGAGTTGCTTGGCGCCTTGCCCTTGCTCTGGCTGGCTTTGAACTCGCGATTCTCCTCTCTTGGCCTCCTAAAGTGCTGGGATTACAGGTGTGCGCCACTGCACCCGGCTATGGCTTGAACTTCTGATCCTCCTGCCTTAGCTTCCCAAGATGCTGGGATTATAGGCATGTGCCACTGTGTCTGGCCTGGGCTAGCTATCTTAAACTAATTTGCTATTTTATTTAGAACCATTAATATAGTTTTATCTGTTTAGATGTAGGAATATTAAGTTATCTGTGAACTTCTGATATGAACAGTATAATCAGAAAGGTTAAGCAAGAGCTCAAAAAGTAGTTCCTCTTCTTTTTAGATGTTCTTTTACATAAGATGTTCTTTTTACATGTTCCTTTACAATTTGATGTTTTTGGAGCCCTTGATACTTTGCATTTGATAAAAATGTATGGAAATAACATTATATTTAGCCTATGTGCTGACTTTAAATTTAGTCTAATTGAGTCTAACTGGTCTTTTAGTATATGCTCACTAATGTATTTAGCAGATTTTCGTGTTTGGTAGGGTGCAGATATTTTGTATTATGGTAGTATTTTGATTTCAGTTTTTAAAAATTTCTTTAAAAGGGGGCTGAGGTTGTGGCGCAGTGGTAGCACGCTCGCCTAGCACGCGTGAGGCACTGGGTTCGATCCTCAGCACCACATAAAAATAAAATAAAGATATTCTGTTCACCTATAACTAAAAAATAAATATTTAAAAAAATTTCTTTAAAAGGCAGAAGGAGACTAAATAGGTAAATAATTCTAACATTAATACAGATGAATAAATTGATAGATGTAGTGGGTATTCTCTTAAGATACACAGCATTAGTAAATGGAAAAGGCAAAGTGCAGAGTTATCTCATGCACATAGAATATATTTTATATGTGATGTACAAGAACCCACAGTGGTTACTTACAGTATGGAAATTGAGTTTCCATCTTGTATACATTTAAATTCTTTGAATTTTAATTTTTTATTACAGTTCCCATAGACCCTTACTTGCAATTCCAAAACTGAAAAGCCATTGAAAAGTAAAAGTTCTAGTAAATTTGATAGTAAAGCTGAGCGTGGTGGCACATACCTATAATCCCAGCACTTGGGGAGGCTGAGGCAGGAGGATCGTGAGTTCAAAGCCAGCCTCAGCAACTGCGAGGCACTATGTGGCTTAGTAGTCAAATAACCCTGAGTTCAATCTCTGCTACCAAAAAAAAAAAATTGGTAGTAAAATATTATCTGAATGGACTGTTTATAGTCTTGTTTGGAGGCAGGTTCTTGACAGGTTGTCCAGGCTGACCTCAAACTCCTGGGCTTACGTGATCCACCTGCTTCAGTCTCAAGTAACTGGAACTTCAGGCATTCTATTGTGCCTGGCTGTTGCACGCTTCATACCACTAATTATGAATGTTCTGAACTTTATTTTGCAAAAATAATAATGTATTTGATTATGGAAAGTTGTAGACACAATGTCCATTAAGGGGGTATTACATAATATTTTGTATATGCATTGAATTCAATTTCTAACATCCCAGAATTTTTAAGTTCTCACACACAATGTCTTGAAAGATTTGAATGAGACTAGAATTGTAATTTATTAGGGACAAACACAAAACTGAAACAAGGTTAAACAAAGGAACATTAGTAACTAAAATACAGTCTATGTGGACAATGTATTTGTAAATTTTTAGAAGTCAGTGTGCATATATATTATATATATGGTGTGTTATTAAATACTCATGCCAGTGTTTTCATTCCCTTTGCTAGGAAGAAAAAACAGATAGCAAGAAGACGGAGGAAAACATAAAGAGAGATGAGCCATCAAGTGAGGAAAGTGATCTAGGTGAGGAGACAGTTTGTATTTGATAATCTTATGATGTTGGGTCAATTTTCATTGGAGTGACAAAATCAGCACTAATGGAAATGATTGTTAATGAGCTACACATGAAACTCAAATTCCCCCAGCCCTTTTTAAAATATTTTATTTAGAAACAGGGTCTTGCTGACTTGCTGAGTGCCTCACTAAGTTGCTGAGGCTGACTGTGAACTTGAGATCCTCTTGCTTCAGCCTCCTAAGCTGCTGGAAATATGGGCTGTGCCACTGTACCTGGCCCTCAAAGTTTTCAAGTAGCCATATTTTGAAAAGGAAAAGGATTAGTTAAATCCTTGAAGTATAATTTTACTTAAACCAATGATGTTATTGGTTAAAATAATAACACCTAGCCGAGCATTACACCTGTAATCTTGGGAGGCTAAAGCAGGAGGGATTGCAAGTACAAGGCCATCCTGGGAAATTCAGTAAGAACCTGTGTCAAAATAAATGTAAAAAGGGCTGGGGATGTAACTCAGTGGTAGAATGTTCCTGGGTTCAGTCCCTAGGACTGCCCATTTGAAAAAAGAAAAGGAAATTAACAACTATGTAGTGATGTAAAGAAAATTTTGAGTTATTTTCCTAAATCTTCATTTGTATATGTAGTATCTCTCAGTTCAAATGTTGCATTTTCATTAAATAGTTCAGACTTCTGACATTTGCATTTGAAAAGTTGGGTCACATACTCAATTTATATTCACTGTAAATTTAAAAGTTTTCTAGTAACTGAATTGAGTAACAAAAAACTATTTTCCTTTAGTACTTGAATCCATGTTGATAAAACTTTCATATTTAGAAGAATCCATGCCATGAGTGTGGTTTTTGGTTTTGTTTTTAAGGCCACAGACAAAATTTTTTTCCTAAATTTGTAGGTACTTTGGACACTATAAATATACTCCAATTATTAATTAGGTAGTCTTTTATGTCATAGAACCTATCTAAAAGCTAAAGTAATTGCAGTTTTTCAGCTTTTGAATCAGTTGATGTTCAATATTGTTAGAAAGATATTCTTGTCTTTTACGTGCAGTTTGGTGGCTTACTTGAAAGTCTTTCATTTTACTGATGCTCTCTCAAAAGCGTTTTATATACACAAATCAAACTTATAGTTAGGCAAACTCAGTTTATATTACAAATGGATTAAACATTTTTGTTGTTATGCCATTCTCAAATTCTGTAACCTTTTTCAGTTATATGCTGACCAGTTCTGGAGGTGTAATGTACGACATGGTGACTATAGTTAATAAGCTGGATGCTTAAAATTTGCTAAGTTGAGATCTTAAGTGTTTTTACCAAAAAACTGAAAAGTAAATATGTGAGATGATGGCTAGGTTAATTAATTTAATGAGGGGAATCATTTTACGATGTATAGAAGTATACTTTCATTAAAACACCACATTGGCAGCTGGGGATGTAGCAGTGGTAGAGCATGTATGCCTATGAATCCCTGGTTCCGCTCCCCACCAAGAACAAAGCATTGTAAACCTCAAATATATACAATGTTAGTTGTCGATCATACCTCAGTTTTTTTTTTTTTTTTTTAATATTTTTTTAGTTGTTGATGGACACAATGTCTTTATTTTATTGCTTTGTATGTGGTGCTGAGGATTGAATCCAGGGCCTCACGCATGCAGGCAAGCGCTCTACTGCAGAGCTACAATCCCAGCCCCCATACCTCAGTTTTTAAAAAGTATTTTTGGAGAATTGCTAATTCTGATTTTAAGTGACTAATTTTATTGTCATTGATTTTTTGTGAGAGGGGGATTCTGGGAATTGAACCCAGAGGCATTTAACCTGAGCCACATTCACAGCCCTTTATATAGTTTATTTTGAGAAGGGTTCTTAATAAATTGCTCAGGGCCTCGCTAAATTGCTGATGCTGAACTCAAACTTGTGATCTTCCTGCCTCGGCCTCCCAGTTGCTGGATTACAGGTGTGTGCCCCCACACACAACCACTTTGTAACTTTAAAATGTTTGTATGTAAGTTGTTTTGCTCTATTGGTGTAAGCGGTAATTGTTTTTCCATCCAAAATTTGCACGATGCCTCTCTTTATCTTTTACTGTTTTGGTTATAGTACTAGCCATAGGACTTAATTCTCTATCAGTAGTATGTCTATTTTAAAATTGAAATTTGTCCATACTATATTTCAATATATAATTATTATGTTAAAATTAAATAGTATCTTATATTTTGCATTACTATATCACTGTTACTAGAATAGTCTGCATAAATATTTTTTAATTTCAGGGGGTACTGAGCATTGAACCCTAAGGCACTTTACCACTGAGCTACATCCCCAATTGTTTTTGGAGGAGACAAGTCTTTTAAACTAAATTGCTGAGGCTGGCCTTGAATTTGCAATCCTCCTGTCGCAGCCTCCAAAGTTGTGGAGATTATAAGCGTATGCCACCATACCTGGCTTAAAATATTTATTTATCTATCTATCTGTTTATTTATTTTGGTGCTGGAGATTGAACCCAGAGGCCTCACTAAATTGCTGATGCTGGTCATGAACTTGTGATCTTCTTGTCTCAGCTTTCCAAGTTGCTGGGATTATAGTTGTGTGCCACCATGCCTGTCTTGAACTATTAAAAACACATTGTAATAGATCATTGTGTAGAAAAAATGTATTTGATCTGCATTGCTTTAACACCGAATACATCATTATTGTATTGTATGTATGTATGTATTTATTTATTTATTTTTTGGTGCTGGGGATTGAACTCAGAGGTATTCAACCACTGAGCCACCCCGCCAGTCCTGTTTTGTGTTTTATGTAGACAGGGTCTTACTGAGTTGCTTAGTGTCTCGCCGTTGCTGAGGCTGGCTTTGCATCTGTGATTCTCCTGTCTTAGCCTCCCAAAGTGCTGGGATTATAGGCATGTGCCACTGCCCAGCTGTCATTATTGTATTTTTATATGATACTAGAAACTGTGTACATGCCAGCATTTCTACCACAATCCAGTTGTAATTATCCAACATGATGCAATAGTTGAAGTAGTAAGGCTTCCTAAAACAGTAAAATTTTATTTAACAGGTATTACAATTAAAATATTCTACTCAGGTACCCTGGTCATAGTTCATCCATTTTTAATACTTCTGTAAGAGTAGTAGATCTACATTGTACAATGCAGGTGTTAATGTTCTTTTCTCATCTTTGGCAGAAATTGATAATGAAGGTGTAATTGAACCAGACACTGATGCCCCTCAAGAAATGGGAGATGAAAATGCAGAGGTAAGTTCGATGTCTCATTCTCTGCTTATAAGGAATGTAAAGTTCCCCACTGTTGGAATTATTTTATGGCATGACTTCCAGAAAAGCACATATTAAATCTTTGGCTTAAGGCATTTAGCCAAGCATTTTATTTTTCTACTTAAATAAATAGCTGATCTGTGGAAATCCCCTGTTATTTTATTAGGTCTTTAAGTTTGCATCTGGTTTGATTGCTGTGTAAAGTTAGAAACATTCACCTAAAGTATATACTTAAAATTGAATTGTGTCAGTGGGATAGCAAAATGCCACACTGTTTTCCAAAATGGTTTTGTCATAAGGAGTCCTCAAAGATAGGGAGATTTGATTCCTGAGACTTGAAAATCTTTCAGATTTTACAGTGATTAGTGATGTTTCAAAGGGTTTTAGTACATGAGCATGTGTTATATTTGCAGTAAGGGGTAGAAATTAGGAAAAACTGGCCAGCTTTGGGGGTGAACACCTGTAATCCCAGCATCCCCGGAGGCTGAGGCAGAGAGATTGCAAGTTCAAAGCCAGTCTGAGCAAAAGCAAGGCACTAAGCAACTCTGAGACTCTGTCTCTAAATAAAATATAAAATAGGCCTGGGATGTGGCTTAGTGGTCGAGTGCCCCTGAATTCAATCCTGGGTACCAAAAAAGAACAACAATTTAAAAAGAAAGAAATTAGAGCTGGGTGCAGTGGCGCAAGCCTATCATCCCAGCACTTAGGGAGGCTGAGACAGGAGAATCGCAAGTTCAAAGCCAGCCTCAGCAATGGCGAGGCGCTAAGCAACTCAGTGAGACCCTGTCTCTACATAAAACACAAAATAGGGCTGGGGTTGTGGCTCAGTGGTCGAGTGTCCCTGAGTTCAATCCCCGGTACCAAAAAAAGAAAAAGAAATTAGGAAAAACTGTAAAAAAGCTTCCTAGTAGCTGGTCGGGGGGAAAATGCTTAGAAGCACTCAAATATAGTAATAGCAACTTTTAAAATATTGGTTTATCCTCAACACTTGATACTGTTAAGATTTTCTGTCTTTGCCTATCTTGTCATACAAAAAGGTTGAACATTCTAATGTCTTTCAGTCATTTAGTTATTTGTAAATTCTGTTCAGACCCTTTCCCGATTTTTGTACTAGGTTGTTCCTCTTTTGCTTTTACTGATTTCTAGTTCATTTTAGTATTTTGGATACTAGCAATTAGTTTACCTGTTGTTGTTGTTGTTGTTAGTTATTTTTTTATTTTTTATTTTTGGTTTCGGGGATTGAACTCAGGAGTACTTGACTACTGAGCCATTAAGCTTTCACTATTAAGCTTTATCTTTTTATTCTGTACTGAACTATGTATATTTTCTAGTTTAATTAGTTCCATTGGTGTTTTAAGTTTTTCAGCTGAGTGTGGTAGTACATATATGTAATCTCAGTTACCTGGGAGGCTGACACAGGAACATCATAAGTTAGAGTCCAGGTTTTGCATTTTAGATAGACCCTGTCTTAAAATTTAATAAAAGGTCTGGGGAAGTTTCTCAATGATAAAGTGCCCCTGAGTTCAATCTCTAGTATGTGTGTGGAGAGGTGGGATTGATTTTGATACTTTCACTTTGATTCTTTTTAAAGTTTGCTAGGTTTTTATAAGTCTTTTGCTTTTTACCCATTTTCAGAATTTGCTTTTATTAAACACATTAAGTTATGTAGAACTTTTGTTGGTCTTATTCTAATTTTTTCTGGCTCTTGCTCATTGAGATCAGTTGTTTACTTTTTCTGTGTGTATGTGTGTTTTATTTGGACCGTGAGATTTTTGGGCCTCTCCTTTGGAAAAATTTTGAGGCCTGGGTAGAAGGTGTGTTCCTCCAAAGAGGAGTATATTTGCTTCCGTCAAAGCCCTGATTTGGCACTACCAAACTTGTTTGTAGGTAATGGTGGAATTCCAAATGGAAGACCAGCTCTTGCTTTTGACTACTCAGGAGAGTTTTTTATTTCCCGTCTCCCCTTAGGCTTACCAGTGTAGGTATTTGGAGTCCAAGATTTATTTTGGGCATTGTGCGGTGGGATGAAGTACATTCTCTTCATCTAAATCTACATACTTTATGCCTGGTGTCCTGTATCACTGTCAAAAACAATGTTGCAATGTACAAGGAATGACACCTGCCTCAAGGGTGAAAACAGATAGAGCACTTGGGTACATCACTGAACTCCAGCCTTCATTTAATCTTATTACATTTTTAGGACAAATCTTGATTGATTTAGACTTGTTCAGGATATTGTGTTTACCATATTGCCATAAATAGAAGTGGGTTTTTTGCTAATGAATTTTCTGAAATTAGTCAGGCATAGCTGGGTTGGGTGGCACATTCTTGTAATCCCACTGACTTGGGGAGGCTGAAATAGGAGGTTTGCAAGTTCAAGGCCACCTTCTACAACTTTGTGAGACCATGTTTCAAAACAATAAAAGGGCTGGGGATGTAGCTCAGTGGTAAAGTTCTCTGTGTTCAATCCCTAGTATTGCTGATATAAAATAAAATTTCTATGGATTTGTGTAGGGTTATTTGGTGAACTGTTTATTTTTTCTTTTTGAGGTGAGGGTACTGAGAATTAAACCCAGGGCCTTGTGCATGCTACGTAAGTGCTCTATCACTGAGCCATGTCCACAGCCCAACAACTTTTTTTTTTCCTTCTTTTTTTGGTACTGGGGATTGAACCTAGGGGTGCTTAAGCACTGAGCACATCCCTAACCCTGTTTTGTATTTTATTAGAGACAGGGTCTTCCTGAGTTGCTAAGTGCCTCCCTAAATTGCTGAGGCTGGCTTTGAACCCGTGATCCTCCTGCTTCAGCCACCCGAGTTGCTGGGGTTACAGGTGTGCTCCACTGTGCCTGGCCCAAGAACTTTTTTTTTAATAGTCAAAGGAATTTTTGTTGGAATTGCTTTGAATTTATTGCAGGTAGATTGAAATATTCAGAATCATCTTTCAGTGAACATCATCACAGTTTTGTCTTTCATATTCTTTAATAGAATTTTATTTTTTTCTCTTGTGGAACTTCTTGTATGATCTTATAAACTGTGCCTCTTAGATTTAGTTTCTGTTGTGATTATTATCTTGTTTATTACTTTTTTTTTTGGCTCTGCTGACTATGAAATTCAGGGCCTCACTCACACCAGGCAGACACACTAACACTGAGCCACAAGGCAGCCCGGATATTTTGTTCTATAACATTTTATAAACAACTTTTGCTGGTGTGGAGAATTCTGGCTTTTGTTTTTTAAGTATTGCTCTTGTACCTGACAACTGTTGAATTGTGTTACTATATCTAGTAACTTGTCAGTTTCTTTGGAGTTTTTAGATAGGTATAAAGACATTTGGCAGCCGAGCGTGGTGGCTCAAGCCTGTAATCCCAGCACTTAGGGAGGCTGAGACAGGAGAATCGCGAGTTCAAAGCCAGCTTCAGCAATGGCGAGGTGCTAAGCAACTCAGTGAGACCCTGTCTCTACATAAAACACAAAATAGGGCTGGGGATGTGGCTCAGTGGGCGAGTGCCCCTGAGTTCAATCCCCGGTACCAAAAAAAAAGACATTTGGCTCCTTTTCTTTTGATTCTTAAACTTATCAAATCGTTTTCTTAATTAGCCAGCATGTCCAGGTATTGTTTTACACAGTGGTGGGGATAAAGTGGATATGATTTAAGTAACTATTTCTGAAATTCCATTTAAGGTAGTGTATTTACTGTAAGCTTTGTTCTTTTAACCTTTGTACCGTCAACATCTTTTATTCTGCCCAGTATAGGTGCTTAGTACATTTTTATGGCAATAAATGAGACATGAAGGTTTCGGCTTAAAGGGAACTGGTTATCTCTATGTGAGATAACTATTTATGTGCGGTTATGAAAGTGGTAGTGAAGCTTTGGTCAGGATGGAGCAAAGCAACGGTCATGTCTAGAGCAGAGTGTAGAAAGTGAAATTTGTTTAGTATAAAAGGTTTACAGTGGGGCTAGGGTTATGGCGCAGTGGTAGCGTGCTCGCCTAGCATGCGGGAGGCACTGGGTTCGATCCTCAGCACCACATAAAAATAAAATAAAGATATTGTGTCCACCTACAACTAAAAAAATAAAAAAAATATTTAAAAAAAAAAAAAAAAAAAAAAAGGTTTACAGTGCACGGTGACACACCTGTAATTCCAGCAGTTTGGGAGGTTGAGGCAGGAGGATTGCAAGTTGAAAGTGAGGCCCTAAGCAACCTATCAAGGACTCCCGTCTCAAAATAAAAACAGGCTGGGGATTTGGCTCAGGTGTTAAGTACCTTTGGGTTCAATCCCTAGGTTTGCCACCCGACTCCCCCCAAAAAAGGTTAAAGCTCATGGTTTAGTCAGCTGTGTGTCACTGTGATGAAAATACCTGACAAGAACAATTTAGAGTAAGGAATTTATTTGGGACTTTCAGTTTTAGAGGGCTCAGTCCATAGACAGCAGACTCCATTGCCAAGTTGAGGCAGAACATGGTCTGAAGGGCACAGTGAAGGACAGCTACAGACCTCGTGACAGCCAGGAGGGATTAGGAAAGAGAGACAGGGCAAAGGGGGCCACGGGGAAAATGTCCCCTTCCAGGACACATCATCACGAATCACAGAACCACCTCTTTTAGCCGTTCCCTCCCTGCCTTCAGTCACTACCTAGGACAGGTTTATTGGGTTATAGCTCTCACAAGTTGATTGTTTTACCTCCGAATGTCCTTCGTTAACACAGGAGCTTTTGAGGAACATTTCATATACAAAATGATAACGCTCATTCTTTATAATTTTTTTACTAATCACTTATTGTGATTATTCTCTCTTCTTTCTGGAGACTGGAGAAGAATGAATGAAAATGTGGCTTGAGCTGGGCATGGGCACACCTGTAATCCCAGCACTTAGGGAGGCTGAGAGAGGAGAATTGCGAGTTCAAAGCCAGCCTCAGCAGTGGCGAGGTGCTAAGCAACTCAATGAGACCCTGTCTCTACATAAAACACAAAATAGGGCTGGGGATGTGGCTCATTGGTTAAGTACTCCCGAGTTTAATCCCTGGTACTTGAAAAGTAAAGAAAATGTGGTTTGTAATATTCTTATCTCCAAGAAGGTCCAAAAATTTTTGTTTCCTCTTTTTGGTTTCCTTACTACTTCTAAGAAAATGTTCAATTTCCTCAGATAACCGAGGAGATGATGGATCAAGCAAATGAAAAGAAAGGGGCTGCCATTGAAGCCCTGAATGATGGTAAGTACTTTTTTTCTACTTCTGTAATATTGTGAATTTTCTACTTAGTGACTATTTTTTTTTTAAAGATTTTTTTTTTTTTTTTAGTTGTAGATGAACACAATGTCTTTATTTTATTGCTTTGTATGTGGTGCTGAGGATCGAACCCAGGGCCTCATGCATGTGAGGCAAACGCTCTACCGCTGAGCTACAATCCCAGCCCCTTAGTGACTATTAAGTAGTGGAAAAATTTGAAGGGAACTTATATTGATTATCATACTGGAGAAGATCCAGCCCTTCATTGATAGATGCTGAAATCCTTTAGTGCCAGAGATGGTACTTGTGAACATGACAGATCCTGATTGTACTCAACAGCCTCTGCTTTCCTGCGGGTATCATGGTGTTTCTTTTATGAGAAGCTTTAAAAAGAGGAAGGAACCCACACCCTCCTCCTGCAAAAGTTGTGGCAACCCTTAGCATCATTTTATATAGTAGAACCCTTGATAGATGTTCATAGGTGTATAACTCTTGTTTTAGTCCCTGCATGTTTGAAAAAATCCTGTCAAAATGGAAGAGGATTGATAGTATTTAGTGTAATGCTTAATCAGGTATAATTTGTAAGAGCAAGTCACTATCACTTGGGTGTTGTGAATGCTACATAGTTTATATATTTTTTTCACGTATGCATTTGTGTTTTGTGTGTGTTTTTCCCCCCATATGCTGATGATTGAGTCCAGTAAAACTCAGTGTTATACCACAGAGCTACATCCTCAGCCCTTTTTATTTTTTTTATTTTGAGATAAGTTGCTTAGGGTATATTTAGATTGCTGAGACTGGCTTCGAGCCTGCAATCCTCCTGTTTTCAGCCTCCTCAGTTTCTGGGACTACAAGAGTGCGCCACTATGCCTGGCTACAATCAGTAATACATTATGCAAACCTCTTTCTAACAGTGTGGTAAAGTGTCATAAGGTTGTAGTTAATTAGATGTGGTCACAATGCTCATGTGTGTTTGGACTTCATGCAGAGATTTGGAATAATGAGTAAAATTTTATTTTGTGTTTTAGAATGAGTTCAGTATTGTTCCGAGTTGGCAGATATATTCAGCTTAATTTATCTATGTTTTTCTTTGGGAGCAAGACAATTCTATCACCTTTTTGGTGTAGATCCCTGTAATAAGCTTATGCTATTTGTATAGCAGCTGTTAAGTTTGCCCACCTGAAATGTTTTCTTTATTGCTTTTTGTTCACTGCCCCTAGATTATTCTTTAGGAACTGCTTTTTATTGTATTACTTGTCTGGTTATTACCTGTGACTTTTTTATGTACATATTAAAGATTTGTCATAGCTTATCAATGTGCTAGTCAGACTTCATATTTTACCCTTGTTTTTTTCTATTTTTGAATATTAATCTTCCATTCTAGTCAGACTTGTTTCCCTTTACATATGCTTAGTACTCTTTGGAGCTCTTTTTCGCCTATTTCAGCCTTTAATTCATACCCATCAGTTGTTCCCAGTCAGTGCTTTTCCTAACCATTTCTGTTCCACAATAATCTTAATTTCCCTACCCAGAATTTCTTTAACATTTACTACCTGTACGCCTGGCATTTTTGTTATGTTTTTGTGTATATCATTTCATTAAGACCTCATATTCACTTTTTTTTGGGCGTGTGTGTGGTACTTGGGATTGAACCCATAATTCACCTATTTTAAGGAGTGAAAACCTGGGGGACTCGGCAGTTGTGATTTACTCAGGATATTTGTCATACCGCCACCTAATTGTTTTATTGGGTCTACTTTTTTTTTTCTTGTATTTGTCTCAACAGTATTTAACAGTGAAAATAAAGCACTGCCTAATAAGTCATGTTTTCATTTTTATTTCCAAGCTTCCTGTTCATGCACTTGTATAAATTTGACCCATTTCTTATTTTAGATTTTTTGCAGTTTTAGATTATATCCTAAATGATGAAACACTAGCATTCTAAATCAGGCATTGTGAGTTCATACCTCATAATGCCAAAGATACTTTGATTTCAAGAGGCAGGAATGTAGTGAGAGACTGTACTATACACCAGAATTCCTTGGTTTGAATCCAGGGTCTGGTACTTAACAGTGACTGCTTTCCTCCTACATCATCATCTTTCAGTAGTTATAAAATAATTCTTATATGGCACTTGCCAGAAAGTTTATCAAGTCCTGAACCTAATGAGCCTTTTATTTGGTTGGGAAATAGGGATTGGAAATAGATTTGGGTTGGAATAGGAAGTAAGAGCTACCTTTTGAACATGGTAGGTCTGAGTTGTGTATTATATACTAGAGTATAATACCTGTCATAGATATTTGTAGTAATAACTAATATGATGGAATGTTTTCTGTTGTTTTTATGAGTTCTATTAGAGTCCTTTACACTTTGACTAACAGATATAAATACTGTTATCAGTGAACTGTGGCATTTGTTTTAAAACTGTCTTGCCTCCCCAAGAGTTAGACTTTGTGCAAAAAACTGTTCTAATTCTGTTGTATATTTTTATTTGTTGAATAGCTTCATTTCAGAGATAAGCTAACTATGAATATGGGATCCATAAAATAAATTTAAAACGTGAATTATGGTCTTGTATGAGCTAATTATTTTGAATTTATGTACCTTTACTCTGAATTCAAATGCTTTTTTGTTTTGCTTTGTTTTTGTGGTACTAGGGATTGAACCCAGGGTCTTGAACATATTAGGCAATTTGTACACTGAGGTACACTTCTAGCCCTTTGAAGTCAGTTTGGGTACTTTTCATTTTTACTCTTAATTTTATCCTTTTAATTTAACAAAATAATATATTAAATTAATGAAACAAAATTAGCTTTATCCCTTTTTTTTGGTACTGGGGATTGAACTCAGGGGTACTTGACCACTGAGCCACATCCCCAGCCCTATTTTGTGTTTTATGTAGAGACAGGGTCTCACTGAGTTGCTTAGTGCCTCGCTGTTGCTAAGGCTGGCTTTGAACTCACGATGCTCCTGTCTCGACCTCCCAAAGTGCTGGGATTATAGGTGTGTGCCACTGCACCTGGCTCACTTTATCCTTTAAATTGATTTTATCCATTTACTTTTTGGTAATAAAAAAAATTAATGTGGCAATCTATTCTTTGTTAGGGGTCTTATATATCTCCAAATTGTCTCTTGGATGAGTTGTCATAGAGGAATGGTAAAGTTTGCTTTCAAGAGCCAGTTTTTTATATAATATAGACATTATAGTCATTTATGTATACACATATTTATTATATTTTGTATATCTGGTGTTTGAATGTAGGGCCTCATGGTTGGTAGGGAAGTGCTCCTTCCCTCAACACTAGTCCTTTTTTTATTTTTCCTGGTTTATTTTAGTTGTAGATGGATACAATATCTTTTTATTTATTTTTATGTGCTGCTGAAGATTGAGCCCAGTGCCTCACATGTGCGAGGCAAACCCTTTACCACTGAGCTATAGCCCAGTCCCCAACACTAGTCTTTTTTTTTTTTTTAATATTTATTTTTTAGTTGTAGGTGGACACAATATCTTTATTTTATTTTTATGTGGTGCTGAGGATCGAACCCAGTGCCTCCCGCGTGCTAGGCGAGCACGCTACCACTGCGCCATAATCCCAGCCCCCAACACTAGTCTTTTAAAAATATTTTTATCTTCTGAACATTTCTCAACTTTTGTTTTACTTTAGGTGAACTACAGAAAGCCATTGACTTGTTCACAGATGCTATCAAGCTAAATCCTCGTTTGGCCATTTTATATGCCAAGAGAGCCAGGTGAGAACTCGTAGAAAAGCACTCCTTGGTGAACAATTTCTTCTCATATGTTTAAATAGAATTACTCCTGTGGCAATCCCAAAAGTCTTATTGTTTGAAATGAATTTTTTTTTTTTAAATATTTTTATTTTATTTTTATGTGGTGCTGAGGATCGAACCCAGTGCCTCGTGCGTGCTAGGCGAGCACGCTACCACTGCGCCATAACCCCAGCCCCTGAAATGAATATGTTTTTAATACTACTTTTATTTTATAGTGTCTTCATCAAATTACAGAAGCCAAATGCTGCCATTCGAGACTGTGACAGAGCCATTGAAATAAATCCTGATTCAGCTCAGCCTTATAAGTGGCGAGGGAAAGCACACAGGTAAAAAGTGGAGTTAATTATATTTTATATTTTAATGTGGTTTGTTTAAAAAAAAATTTTAAGGGCTTCAATTCCAAAGTAATAATAAGCTTAGTATGAAGAATTAAGAGACTATAGTAAAGAACAAATGCAAAGTAAAAAATTCTTTTCTTTCCATTCAAAGGAAACAATTATTAACCACAATTATTGACCACACATAGTCAAATATAGTGTTAGGACTTTTTTCTCAAAATTCCAGGAAAAGAGTGACCTTTTTGTTCTTCATCCATTTTTTTTTTCTAATTTTCAGACTTTGCAACTTAATATTTAGCAACCTCTATATTATAAAAGGAGGACTGTATTAGCCTGAAATTACTTTATTTACTTAGGTCCCCTAAAAAATTAGGAAAATAAAAAAGTGAGTTTACCCTGGATCACTAATTATTCCTGGTGGCAAAATGAGTATTCGTGTCTTGAGGATGAAATTTTCATCTTACATGCATTGAAAAGCTGCTGTATTTCAAGTATGGATGGAGGTGGAGATGAATGTTCTTGTGGCAACTGTTATATCACCAGCAATTCTAATTTTTATTTTGAGATAGGGCCTTGCTAAATTGCTCAGGCTGACCTTAAACTTGTAATCTTCCTACCTCAGCCTCCTGAGTTGCTGGGGTTACAGGCATGCACCACTGCTGCTTGTTCCAGTGATTTTTATGAAGTCATGTCAAAGAGAAAAAGTAAAAATGTTGAAATGAAACCAGTTAGTTTCATTGGTTTTGGAAAAGCTTATACATTACAGTTGATCCTTTTGAAATTCCACTAGTCTTCATGCACTTATTTGATTTCTGGTACAAGATAACATGAACTTATCTTGTACTTTGCTTGTTGCAGACTTAGAACAGCCATTTTTCCAAGAAATCATCGTTCATTTTAGTAGAATGGTTTTAGGCAATAGTATTAATTGCTCTGTCATTTCACAGAACATGACTAGGAACTAATGAAAAAATTCATGAAATTTCGCTTTTGCTGATATTATCAATTAAAATTTAACATTAAATGTTTTCCTTTGCCAGGGCTGAGGCTCTGTAGCTCAGTGGCTGAGTGCTTGCCTAGAGTGAGGCACTGTGTTCAATACCTAGTACTACGTAAAAATAAACAAATAAAGGCTTTCTGTCCAGCTACAATTACAAAAAAAATTTTTTAATGTTTTCCTTTGCCTTTTATTTTGTATTTTTGACATTTTTCTTCATACTGAAAGTCTTTATTCCTAGTAATATATTTATTGGTGTAATTCTACAATTTTAGTAAAATTGTTTAATAATTATGCCTTAAAAACAATATACCGTGTAAGTCAAGTTTGAAGGTATTTTTGGTAGTTCTCCTTATCCATAGAATATATCTCACTTAAAATATATAGTCATAATAAGTGTTTAGTTACTTGATTGACTTTTTGTGTTGTCAGTATAATATACAGTGAACTTATTCCTGTTTGTATTTAAGTTTAGAGTTTGCTTCATTTCCATCTTTTCTACTTGATTTGTAGTGCCCCAGGCTACCAATGGTTTTGTACATGCAGGCAAGCACTCTTCCACTGAGCTACATCCCCAACCTTTTTTTATAAAATCAGTGTATTTTTTTAATCTTACTGAGAGAGAGGGTCTTGCTAAGTTGCCTAGGCTAGCCTTGAACTTGTGATCTTCCTGCCTCAGTTTCCCAAGATTTGGGATCACAGGTGTGTACTGCTGCACCTGGCTTTGTTTTATTTGAGTCTAAAATATTTACATGTTCAGAGAGTCAAAACTGAGTTATCTGGATGTGGTGGTGTACCCTTGAGCACCCTTGAGTTAAATCCCCAGTACTCAAACCAACAACCAAGTCTGAGTTACAAAGTATACCCAGGGGACTCATTTCCATCACTTAGCCCTTCACCCTATTCATACCTACCACTATCAACCTTTAGTTTCTGGTTTATCCTTTTTAAGCAGACATTCACGGTTTGTCTTTTTATTTCACCTAGAAAGTAGCATGCTGATTAAGTATATATCATGTTATTCCTTTTTTGATGTATTGAACATTCCTGTTCTACATACTTTTTAAATGTCTTGTGACTCAAGAAATTAATTTTTAATTTAGTTTTTAGTTTTTAAGCATTTCTTTAAGAGCAGCTTTACAATTACCATAAAGGAACTTCAGACTCTTTGAACATTCAGAGTTAACCAAACTGTACACACTATATAAATTGGTTGATGAAAATTTGTTGTTAATAATACTTAAGCTTTTCTGTAGGAAAATCAGGAAGACAGATACTGTGAATATGTATAAAAGGTTCTTTGTAATTAATTTAAACTTATTTCAGACTTCTGGGCCACTGGGAAGAAGCAGCCCATGATCTTGCCCTTGCCTGTAAACTGGATTATGATGATGATGCAAGTGCAATGCTGAAAGAAGTTCAACCACGGGTATGTTAAAAATTAGAAAAAGGCAAAGTTACTACTGTAACTCCATGGCTTTAGTACTTAGGCCAGGCAGGCATAATTTACCTTAAAAATAGATGCAGAGAAAGGTTTGGAAGTTATAATCTGTAATCATTGAAGTTTGTGCTTAACTCTGGAAATCTCATTAGGTTTTAATGCTTTTCATTTCTCATTATGTATTAGTCTAAGTTCTAGTAACATGTTTGTAAGACCAATGGAATTAAAACTAGAAAATAGAAATGGAAAAAAGCAAGTTTACAATGAGACAAGAGAAAACCTGGGATCATATCTGGTCTGTCCTTATATAATCACAGATGTATATAGCCGCTTCAATAAATCATGAGGGCATTCTTAATGTTAAGAAATTCTAACCTTTATTAAATGAGAATATTGAGTCCAAAATTTAAAACATTCTGTTACATTTATCCTATTTAAAATTATCAGTTAAATTTAATGCATTTTACGTGGTAGATCTATGAATTTTGTAAGAAAGTAGAATTCCAAGCATTTATTCCCAAAGATTTTAAGATAATAGAGGTTTTATTGAATTTAACTTACCTAAAACCAAACTTCATTTGATTTTTTCCCCCTTCCTTATAACAGAGCTATCTCAGCAGAGTTGTTAGGAAAGATATTGTAGAACACATGGATTTTGGTGGCGGTGTGGCTTGGGGATAGAGCGCTTGCCTAGTATGCCTAAGCCCTTGGTTCAGTCATCAGCACTGTCAAAAAAACTTCTGTGGAACACATATTTGCTTTCTTAATCCCCAAAGCAATTTGATAAGACTGAAGATTAAATCTTTTTTTTTTCTCTTTTTCTTTTTGGCGGTGAATTCTTTTGGGGGGGGGGTACTGGGGATTGAACTCAGGGGTACTTCACCACTGAGCCACATCCCCAGCCCTATTTTGTGTTTTATGTAGAGACAGGGTCTCACTGAGTTGCTTAGCACCTCGCCATTGCTCAGGCTGGCTTTGAACTCGCTATTCTCCTGTCTCAGCCTCCCTAAGTGCTGGGATTACAGGCTTGAGCCACCGCGTCTGGCTTAGCGGTGAATTCTTAACACTGTGTACCTGGTAGAAACTATCAAGCAAGAACTGTCCTGACCTTTGAAACCTATTTGTTGTCCTTAATCTTAGTCAGTTAATTGTATGAGATTATTACATTTTTCTCTAACTGTACATCCCAGACTCCTCAATTTCATTGTGTCTTGTGCAGTTGAGGTGGGTCTTGTTAAAGCTTGAGTTTGTGTTAAGTAGTTATAAGGTATATATATGTCATTTTTATGAACTACCTGTTGAATTAAATAACTTTCCACAAAGAAAAGTAACAACAAAACTGTGTTGCCCTTAGCCAAAATTTGGAGCACTAACTTTACTTATGGCTCTTTATTTCTAGGCCCAGAAAATTGCTGAACATCGGAGAAAATATGAGCGAAAACGTGAAGAACGAGAGATCAAAGAAAGAATAGAAAGGGTTAAGAAGGCTCGAGAAGAGCATGAGAGAGCCCAGAGGGTAAAGTTTTTACAGCTAAGCCTGAGTGAAATATGCAATAGTTCAGAGTTTTGAGATACCATTCTAACTCCTAGCCACTTTGTTTGATGTTGACTACAGTTCTATAGAATGATGATATTACTTAAAAGGTGGTCTCCTTTCCTTTCTTTGAGTCCTATGTGTGGGGATATTTTTAGTCTTTAAAATTTTTAAGTTAGCTTGTATTTTGCCAGGTTATATTCTTTATGTTTGTCTCAAATAAAAAATTTTAGGCTGGAGGTATAGCTTGGTGATAGATCACTTGTCTACCATGCAGTGGGCCCTCAGTTCTATTTCCAGCACTCCCTGCAAAATTCCCCACCTCCAATTTTTTAAGTCAGAAATTTTTTGTGATCAAATGGTTAAAATTTGGCGATATTTTTGTTTGGTTTGTTTGAACAAGCTTGCCGTTGTTTCTTGTTTCATGATTCATCCTGGTTCAACATTGAATTCATAATTGAGGAAGGGCTTTATTATTTATTTTAGGTTATAAAGTCACAGAAATTTTCTTTTAGAAAAAGAAAAATCATAATTTATCCACGGCATTATTTACCTTATCTGTAGGTTTCTCCTAGTTTTGGGGGGCTGCGGGTAGTTTTTTCTGTAGCTTTCTGTATTGGTTCTATCAGTTTTCACTTCCAATATTGTTGAATGAAAGGACATAAAGCTATTCAGTGCAATTACATAATATTACATCCTAATTTTTTGTCATTTAATATTAAGAGAATGCTTGATTTTTAGTACATAATCGTTAAGTAATTTTCACATTCATATATTTGAGTTTTTACCTGAGTGTGAGGGAAAATTTATATATCTTTTCATTTTGTCTTAAAATGGCAGATCTGTAAACGTCTATTTGTAGTGTTTGTCTAATTTCGTAGAGAGATTATGGAGAAGATGAAGCTGGGAAACAAGTGTTTTGGCAGACTTAGTAATCTAGTCATATCCTTTCATTTGGGAGTTTTAAAAACAGTTAAGAATTTGTAATTTTTTATAAGCAGTTGCTTTTCTGGGTTTTTCAGAGAAGTAAAACATTATTTTTGAAGTTGTTTCAAAAATAATGATCAGCTTGCCTTGTAGGTGCAAGGCCCTAGGTTCGGTACTGCAGAATCATATGATGATGATGATGATGATGCTCAGTGAGAATTGAGTTGGAAAATTTATTTTCAAAGAGGGATGAAATATATTCTTTAATCCATTTCCTTTTTGTATTTGAAGGAGGAAGAAGCCAGACGACAAGCAGGAGCTCAATTTGGCTCTTTTCCAGGTATATTGGGAGAAAAATTGAAACTGTTAATACTATAAAAAACTAAGATATATTCTGAATACTATAAATAATTAAGATTCTGATTTGGAGGGCTCTGTGTGTGTGTGAATGAGATTGACTTATGTGCTAAATATATTTTTAAGAATTTTTTTGTTAGAAATAGTGTACTTTTCCCTCAAAATTTGAATAGTACACTTTTTATTTTTTGGTACCAAGGATTGAACTCAGGGGTGCTCGGCCCCTGAGCCACTGTGTTTTTAATTAGAGACAGGGTCTCACTGAGTTGCTTAGTGCCTCACCATTGCTGAGGCTGGCTTTGAACTCGTGAGCTTCTGTCTCAGCCTCCCAAAGTGCTGGGATTGAATAGTATATATTGGATTTTGAGCATTATGCTTTATTAATTTATTATGATATAATTTAAATATTTTTAAATTGCCATAATGGAATTTTCTTCTGTTATACAGTGATACTCATGAAGATATGTAAAAACACTGTGGACTTACTAGGCACAAAAATATTTGAGCTAGGCACAGTGATACACACTTGCATTCTCAGCTGCTGGGAAGGCTGAGGCAGGAGAACACAAATTTGAGGCTAGCCTGTACAATTTCCCAAGACCCTGTCTGAAAATAAAATAACGGGTTGGAGTCATCAGTCATGGGTACTGTCATAAAAATAACACATTCTTCTTTTTCTAGTACATTTTGTATGATCAGAAAGAAGGCGGGGCTGGGGTTATGGCGCAGTGGTAGCGTGCTCGCCTAGCACGCTGGAGGCACTGGGTTCGATCCTCAGCACCACATAAAAAAATAAAATAAAATAAAGCTATAAAAAAAAAGAATTCTTTCTTTAAAAAAAAAAGAAAGAAGGCAAAGTTTTCAATGATAACAAAAGATCCAAAATGCAGATGAAAGAGAAATTAGGCTCACAAAATAATTATCAAATACTGAATGAGGCAGTATGGAATTTAGATAAAGACCAGGTGGTTACTTGGAAATCTTTTTTTTTTCTTTTAAAGCTGTTGTATGTTAACTAGCTTTATTTTAGAAAATATAAAGTCTATTTATAACAATATGCCACTGTCTAGAACTTGGTTATTTGGTTCAAAGCTGGAAAATAAAACCTTTAATTCTGAAAGGTTGTGTGCTCAACAGACAACAAAAAAATTTGAGTTTTAGTTCATAACTGTCATGTACCTTCGTTTTAGAGGATGACAAGTTGAGAAAAAAAGGAAAATGACCGCTGATGTGAACTATCACAAGATATAATTTTATGTTATGTGCATTTTATTTTCTATATTTGACAAGATTTTGACCTTTAATTTTTGGGGGGATATGAGCTAAGTTTTCAGAGCTTAGAGTCACCAGGCGTGGTGGCACATGTGTGTAATCCCGGTGACTCAGGAGGCTGAGGCAGAAGGATGGCTGCTTGAGTGAGCCGAGTCTCAAAATAAAAATGAAAAGGTGCTGGTGATGTAGCCCAGTGATAAAGAGCCCCTGGGTTCAGTCCCCAGTACTGCAAAAAGGGGTTGAGATGCCTTGGAATTTATAATTCTGTTGGTTGGTTTTTTATTTCTAAGGTAAGATCAGTTTTGTTTTGTTGGAGTGTGTGTGTGTTTGTTTTTACGGTACTGGGATTGAACCCAGGGTCTTTTGCATGTTATTGATTTTTATGAACAGGAAAAAAAAATCATCCAAAAGATACTAAACTCTGATTGTCCTCTTTGTGTTTTTTTTTTCTTACTTTTTTTTTTAAACTGGTAATTTACCACTGAGCTACATCCTCAACCTTTTGTAATTTTTTAAGACAGAATCTCAGATAAATTGCTGGCTAGCCTCAAACCTGGTGATCCTCCAGCCTCATTATCTGGAGTTGCTGGGATTATGCTGCCACACCTGACTTCAGCTTTAATTTTAAGAGAAAATTAGAAGTTGCAATTTATGTCTTGTTCAGAATCAAATGCTGACACTGCTTTGTGCTTACTGGTGTCCTTGGGTTTTGTGTGTTCTTTTCAAGTGAAAGTTTTTTAAGACTTCTTGGGAATATAGTAGATGTTTGTGTAATTACTTGCTTTATTCTTAACAGGTGGCTTTCCTGGGGGAATGCCTGGTAATTTTCCTGGAGGAATGCCTGGAATGGGAGGGGGCATGCCTGGAATGGCAGGAATGCCTGGGCTCAATGAAATTCTTAGTGATCCAGAGGTTCTTGCAGCCATGCAGGTAAGACTTATAAGAGGAAATTTGGACTTTAATCATTGAGGCACTTCTTTATAATTCTGTGTAGTGATATGGTGACTTAGCCATTTTGTATTTATATTAGTTATCAAATAGCTAATTTTGTAGTTGGTTCATTTGGAGTGAGTAGGTTTTTAAGAATTGGTTATAGGAAATAACTCTCACAGTTGGCAATTAATAGCATGTTATCTTTTTTCCCCCCTTAAAGTTTTGTGTGCTTTATTATTCAGCTCAAGCAACACAGTTGACCTTTACTTGTAGGTGCACATAAATAATATTTATATTTCAGGTGCTTGTCTAATTCATAATTAATTTGACCATGGCAGAATTATAGATATAAATAAAGAGATGGGATTTAGAGTATTAAAGTTGTTGATAAAATGGGATGCTTCTTTAAAACTAACAATAAATAAATAAATAAACCAAACCCTTTCTTTGCAGGATCCAGAAGTTATGGTGGCCTTCCAGGATGTGGCCCAGAACCCGGCAAATATGTCAAAATATCAGAGCAATCCAAAGGTTATGAATCTCATCAGTAAATTGTCAGCCAAATTTGGAGGTCAAGCATAATGCCCACCTGAGAAATCGCTTGCTGAAGGAAAAGCAACCTAGATCACTTAATGGATGTCGCAATA
>CM053403.1:7128730-7154734 GCA_028644305.1 Xerus rutilus
TCCCTCTTTGTCCCTGCAATGATAAAGGAAATGATAAATTCCTTGGAGTACATTTATAAAGTAGCACATTTCTGATATCATATATTTATACAGGTTCTAACCCTTTGCTGTACATGAGTTAGACAGAAATGCATCTGTTACAAAAGTGAGAAAAGGTCGTATGCTAATGGAGCATGCTTTTAAAATCCTTGAAAAACACCACTTACACTTTGATTTGGGCTTGCTAGTGTTCTTTTTTTGTTCATGCGTGTTCTCAAAATCTCATGTGTGCTGTGCTTAAGAACAGTTTCTTCTTGGATTCCTGATTTGATTGACTTAATTAAACATGACCTAACTATACTCAAATATTACGAATATTACCATAAATGGGTAAAGATTGCTCTTCTGAAAATGTGTCCTGTGCTTTTAGACTTTTTAAGTTCCACAAATACAACAAATAGTCTTCGTTTTCTTAGAGGCTCAATATCATTTCTAAACCAGAAATGTTCTTTTTTTCTGCTAATGATGCTATAAGAAGGAAAAGAAAGTTTTCTGCTTAAAAATATATAGTTATTGGATATTTCTAGCTATGTTAAAAATAAAATATGGTTTCAAACTGGATATTGACTCCCCACTACCTTTTGTGAGCACATATTTTGTCTCAGTTCATTATCTGAAGTTATTTACTGGGCATAATAGGGTATAGATCATTAAATGCTACTAACAAGAACTTTTAAAAAATTCACCAAAGTTGTGCAGAGGTGTATGTACTTTCTGGGAGCTGCCCAGATCAGATCAGCACGTTTATACTTGGCAAGTAGCTTCTGTTTGTGGTGCAGTAGGGTTGCCTTGGTGATCATCTCATACTGAGGAAATGGGGACAGGTGGTCCGAGAAACTTACACTGAGATGCTGAAGATAACATAAGGAATTAGCATCATGTTTCTTTTCATAACATTGATCATGTACTGTTTTAGGCCATATTTAACTGTGCAGTAAGGTGGAACATACATAGTCCATAGTTGTGTGGTTATGTAGCCAACAACAAAAAATTACAGAAGATAAAGGAAAGTCTTGGTGCCAATTTGCCTTTTGCCACACTGGGAAACGCTAGCTTGGCATAGGGTAAAAGAAGCAGTGTCCATTTCAGAATTTGCTAACATCCAAAATTAATACGTCTGAATTGTAATCCGTTTGGCTATATTGGCTCAGCTGATGCTGCGCATGCTATTTTATAAATAAGGAAACTGAATAGCTGTCTAGGATAATACCCACGCTTACTTGTGGAATTGAGACTCTCAGATGTCCAGTCTTGTAACTTAAGAGGTGTTACTTTTAAATTCTCAGTTGCCTTAATGTGCAAAGTTATTTCTTTTTTTTTTAAATAGTATTTGTTTTTAGTTGTCGATGGATCTTTATTTTTATTTGATTTATATGCCGAGCTGAGAATTGAACCAAGTGCCTCACAAGCTAGGCAAGTGCTCTACCACGGAGCCACAATCCCAGCCCCAAAGTTAATTCTTTTTTTAAAATTTTTTTTAGTTGTTGATGGACCTTTATTTTATTTTTATGTGGTGCTGAGAATTGAACCCAGTGCCTCACACATGTGAGTTAAGTGTTCTACCACTGAGCCACAACCCCAGCTGCCAGTTAATTCTTAACAGAATTGTTCATTACCTCAAGAAATTGAAAACACCTGTGTCTACATAAAACAAAATAGGGCTGAGGATGTGGCTCAGTGGTGGAGTGCCCCTGAGTTCAATCCCCAGTATCAAAAAAAAGAAATTGAAAACAAAATCAGGCATGGTCACACCTTGTATTCCCAGCAACCATATGCTGAATCGGGGATCTCAAGTTGAAGGCCAGCCTCAGCAACTTAGCAAAAGCCTGTCTTAGTGGTTGAGGGCCTGTTAGGTTCAAGCCCAGTACCTCACACACGTGCACACAATTAATTTGGTTAAAGGAATATCACATGTACTGATGTGGACAGTCAATAGTACCTTGCCCAATAGTAATCTGGTAGAATTGCTCAGTTCACTCATGACTGACCCCAAAATAAATATTTTTAAAAACTAGTAATTCTAAGTTCACATGTGCCAGTACTTAGAACTAATATAGTGTGCTTAATAGAGCTCGTGCCTGAGGAGGGAAATACCCTAAATAGGTGCAGACCTGTAATTCCTGCTCCTCTGGAAGCTGAAATGAGTATTCAAATTTGAGGCCAGCCTAAGCAGCTTAGCAGGGTGCTGTCAATAAAAAGCTGGTAAAGTAGTTTAGTAACCCCTAGTACCACAAAAAATAACATGAACAATAGCTATAAGCTTTAAAAACAAGGACAGTCTATCAGTGTGGGAGAAGTTTTTGGGCAATTACGTGAGACCCTTTGTACAGTGCCAGTGGAAGTGAAGACTCATGATTTTCTTTAAGATTGTTGAACAAAAATTCTGACAGTGGGATATTGCCTTCATAATTATGATTTTAAGAAAGATGGTGGTAGAGTCAATATAACCATGATGATGTGAGGCATCTGATAGTTAATTCGTGTTACTAGAATATTTGCAGTTTGCAGTGTGAGTAAGCTGACCACAAGCCAATGTAGAAGCAACGTAAGTGGCTAGTCCTGTCTAGATTGCTTTATCTCTACTGCTGGCATAGGTGTATGCAGAATGGATCCAGATTTTTAATTTACATTATATGTAGCGTCAAGGGATTTTGTTTATTTAACTCAGCTATCTTTAAAAAAGGAATAGTATTGCTTATGTAACTCAGCTGTCTTTTGAAAATATTATGAATACTAACAGTGCTTGAAATGAGGAACAAAATGTTATTACAATCAAACATCACAACTTCAGAGAAAATTCTGTTTAACTGGTAGAACTATGGTATTTCTTACCCCACCCCACCCCGTACTGGGGATTGAATTCGACCATTGAACCACATCCACAGCCCTATTTTGTATTTTTATTTAGAGACAGTGTCTCAGTGAGTTGCTTAGCACCTTGCTTTTGCTGAGGCTGGCTTTGAACTCGGATCTTCCTGCCTCAGCCTCCTGAGTCACTGGATTCCTTTTTGTTGTGTAGTCTGATTATATGACAATGATTCTGATTTGCAAATCCCCCCCCCCCCATTTTGTTTTTGAGATGGGAACTTGCTGGGTTACTCAGGCTGGCTTTGAAAGCCCAATCCTTCCACTTCAGCTCCCTTAGGTGGGATTATAAGTGTGTGTCATCATACCCAGTATGACAATTATTTCTAATTTTATTTGGTATTGAGGATTGAACCTAGGGCCGCTTAACCACTGAGCCACACTCAGCCCTTTTTTGTATTTTATTTAGAGACAGAGTCTTGCTGATTGTTTAGGGCCTTGCTGAGTTGCTGAGGCTGGCCTTGAACTTGGGATTCTCCTGTCTCAGCCTCACAAATTTAAGGCCAATCTGTTTCAAAAAGGAGGGGTAGGGTATAGTTCAGTGTTAGAGCACCCCTGGATTCAATTCCCAGTATGACAATGAGAATAAATTTACATTCAAATTCTGGTTTCTACATTTCAGTACCTAAATTATGTATTTTGACTTTCAGTCCTGCATCTTTTATGTTGTGACCCTGTGGAGTGATGGGACTATTCATGGAAGTCATTCCAGGGCATCTAGCAGTAACAATTTTATAAAGTACAGCATTGAAGCCAACTAAGCCCTTGGCTTGTGGCTACTGCAGCAAAGTTATGATTAAAAAACACGACTATTGTTAAGGCTTCTGAGGATTAATATGGTAATATAGGCATAAAGCACTGGTATGGACTGTAGTAAGCACTCATGAACTGTCACCAAGGGCATTATAGAAGTATATATTGCTGGTATTGAGCCTTAGAGACAGGTGACATTGATAAAGAAGGCAAAGCAGTTGCCTTCCTGAAACTTTTGGTATATGACTAAGGTTAAAGTTCGAATGTTTATTTCATTCCATGTTGTTCATATTTTCCAACATGGAAAGCAACAGTTTCTTCTTTATTTTATATGTCCACATAAATTAGCTCTTGTAATACAAGTGGGATTAGTATTAACTTTGTCATTTTACAAAGGAGTGAAATGACTCATAGTTGCCATTTAGTATGAGGTTCCCATCTGCATCTGATAATTTTGATCTTCTGAAGCTGGAACTGTTTTCTCATCACACCCCAGGGATTTTCAGAAGGGAAAATCTTGCCTTATCAACATCTGTTACCTCTTGGTCAAAATGTGACCTTCAGATAGAAGAGACAGAGTGGTGTGTTGCTCAGTGTTTGAACACTCATCTAGGTCCTGGGTTCAATCCACAGCGCCAAAGTGAGAAAGATACTGAGTTATGTCGCCGAGAAGGGAAGACTGGAGTCCCATTGAGACCCCTCATCTCAGCTGTCACCAGCATGTCTTTTGGGGGTGAGTGAGGAAAGCAGGCCACTAGAACTTCCGAGGTCCCCAGTGTTATGGCAACAGGCTGAGGAGCGACTGGCTAGGTCCCGGAATGGGGGAGAACTCCCGTCAGACCCAAGCGCCTTGGCACCGAGACTTCTACAATCCTCCAGCTTGGTGCCCTGGGGCCCGGCGCCCGTGAGTACCACGCTGCCCCGCCCCGCACGAACCCGGCAGCCAATCAACGTTCGGGGGCGTCCCAGACCAGTTCCCCTCCCTTCCCCCCGCCGGGCTGCACTAGCGGGCGACTGAGGGCTCCCAGCGACCCGGAAGCGGTTCTGAGAGGGTGGGCCTTGCGACGCTCACGCCCCCAGTCCCTGGCGCTCCTTTCCTAACTCCGCGGACTGCGGCGTCTGAGGGAAAAGTATAGCTAGGTCCGCCGGAAGCCGCACCAATGTCCTCGGTACTGTCCTACGAAAGCCTGGTGCACGCGGTGGCCGGAGCCGTGGTGAGGCGGGGTGGCGGACGTCCCGGGACCACTCCTGGAGGAGGCTGGGGGATGGGATGAGAGGGAGGTCGTGGGTGGGCTTGTCTTGCCTGTGGGACCAAGAGGAACTGGTCATAGGCGGGAAGTCAGTTGCAGGGAGAATTTGGGGTGAGGGCGGACACTCACCCGCGCGCTCAGTCCCTGGGACGCGATGTAGAAAAACGACAGCGTGGCCACGCGAGCCTGAGGGGAGTCGAGAGGAAGGCAGTGCCGTGTGGTTTGCCTGCTGAAGTTTAAGGCCCACCATCCCCCTGCTGCACCTCCACCTGCTGCACCTCCACCTGGGCCGGACGAGAACCGGGTGTGAAACAGGGTCGCTTAATCTTAAGCTTAGTTACAGCCGTCTTCACACGCTTGACACAGGCAAGCTGTAATAGCTGGTAGGGCCTCTCTGACCAGCATCATGTCAGGAAAAGATGGGTCTTATTAAAAAAAATTCAGGACCCACCACAAGTGTGGTTACTGTGAGGCAGGTGCTTGGTTCTTGTTCCATTTGTCACCCGGCCCTTTTCTTTGAAACTTTCCATTCTAGGCTTGAATAACGTTCCTCTTCTGATTCTTCTTCCCCTAAAGTTCAAGACTGGCCTTGAACTCCTTCCCCTTTCTCATATCCTTCACTAGTTGTCACTACACACCTTGAACTATTAGGATACCTGTGATTTCAGGGGAATATCACGGAATCCTCTCCTTTTAGTCCTCAAAATGTTCACTCATAACTCATGTTCTGTGTAGACTAATCTGAGTTGAACCCCAACTCTATCAAATTTGTTAGCTAAGTGACCTGTAAACTTTACTTCTCTAATTGTGTGTGGAGGGGGATTTTTTACTGGGCATTGAAACCAAGACCTCATGCATCTCATGCATGGTAAGCAAGTGCATTCCCACCAGCCTTTTCTATTTTTTTAAATATTTTTTTATTAGTTGTTGATGAACCGTTTATTTTATTTGTTTAAATGTGGTGCTGAGAATCAAACCCAGTGCCTCACACATGCTAAGCAAGTGCTCTATCACTGAGCCACAACCCCAGCCCTCTATTTTGAGACAAGATCTTGAACCTGGTGATCCTCCTGCATCACCCTCCCAGGTAGCTAGGATTACACCTGTGCACTACCATGCTAGGCTCACTTTCTTAATCTGTTAAGTGGAAGAAATGATAACTTCACGGAGTTGCTTTGAGAATTAGGTGACACGATATTTCATTAAAGCCTTATGCAGGAAGCTGGATTCATTCAGTTCAACCAGAGGAGCCATGGAAGCCTGCTTGACATGCTTCTAGATGATCATGAAGGCCTGTGTGTCGAGTGTGGAGGGAATAAAAATGCAAATAGATTTCAAGGGACCAAATTGTGTGACTTCGGTGGGAGAGCTGCTGTTGAACTTGTAATTTACATTTTAAACATGATCACTCTGGCTGCTCTGTTGAGAGAGTCTAAGGGAGTGAGGTAGAATCATTAGGCAAGAGATGATGGCGGCTTGGACTAGAGTGGTAACAGTGGAGGTGGTGAGAAGTAATCATTAACCTGGAATATGTGTATAAGATAACCAGAATGAAGGTGATTTGACTCCAAGAATCTTGGGCTTAAGCAACTGGAAGGATGATGTTCCTGTTTATTGAGATGGCAAAAACTGTGAAGGAGCAGGTTTGGGGGAAAAGATAAGCATTGTTTTAGTTTTAGATTAATTAAGTTTGAGTAGTAGTCATGAGACTAAATGATTAACTCACCCAGAATGAGTGTGGAATAAGAAAAAAAATCTCAGTGACTGAGCCATGAAGCAGACAAACATGAAGAGGTTGGGGAAATATGACTGCGCCAGCAAAGGAGACTAAGGGAAGGGCCAGAACAGTGGGAGGAACACTGAGAGTGTGGTGGCCTGAAAGGCATATGAAGTGTGAGGAAGAAGAGTGTAAACAAACTAGGTCAGATGCTGCTGATGGGTCAAGTAAGGCAAGGACTGAGAATTAACTATTGGATTTATCATGATAGATCCAGTGGTTAATTGAGAAGACCAACTTCAGTGGAGTGGTGGGCTGAATAGTTAGAGTGCAACTCAGAGAGAAAGGAAAAATGGGTAACGCTTGTTTTCTTTTCCCTCTCATTAAGTGCCATTCATTCAACAACTTTATTGAATGCATAAGTAAATGTGTCCTGCGCTGTTCTAAGTGCTAGGAATACAGTAGAGAACTAAGTCCCTTTCTTTACGAAGTGTGCATTCCAGTGGGGGAGTCAGACAATAAATGAGTAAACAAAAAATAAAATACTTTTAGATAGTAAGTGCTATAAAACAAATAAGGTTGGCAAACATTTTTTTTATAAGGGAGCAAATATTGTAGCCATTGTGTATGGTGTCTGTCATAATTACTCAGCATTGCCATGGTAGTGTGAAAGCAGCCACAGACAATAAGTAAATGAATGGGTAGAGCCGTGTTCCCATAAAACCCTATTTGCAAAATTAGGCAGTGGATTGGATTTTGCCCATGGACCATAGATTTCTGAGCCCTGCTACGGAGCATGATTAAAGATAAAGATATCTCTATTTAATCCTGAAAGATATTTTTATTTCTCTCCTTATTGCTTATTTTTCTTTTGTTAAAGTACCACTTGAAATTATTTATCCTGAATTTGCTGTTTTTTTCCCTCCCATAAGTTTCATAGGTTACCTAATGTACATACTTTCATAAGAATATTTTTTTCTCTTGCTTCCTCTCAGGAAAGTACTGTTCTTAGTACATATCTGAGTGAGAAATTGCTTTTTTTAAAAAAATTTCTTTGAAATAGCATGTTGAAGACTGATTATCAGACTTTTAGAAAACTTCCATATTAAAGTTAAAATCATACAGTATGAACCCTGTTTTCATCTGGCTGCTGCTGTGAAAGGTAAAATTTCACCACAAAAATGTAATTAGAGTTAAGGGGGAAAATAGCATTGTTTTTAATGATATAGTATCATGATGATGTTTAATTAAATCTCCTAAGCATAATGTTCAACGGCAGCTTGGAGATGATCATGGAGGATTAGCTTATCATAATTGGTTAAAAGCAGTTGAGTGCCCTTGTTGAGCCAAACAGCCTGGGTTAGAATCCTGTCTATGCTTCTCACTAAGTGATCTTGGTATAAACTCCTGGGCTAACTGGAATAATTGCTTCTACCCAAAGGGTTGTTGGATCACTGTTTAAGATGTTTATTTACAACCTTTTCAAATTGATTTTTCAGGCTTATTTATTCAGTTCCTTCCAAGTACTACGCTTGGAAGTATGTGCTGTTATACAAATGTATAATTTGGTGGTGGTGGGGTACTGCTGTGCTAGGGGTCAAATCCAGGGTCTGGCACATGCTAAGTAACTTTTCTGCTACAGAGTTATGTTCCCAGCACCAGTATATCCATGTATTTTAAAAATAAAAATAAATTCTGGTTTTGAGTGTTTTGTGGCACTCTTTGGGATATTCACAGATCTTGAATATCCCAGAGCAAGAATTACATTGTTTCAGGAAAATGCTCTGTCTCCAGTTGTTGATTTATATGATGCAGTCATTGACAGTTACCAGGGAATCATATCCCCACCCCTTTTTTATTTTTTATTTTGAGACAGGGTCTTGCTAAATTACTTAGGGCCTCGTAGTTGCTGAGGCTGGCTTTGAATTCTCCATCCTCCTACCTCAGCCTCCCAAGCCACTGGGATTACAGGTGTGCACCATCATACCTGGTTATAAACCTTCTTTTTTTTTTGTACTAGAGATTGAACTCAGGGGCACTTGACCACTGAGCCACATCCCCAGCCTTATTTTGTGTTTTATGTAGAGACAGGATCTCACTGAGTTGCTTAGCACCTCGCTGTTGCTGAGGCTGGCTTTGAACTCGTGATTCTCCTGTCTCAGCCTCCCTAAATTCTGGGATTATAGGCTTGTGCCACTGCGCCCGACTATAAGCCTTATTAAACAGTCTTAATAATAAGTGCCTGGACCCTGCTGGCAATGACAGGTGGAGGTGAGAGAACAAAGGAGAAATCTTTTATATTTTTCATGATTTGAATTTTTAAGAGTCTTTAATCAATTACATGCAATTCTTTTAAAATATAAATTATGCCGGCTATGATGGTATATGCCTGTAATCCCAGCTACTCGAAGGCATAGGAGGACACAAGTTCAAGGCCAGCCTTGGCAACTTAGAAAGACTTTGTCTCAAAATAAAAAATAAAAAGGGCTGAAGATGCAGCTCACTAGTAAAGCACTCCTGGATTTAATCCTCACTACTGAAGCACTCCTGGGTTTAATCCTTAGTACCTCAAACAAAGTAATTAATTAAAATACACATACACACACACCTAAATTACAAAGTTAGGCGTGGTGGCACATACCTGTAGTTCCAGCTATTCTGGAGGCTGAGACAGGACAATTACTTGAGCACAAGCATTCAAGGCCAGCTGAGCAATAGCAAGAGTGACCCACCCTCAAAAATAAATAAATAAAGCAAATAAAATACCAAGAAAATTTAAATAAACAATAGAGACAAAAGAAGTTACCCGAAAATTACTGATGAATAATTAGCATTACAATTCCAGTCTGTCTGAATGTTTTAACTACCCTAAGCAATGCCAACAAATAGCAGTTTTCAAATTCTAGATTAAGAAAATATTTTACTTACAAATGTACATTTCTACAGATAAAATCTTTCAAAGGAATTCTAATGAGAACCCAAATTATAAACTTACAATCTAATTATACTTGAATTTTTGAGAATTCTTTGCATATGAGGCCACTGATTGCTATGCAAGGGAGTCTGGGTTAAAGTTGATCAGATATAGTGTCAAAATGTGACTGTTTTCCTCACTCCCTATTCTTTATGTTTATATAAAAATAAGAATTAATGAATAGATCTCTTGTTTATGTACTGGTATAGAGTTTCATATCGTGAGTTTTTTGGTGTTTGTTCTGGATTATAAAGTATTTTCCATGTGTATCACTTAGGGTTCTCTGGTTACAAGCTGGAAATACTGACTTAAACAAAAATGAGGTTTATTGGAAGGCTCTTTGGGAGCTCCTTGAATCAGTAGGGAGGCTGAAGAACTTGGAATAGAAAAGAACCAACTAGTTCCAGGAAGATTTCTGAAACAATCTCTGGTTCTAAAAGGCTCCAGAAAGATTTCTGAAACTCTCTAGAGATTGTCCATTTCTGCTCAAAATTCAAGGTTCCGCAACATCTCTATTAGCAGTACTTAAGGTCATGTGCCCAACCCTTGACCTGTAATTCTCCAAAAGAAAACCAGTATGTCATGTCCTTAGGAAAAGAGTGGTGCTGTGTGACCCAAAACATTTGATGTCTACTGTATCATGTCATTAAAAAGTCGTCAAGTGTTATTTTTCTTTTTTTTTCTTTCTTTTTTTTTTTTGGTACCAGAGATTGAACTCAGAGGTACTTGACTGCTGAGCCACATCCCCAGCCCTATTTTGTGTTTAATTAGAGACAGGGTCACCTCCTGTCTCAGCCTCCCAAAGTGCTAGGATTACAGGTGTGCGCCACTGTGCCTGGCTAAGTATCATTTTTATTTTTACATTTTTTAAAATATTTTTTTTAGTTGTTGATGGATCTTTATTCATTTATTATTTATATGTGGTGCTGAGGCTCGAACCCAGTGCCTCACGCATGCCAGACAAGCGCTCTACCACTGGGCTACAGCCCCAGCCCTAAGCATCATTTTTAATATATTTTAATACTTCATGAATATTCCATAGTTTATTAATGGGCTTTTGCATACTTGTAACTCCTCACTATGGTAAACATTTTGTGTAATGATAATGTGGTATCCTACACCCTATTATGAACAAACTTTGGGATTGCTCAATAAAATGTCTTCTCTGATTTCATTCATTGAATCATAAATTAGAGATGAAAACTTGTATTTTCAGCTCTGAGGAGGTAGCTCAGTTGGTTGCCTACTTGCCTAACATGTGCAGGGTCCTGGGTTCCATCTCCAGTACCATATACACACACATACACACACACACAATGTGTATTTTCAGATCCAATTCAGTTAATTTGAATTCTAAATTGTAACATGTTAGTAGTCTCCCAGGGAGCCAGATGCAATGTCACATGCCTATAATTCTAGAGATTTGGGAGGCTGAGGCAGGAGGATTGCAGTTTCAGCGCCAGCCTCAGCAACTTGGTGAGACCCTGCCTCAAAAAGTAAAAAGGGCTGGGGATGTGGCTCAGTGTTTTAAGTGTCTCTGGGCTCAATCCCTAGTACCAAAAAAAGGGGGGTGGGGAGAGTAATTAGAAAAAAATTTTATTATTTTTACTTTCTATTCCTGGATTACTGCCCCCCCATTAGGCTTTCAATAAGTTATGACAGAATCATTTTTTTTAGTCTTTTAGGATTTTATTGCTTCACACTACCCACCATCCATAACATACTGATTTCTTAAAAACCTTTTTAGGGGTTGGGGGGGTAGTGTAGCTCAGTGGTAGAATGCTTGCCTGGTATGTCCCAGGTCCTGAGTTCCATTCTCAGCACCAGAAAAGCACAAAACAAAACAAAAAAAATTTTTAAGCTAACAGGGCCATTTTAGTTCAGTTCTTCTTATGTAGTCACTATTGGTCACTTTTTCTAACTTTATTTTCTAATTTTATTTTGCTTCTTTTTATGCCTGAGTCAGAAAAAGGATAAATGAAACTCTGTCTTATATCATCATATGTACAGTATTCAATGACTTCGGGTTTTTTATTTGTTTTAAGAAGCAAATGTGGGGGGCTGGGATTGTGGCTCAGTGGTAGAGCGCTTGCCTCGCATACGTGAGGCACTGGGTTCAATCCTCAGCACCACATAAAAATAAATAAAGATATTGTGTCCATCTACAAGCAAATGTGTGGTCCCTGAAAGGGAGGTTTGGCATGAAGTGTTAACTATCAGTGTCATCTTAGATAATTTATATTTTCTTTCTGAACTTGAGTCTATCAAACTATAAAACAGGGACAGTAACTACTTGGTTGTCATGAGAAGTTACTTCCTAGAATATTATAGTAAGATTATAATTATTCATTCCTGGTTTAGGTCTATTCTTACAAATAAAGTATTTGTGCCCAGTTTAAAAACTCAGTAGATGTGGACTTAGTATGAATAAGGCCCTTTGTTTGATCCCCAGCACCAAAGACAGTAAGTCAATGAAACTGAAATGTTCTTTTTTTTTTTGATACCAAGGATTGAACTCAGGGGCACTCGATGACTGAGCCACATCCCAGCCCTATTTTGTGTTTTTTTTATGTAGAGACAGAATCTCACTGAGGTGCTTAGCGCCTTGCCGTTGCTGAGGCTGGCTTTGAACTCGCGATTCTCCTGCCTCAGCCTTCCAAAGTGCTGGGATTACAGATGTGAGCCACCATGCCCAGCTGAAATTTTTTTTTTCTCATATGGCCAGCTCCACCCATTCCCTTACCTCACAGCAGATGATCTCCACCTTTTACTCTCTAGGTAACATAGAGGGTACTCAGGATGAGCTGTTTTTCATTTTTTCTAATTACAGAATCAACTGCAGTTCTGCAGTTGTACCCAAAATTAAAAACAGACTCATCTAGTTGCTGTTCCTCTGATCTTAGTCCTCCCCTTCATGCCACCTGCAGTTATCTTCAGGATTTTGCTCCATTTATTTCATCTCCTCTTTTTTTTTTTTTTTTTTTTTGGTACCAGGGATTGAACTCAGGGGTACACTGAGCCACATCCCCAGCCCTGTTTTTTTTGTGTGTGTTTTATGTAGAGATAGGATCTCACTGAGTTGCTTAGCACCTTGCTTTGCTGAGGGTGATTGTGAACTCGCAATTCTCCTGTCTCCGCCTCCCAAAGTTATTTCATCTCTTTTCAATAACTTTAACCTTTGTTCAGTTTTGTCCTATCAGAAAACTACCAATCTGATCTAGAGACTGCCGCCTTCAGCTACTGCTTATTTCCCTGCACTTCATGTCAGGTTATTTCAAAAATATTCTGTATTCTCTTCCTCTCCTATACATCCTACTTTGACCAATGAAAGTGTTCTTCCAAGGTCATCCCTAACTTTCTAATAGCTCATCTATTTACTGTTCTGCATTCTCATTTGATTAGACTTCTTCATAATATTTTACTCCTGCCTGAAGAGGGCAGTTGTCCTTTATCTTTTACTAAATAACCATTGCACTTTTGGAAGGAACTTTAGAAATCATTACTAATTTTAGGTCCCTAAAATTAACATTGTGTCCTAATGCTAAAAGAAGGACATTTAAGGACCAAAATTTGTGAGAGTGCCAAATGTGTGTCTGATGTGATGCTAGTTGCTTTCCATAATGTAGTTATAACTTCTAGTGACTTTGGCAGATGGTTCCAAATTTACAAATGAGGAAATTGAGACATGGACATCTGAAAGTTACTTCTTATATATACTGTAGCTTAGATATCAACCTTGGTTTATAGCTTAAACTTAAATTCCAACATTCATGCTTTTTCCATTAAACACTGTGTGTCTGTTAAGCCTGCCTTTTTTCTTGGTGCTGGGGATTAAACCCAGGGCCTTGTGCATGCTTTCTACCAGTAAGCTACACCTTCAGTCGCTCCATTAGGCTTTTTGTTTAACTTATATATCTGTCTATGTATATATGTATGAGAATTAGATTGATTGTTATGTCAGAGAAAAGACATATTAACTCTGTCTAGGCAGATAACTTGCTTTTCAATATGAAAGCCATAATAAGTGGCTTTCAATCTTTAGAATTTTATTAGCTCAAGAGCAATCACAGAAAACATATATGAGTTGTTTTCTTTCTAAAACAGTTTTTCCGTCCCAGTAACGCCATGTACTTTTATCAGAAGGTACTGCCCACTGATTTTAGCTGATTTTTTAGTGCTGCTGTAACATGACCATTTCTGGCCTCCTTTGAAAATTGACTTTGGAACTAGCATTTTTACAAGGTTTCATTCCTCTAAGGTAGATTAGCATTTTAAAGACAAAGCCCTCAAAGTGAATAAGCCATTTGCATTTTGGATATGTAACCTGAAATGTATATGAAGGTACATTCTTAAGGAATACAAGTGCTGACTATGGAATTGTTTACAAAAGAGCCCAAAATCCTCAGGTATTTAGGCTGAAAATTATTTCTGTGACTTATACTTGCCAGTGTTACTCCAGCTATGTTCTGTCTCTTAGGTTGCTGTCTGGTGTTGCCACCTACTAAAGGGTTTTTTTGTTTGTCTTCTTGTTTTTTCCTATTTAATCATTCATTCATTGTTTGAAGTGCCTGTAGTCTAGTAAGGAAGGAAAACTTTTTTTTTTTTTTAATTTATTTTTTGGTTGTAGGTGGACAGAATATCTTTATTTTATTTTTATGTGGTGCTGAGGATCGAACCCAGTGCCTCACGCGTGCTAGGCGAGCACGCTACCACTGCGCCACAACCCCAGTCCCGGAAGGAAAACTTTTTAACAACTGAATGTAGTACAATGTGATTTCTGTATAGTAGACTTTTCTTTTTTTTTTTTTTTAATTTTTTTAATTGTAGATGGACACAATGTCTTTATTTTATTGCTTTGTATATGGTGCTGAGGATCGAACCCAGGGCCTCACGCATGCAAGGCAAGTGCTCTACCGCTGAGCTACAATCCCAGCCCCTAGTAGACTTTTCTGTACAGAACACATGATACTTTTTGAACTCAGATGAGAAAGCAACTAATTCATTATCATCTCAAATTCACTGTATCTGAGATGGACTTAGTAGTAACTTTCTAAAACTAGGAACCTCCTTGGGCTTTGTTATTTCTCTAAATGGTATCCTCACTCCTGTTTCTTCCTTCTTCCTTATAGTCTGTAATAAATCAAATCTTACTGGTTTTCCCTTTTACAGATTTTCTGGCAGATGTCTCTTCTCTATTTTTCTAGTCATTATTCAGACTCATTTGTAATCCTACTATTTCAAATCAGATGCACTTTGCTAAAGCATTGTTTGTATTGTGTTCAGGTCATTCAAGTTAAAAGCTCTTCATGTTACTTAGATGTCCCTCTGAGAGGTCTTTGGTCTCTTTATCAGATACCTGTATACAAAGGACCTAAACTTCAAATTTCTGGGCTTTTCCCTCTTATCATTTCTTATCATTTTCCAAATTTTCATATCCAAGGTAAAATGGTAGCTTGCATTTATTTTTTTATTTATATTTAATTTTTTTTTGGTACCGGGGATTGAACTCAGGGGTACTTGACCACTGAGTCACATCCCCAGCCCTCTTTTGTGTTTTATCTAGAGATAGGGTCTCACTGAGTTGTTTAGCGCTTTGCCTTTGCTGAGGCTGGCTTTGAACTCTGTGATTCTCCTGTCTCAGCCTCCCATAGTGCTGCGATTACAGGCATGTGCCACCATGCCTGGCGGTAGTTTTTATTTCATTTTGGTTTTATTTAGGACTTTTTATTACACTATTAAATTTTTTTTCAGAGGCAGAGAGATTAAGTTACAAACATCTTTTTTAGCTCACTCTTTAAAAATCCAGGAAACCTAGAAGAATAGAATTAGATCCTCTGAGGTACTAGATTCAAAACGTGAATGTGTTACCATGTTACCCATATAAAATTTTCCATAAAATAACAAAATAGAATAAACAACAAAGAAATGAACAAATTCATGAATAATTTAAATATTTATTAGTAAAGACTAAATCCATTATTTGTAATAGGATTTATAATAGGATTTCTGCTTCTAATTAAAATGCCAGTCAAACCTTCTAAGAATTTGATTTTATCATAATTATTTTTACAAAGTAAAAAATAAAATATGTTTATATATTTTATATATTATATGTATTTGTATAAAATAATAGAAAAGTAATAACATCTTAATAAGATGACAAAGATGTAGGGGACTCTGAGACTGTGGGCAGGTATAGCAGCTTTTGTCCTGTAGGAATTGTTTCACCAGGTAAACATGAGCTTTAGATTTTGTGACTTCTAGAGGTGCAGAAAAGAATAGAGAATGACTGGTCTGTGCAAGGTAAGAAGTCTGGTAGAGAACTTTTCAATTAATTTGGAATCCCAAAGGAAAATGCTGTAAAAGTGAATGGGAAATGATCTTGCTCCTTCCCAAGGAAATCACCTCTGACATTTTGAAATCACAAACTTTCCCTCAAGTTGCAACCCAAATTCTCACTACATAAATAATTTGAAAAAGCAATTAATTAAGCAAATAATTTTAGCTCCAATTGATTCCATATTGATAGTGCACGAAAGTTCTTAGCAGAAAGCAATGCAATTCTTCCAGAAATATGTATCTTTAAGAGCTCCAGTACAGGTGTCCAAAAACTGCAATTCTAAACTGTCTTTTTTTGGTACCAGGGATTGAACTCAGGGGTACTCAACCACAGAGCCACATCCCCAGCCCTGTTTTGTGTTTTATGTAGAGACAGGGTCTCACTGAGTTGCTTAGCGCCTCGCCATTGCTGAGGCTGGCTTTGAACTTGCGATTCTTCTGTCTCAGCCTAAGTGCTGGGATTACAGGCTTGCGCCACTGCGCCCGGCCAAAAAAATGCAATTCTAAAGAAAATGAGCAACTCAGTCCAAACCTAACTAAACTCAGTAAAATAAGGTATTATGAGTGAAAACAGTGGACAGTAGCAGCAGTCCTGCATGGAATCAGAAAATGGAATTAATAACTAATGCATTGATATCATAGGAATACTGAACACTGATTTAAGCAAAAAATAGTAATTGTATTAGAAGGATGGGAAGAGAAAACAATGTGGTATTAGAGAGCTGAATTCTCATTCCCTGTAATTGAATGTAAATAATGTCTAAAACTGAACCAAGTTATGAATATATTAAACTATAAGTATAAATTCCAAAGTGAACAGTTTAAAAGAACTAAATTGCCTCCATGGAGGAAGATTGGGTAGAATGGAGCAGGGTGGGGCAAAAACTATATTTTATCATTTATATTACATGAATTTTTTTTAACATTTTTTTAGTTGTCAGTGAGCCTTTATTTTATTAATTCATATGTGGTGCTGAGAATTGAACCCAGTGCCTCACAAATCCTAGGCAAGCACTCTACCACTGAGCTACAACCCCAGCCCATGAATTTTTAAACTATATGTATAATTTGCTTTGCTCAAGTAAAGATTTGAACTAAATATTTACATAGCTATGCATTTATGATAACTGTTGAGCTAAGTGACAGGTTCAGATTTAAGCAGAAGTTTATCAATATATTAGATGCATCTAAAGGTAGAATTAATGAACTAAAAATTTGACATTTGATTCTAAAAGGCACTAGTTTAGTCAGAAAACCATGGGGCTGGGGGTGTAACTTAGTGGTAGAACACTTGTCTAGCACATGTGAGGCCCTGGGTTTGATCCTCAGCACTGCATAAAAATAAATAAAATAAAGATATTGTATCCATCTACAACTAAAAATTTTAAAAAAAGAAAAGAAAACCATGGAGTGTTCATTTCATGTTGCTGAGAGAAAATAACTTTCTATCTAGAATGCTTTATCCAAAGAAAATCTTTAAAGCTTAGGTGGAATAGAGGCATTTGAGACCATCAAAACCAGTTTGCCACTAGGAAGAAATTCTAAAAGAAAGATAGGTTGAATGTCCCTAATCCACAAATCCAAAATCTGAAAGGCTCCAGAATCTAAAACCTTTTGAGTACCACCATGACACCACAGATGGAGAACTGCACACCTAACCTCATGTGATGGGTCACAGTTGAAACAAAGGTGCACTAACAATATTGTATAAAGTTACCTTCAGGCTGCACATGTAAAATGTGTAGATGAATTTCATGGTTAGTGTTGGATCTTATCCTCAAGATATCTCGTTATGTATATGCAGATATTTAAAATCTGAAACACTTTCTTTTTTAAAAAAAATATATATATATATTTTAGTTGTAGATGGACACATTGTCTTTATTTTATTGCTTTGTATGTGGTGCTGAGGATTGAACCCAGGGCCTCACGCATGCGAGGCAAGCACTCTACCGCTGAGCTACAATCCCAGCCCCCCTCCCTTTTTTTTTGGATACCAGGATTGAACTCAAGGGCACTCGACCACTGAGCCACATTCCCAGCCCTATCTTGTGTTTTATGTAGAGACAGGGTCTCACTGAGTTGCTTAGTGCCTGCCACTGCTGAGGCTGGCTTTGAACTCACCTCCCAAAGTGCTAGGATTACAGGCGTGTGTCAAATGCGCCCGGCTGAAATCCGAAACACTTCTGATTCCAAGCTCTTTGGAAAGACGATGCTAAATCTATTCTTCCCTAGAAGGAGAATGATCCCAGATATAAGACAGGAAGTGGAAGAAGGAATTAAGAGTCTAGAAAGTAGTAAATATTGTGTGTGGCTGTTTCTGGACAAACATCTGCTATAAAAGTATTGTTTGTGGTCATTAAAAAGTAGAGAGGACTGGGGAAGTAGCTCAGTGATGGAGCGTTTGCCTAGCATGCATGAGGCCCTGGGTTCCATCCCCAGCACAGCAAAAAAGAAAAGCGAAAACTTACAATTAATATACATGACAACAGTAGCCTAAAGTTGGAAGCGGGTAGATGGAATTAAGTTTGTATCATCTAGGTGGGGGAAAATATATTGAATATTTTTAATTGGTAAGTTAGGAATATGTCGCAATTACTAGATAACATGTAAAAGAATAGAAAGTATGTTTATTCCAGAGGTAAAAAATTAAGGAAAAAAACATCTAATCAAGTAAGAAAATAGGAAAGAGTAGGAAAAGAACCATAGACAATGTATGATAAATAGCACAAATTAAGATGACACTGTAATTTCAAACAAATGTTAATGAACTAAGTGCTTCCAGGCGAAGAGAATACATTAGTCTGACTTTTGAAAGGAGGAACTGCTGTTTACAAAAAACATCTAAAAGATAAGGATACAGGGCTGGAGATGTGGCTCAGCTAGACCACTTACTCAGCATGTGCAAGGCCCTGGGTTCAGTCCCCAGTACCCGGAAAAAAAAAGTGTTACAAGATAAGGATACAGAAAGTTAAAAGTGAAAATGTGAGAAAAGACATACCATGCTGGTAAAACTTAGATTTTATAGTAGTGTTATTACTGCAGATAAAGAAGATGACATGGAGAAAGAGTCTCAATACATTAGGAAAATAAACCAATTTAAACTTTATATTCATCTGATAATACACTTAAAATATCTAAAGCAAGAATTAACAAATTTTTTTTTTTTTTTTTTTGGTGCTGGGGATTGAACCCAGGGCCTTGTGCATGTGAGGCAAGCACTGTACCAACTGAGGTATATCCCCAGCCCCAAGAATTAACAACCCTTTGAGAAATATACCAACCCATCATCAGAGTAGAAGATTTTAACATGGCTCCTTCAGTAATCCACAGAACAGCATGGGGAAGGGAACCAACAAGAAGGTAGAGGACTGAATAATTCATCTAATAAATTTGACCTTATAGATACGTACAGAACTTTGTACCCACAACTGCAGATATACATTATTTTTAAGCCAAACATGGAACAGTTATAAAAACTGTTTGCTAGATAGTAGAGCATTTTTTTTTGGAGGGGGGGTACTGATGCTTTACCACTGAGCCACATCCCCAACCCTTTTTATTTTTTATTTTGAGAAAACTAAGTTCCTGAGGCTGGCCTCAAACTTAGCAGTTCTCCTGCCTCAGCTTTCTGAGCTTCTGGGATTACAGGCGTGTGCTATATAGCACATGGGTATAATGTAGATTTTAAATTTTGAAAAAATTCTGAAATAGTGTAGAAGAAATTCTTTTTAAAAAAATTAGAGCATTATATATAGTATACGTCATATAGTTGGGTTCATTTTGACAAAAATCATACATGCATGAATTTTTTTTTTTGGTACTGGAGATTGAACACCTGTAATCCCAGCACTTTGGAAGGCTGAAACAGGAGAACCGCGAGTTCAAAGTCAGCCTCAGCAATGGCAAGGCACTGGCAAGGCACTAAGCAACTCAGTGAGACCCTGTGTCTAAATAAAACACAAAGTAGGCTAAGAATGTGACTCACTAGTTGAGTACCCCTGAGTTCAATCCCTGGTACCTCCCCCAAAAAAAGACAAAGGAAAAATTTATGTGAGAGAGCATCTAGCTAAATTGCCCAGACTGGCTTTAAAATTGGGATCTTCCTGCCTCCACCTCCTGAGTAGCTAGGATTATAGTTGTGTACCACCATGTCTGGCCTTTGCACTCTGAAATCGATTTTACTCTCTATACTCTAAGCATATTAGCCTTTGAATTTCTAGAATGTTAACTCTGTTCCAGTCTCACACTTGTTTCATCTTTTAGCATCCTATTAGATGTTTTTACCAGTTACCTGGTCTTCCTGTTCCACTGTGATTGTTCAGTTCAATTCTGACACTACCTATTTGAAGTTAACCTCAGATTCTGATGCTGAAATATGGTAATTTGGGGCTGTGGTTGTGGCTCAGTGGTAGAGCACTTGCCTCGCATGTGTGAGGCACTAGGTTCGATCCTCAGCACCACATAAAATTAAATAAATAAAATAAAGATATTGTGTCCATGTACAACTAAAAAAAAGTCAAAAAAAAAAAAAAGAAATATGGTTAACTTTGACTTGGTGACAGAAGAATGGAAAACAAATGAGGTATGAGAATATATACAGGTAAAGCTTTTTTTTTTTTTTTACTTCTGACCAGAATGTCAGAGTGGCTCCCTGAACAAAGGGAGGGGACTAAGGTTGAGAGATGAAATTGTTTTTGTTTTTTTTTTTTTGGTGGTTCTGGAGATTGAGCCTGGGGATATTTTAACACTGAGCTGCATCTGCAGCCCTTTTTTGTTTTGTTTTGATACAGGATCTCCCTAAGTTGCTGAGGTTAGCCTCACACCTGTGATCCTCCTGCCTCACCTTCTGGAGTTGCCTTGGTTATGGGTGCATTAATACCTGGCTTAGGTACATTTTAAAGGTGTGCTTTCCCTATCCTTGCCCCAATTAGAGCAGTAAACTTATCATCCTGGAGCCAAATGTTAGTTTTTAATATCAGACCACATTCTGTATAAGCATCTCTGTCTTGTGATAGGTATGAGTTGCTATACTGTTAGGAGAAAACAGGTGGGAAATGAGAGAGAACACAAATCATGGCAAGCAATGTGTTCAGGGATCTGGGGATTTGACATTCTGATGGCTCCTCAACAGTTTTTTCCTTTGTGTTGTTTGTCCTGGGAGTGTCATGGCAAGAGCATCACAGTCTCAGAAGCTAGTAAGGTTGTTTAAGTGGGTAGGTAAAGCACACACCAAGCTTTCAAGTGAGAACAGAAGGAAAAAATAACTTATTCTGTGGTTGTCAGGCCATTGAATTAAGGCCCAGGAGTACATTTGTACTTTGTCCCTGTGGTGGTCTCTGTCCACAAGTTATGGGTCTAGTTCCACAAGACTCCCCACTCCAGGAGCCAGTTGCAAGTCCTGGGCCTTCCATACTTCTTTCTTAACACTTTTGAATCAGGGGTGTCCATAACCCCTTCCTTGTGTTTGATAATTTGCTGAAATGGCTCACAAAAAGCAGGAAAGTACTTTATTTATATATACCAGTTGATAAGGATACAGATGAATAGCCAGATGAGGTCCTGAAGCGTCCTCAGCATGGGAGCTTCTGTCCCTTGAAGTTAGGAATGTTTTACCAACCTGAAAGTCTCCAGACTTTTTTTTTTTTTCTTTTGTACCATGATTAAACCAGAGGCACTTTACCACTGAGCTACATCCCCAGCTCTTTAACCTACCCTTCTCCAGACAGGGGCTCTAAGTTACTTAGGGCTGGCCTCAAACTTGAGATCCTCCTGCCTCTGCCTTTAAGTTGCTGAGATAATAGGCATATACCACCATGCCCACCTCTCCAAACCATTTTTTAAGCATATTTTCTATTCTGAATTGACAGATAGTAATTGTACATATTTATGGGGTAAAGTGTGACATTTCAGTTCATGCATATAATATGTAATAATCATATCAGGATCTTTGGCATATTTATTACCTCAGATATTTACCATTTCTGTCTCCAAATCCTTTTTTTTTTTTTTTTTTTTTTGGTGTGTGTGGTATGAGGATTGAACCCGGGGCACTTTACCACTGAGCCACATTCCCAGATCTTTTTTATTTTTTATTTTGAAACAAGGTTTTAAGTTGCTTAGGGCCTCACTAAATTACTGAGGCTGTCTGAGCTCTAGATCCTCCTGCCTCAGCCTCCCAAGCTGATGGGAATATAGGTGTGCACCACTGCACCCAGCCTCACATAGGCATCTTTGATTAAATTATTGGCCATTGGTGATGAACTCTTTCTTTGGCCTCTCTTCCTTCCTGGAGGTTGAGGAGTGGAAGTGAAAATTTCAACCCTCTAATAGTGCCTTGGTCTTTCTGGTGACCAAGCTGAAGCTGTTTTGGGGGCCCCAGGCATCTGGTTAGCACATGAAAAGAAACAACACTTTGAAGATTTGAAGTATCTTGGAATGTCCTTGTGTCTGGAACAAGGAACTAAGACCTGGCATTTTTCTTTTTTCTTTTTCTTTTTTTTTTTTTGGTACATCCTCAGCCCTTTTTATATTTTATTTAGAGACAAGAGTCTGGCTGAGTTTCTTAGGGCCTCGCTAAGTTGTTGATACTGGCTTTGAACTTGAGATCTTCCTGCCTCAGCCTTCTGAGCTGCTGGGATTACAGGCGTGTGCCACTGTGCCTGGCCAAAATAATTCTTATAAAAATAATTTTGATCCTGCAGACTCCTGGAAAGGTCTTGGGGACATTCAGCGATCTTGAGACTATACTTTGAGAATCACTAGGATATATTACTGTCTCGTATTCTGATGTCTTTTTAAAAAAAATACTTACTTTGGAGGCTAGGGGTATATATAGCACTTGCCTAGAATGTATAAGGCCCTGGGTTCAACCCTGGTATTGTCCCCCCACCACCATTTTCCTTTTGAAAATCTTTTATACATAACAAAATATTATTTAGCTTTAAAGAGGAATGAAATCATGTCATTTTTAGGAAAATGGATGGAACTGATGATCATTATGTTAACCAAAATAAACCAAACTCAGAAAGACATGCATCTCATATTTTTGCTCATGTGAAGTGTAGTGGGGGGGAAACAGTGGATATGAAGTAGAAGGGGGGCTGTTAGGGAAGCGGAAGGGAACCAGAGAGAGGGGAGAATAAGAGGGTAACAGAGTGTTTACAGTCAAAGTATATTGTATGCATGTGTGAAATTATCACAATGAAACATTGTTTTGTATAATATGTGCTAATAATTGTAATTTTTATAAAAAACTCCTACCATGATTATGAATCAGTTTCTATTTCACCTTTCAGTTTGGTCAATCCTTGCTTTATATCTTTTTGTGCTGTTATTTGGTACATACAGTTTTCTACAAATTAAATCTTTTTTCAATGCAAGAAGAGATTTTGCTTTTCTCCCATTTCAAAACTAAAATGAACACATGCTTTTTGTTAAATTATATAGAGGGATTGGGGTTGTAGCTCCATAGTAGCATATGTGCCTAGCACATGTGAAGCACTGGGTTCAATACTCAGCACTACATTAAAAAAATGAATAAAATAAAGGCATGTGTCCATCTATAACTAAAAATTTAAAAAATATATAGAGATGCACAACATAGGAAATGGAAGCCACCTTTAATGCTTTCCCTCTCCTCATATGGTTACTGTTAGGGGGTTATTTTATTTTCCCAGGGTTTTTTTTTTTTTTTTTTTTGGTACTGGAGATTGAACTCAGGGGCACTCGACCACTGAGCCACATCCCCAGCCCTATTTTGTGTTTTATGTAGAGACAGGGTCTCACTGAGTTGCTTAGCGTCTCACCGTTGCTGAGGCTGGCTTTGAACTCATGAATCTCCTGTCTCAGCCTCCTTAAGTGCTGGGATTACAGGCTTGCACTATCGTGCCCGGCTTTTATTTTCCCCGTTTTTGTGTGTATGTATTTTGTATACTTTTATGAGTAAAATAGAAGAGTGAAGTTAAAAGTCATATGTCTGTTGGTTGAAGAAAGATTGAGAACTGGAGTAGGAATAGAAGTACTAGGACTAGGAGTCAAGGAGATCTTGCTTCTAACCCTGACTCCACCACTCTGACTTTGGGCTAGGTGCTAAATGCCAGCCTGCTCTCATTTTCCAGCTGAACTATTCCAAGTGCCAGTGCAGTGTAGCAATTCACTTGTTCTCCCACCACAAACTGGTTAAATGCACAGGGAGGGGACAGAATGTTCTAACTAAAAATGTTTTTAGTAGATAGAAGAGAGTTTAGAAATTATCATTATTGTCAGCAATAGAACTCCCACTCAGATAGTTCAAATTCTGTGGGACTTAAAAGATTTATTTTATGCCTTTCTGACACAAGTGTTGTACATTGTGGTTATTATCTTCTTGATATTTTGTGCCTTCTACTTTTGTATAAGTGAACAAACAGTCCTCAGGGGGAAAAACATTGAGTATTTATGTTAAGTGAAATTTAATTCAAATTATGAAAATCATGTGCTTATACAGCTTGGCATAAAACTCACATATGTATTAAATATTTTGCTTCAGATAAAAGCTCCTTATAAAGTCATCTTTGTGTTTGCTTGGCTAGGAGACAAATATAGAAAGTCTCTGATGTACAGAGTGCTTGTGTTTTAAAATTACCTTTAGGATTTGGAGTACTTCTTTAAATATTTTTTTTAGTTGTAGATGAACACAATACCTTTATTTATTTATTTTTATATGGTGCTAAGGATCGAATCCAGTGCCTCACACAGGCTAGGGAAGTGCTCTACCACTGAGCTACAACCCCAGCCCTGGTGTACATTTCTGATAGATAATCAAAAATTGTTTATTTGAAGGGGTATATATTCATACATTCATTATTAACAAGTTCAGGACATACGCTGGATTGTATGTTGTGTTTTCAGGGTAGTCCACAAAAAATTTCCAATACATGAAGTAGGTTCTATATTAGTAGTTCTTTGATACTAAGTTTTAATTACAATAATGGTTAAGAGTGAACTCTGGCATGGTGGTGCACACCTGTAATCCCAGCAATTTGGGAGGCTGAGGCAGGAGGATTGGAAGTTAAAGGCCAACTTCAGTAACTTAGCAAGACCCTGTCTCAAAATAAAAAATAAAAAGGGTTGAGAATGTGGCTCAGTAGCTAAGTCCCCCTGGGTTCAATCCCCAGTACTAATAAATAAATGATTTTTTTTTTTTTGGTACTGGGGATTGAACTTAGGAGCACTCGACCACTGAGCCACATCCCCAGCCCTATTTCGTGTTTTATGTAGAGACAGGTTCTCACTGAGTTGCTTAGCGCCTTGCCATTGCTGAGGCTGGCTTTGAACTTGAAATTCTTCTGTCTCAGCCTCCCAAAGAGCTGGGATTACAGGCGTGTGCCACCGTGCCCAGCTAATAAATAAAATTTGTTTGTTTTTTTTTTTTTTGGTACTGGGGATTGAACTCAGGGCACTTGACCACTGAGCCACCTCCCCAGCCCTATTTTGTGTTTTATGTAGAGACAGGGTCTCACTGAGTTGCTTAGTGCCTCGCCATTGCTGAGGCTGGCTTTAAACTCACGATTCTCCTGTCTCAGCCTCCCTAAGTGCTGGGATTACAGGCTTGAGCCACCGCGCCCGGCTATAAATAAAATTTTTTAAAAGAGTGAGTTCTGGCCATTAGAATGTGTCCATCAAAAGGAGGGCGGGTCTAAGAAGCGGAGCACGAGGCATGGTAGATTTCTACTGCTTTTTGCGGGGGCGAGCTGCAATTTCTTCTTCGTCTTACCTTTGAAAGGAAATGGTGTAAAAACTATTCGGAGCGCATCGTAGTTGCATGGTGCTGGGACTGTGAACAACACAAAAGAGGCCTTTGCTCACAAGCAGCTTACAGTCTAGCAGGTCATTATCATAAAGCAGGTGTCCCGGGAAGACCACATCCAGATCACTACTACCTGGAAGTGATAGTATCCTGGTGCAAACCTTCAAGAAGGAAGCAAACGGGACACCATGAAACAGCAAATGAAGAAAAAGGCAAAGACTTATGGACGGAAAGGCGTGCATGGAAGAGCCCTGAAAGAAGCTAAACCAAAGCTGGG
>CM053403.1:7155234-7201739 GCA_028644305.1 Xerus rutilus
TAATCCTAGATAATGAATATTGTGCAGTAGATAGTCAACAAATGAGGAAATATTCTTTAAAGCTAAATAGCTTGTGATTTTTGTTTTCATGATTATATCAAATTATATTGGAATTGTGTAGTTGTGAGTGGTTTTTTGATAGTGTTAATCCACTTGAGTCCATTTTAGATATTTCAAAATAAAAGAACATAAAACCCTAAAAAAAAAAAAAAAAAAAAAAAAAAAAAGAGTGAGTTCTGAAGTATGCTTCTTGTGTTCAAATTCTGATTCTACACTTAAAAACAGTATGTTCTTAGGAAAACTGCTAAACCTCTTGCTATATGCTTCCTTATCTATATTAGTTCTAAGAATTAAACTTCTTTTTTTTTTATTTTTTATTTTTTATTTTTTTGGTACTGGGGATTTAACTCAGGGGTACTCGACCACTGAGCCACATCCCCAGCCCTATTTTGTGTTTTATGTAGAGACAGGGTCTCACTGAGTTGCTTAGCGCCTCGCCATTGCTGAGGCTGGCTTTGAACTCGCGATTCTCCTGTCTCAGCCTCCGTAAGTGCTGGGATTACAGGCTTGAGCCACCGCGCCCGGCTTCTTTGTTTTTAATTGAGGTATAATTCACATAACAAAATTTATTTTAAATGTATAGTTCAGTGGTGCTTAGTATATTCATGATGTCATACAATTACCACCTCTATCTCATTCCAAAACATTTTGAATGGATAAACAAAATATATAAACATGATGAAATATTACTCAGCCATTAAAAGGAATGGCAAAATTATATATTCAAGGTAGGTGAACCTTGAAAACACTTTGCTGAGAAGCCAGTCACAAAAGGTCATGATTGTTTATAAGAAATAGCCAGAAAAGATACATCCAGACAGATGGAAAGCAGATTAGTGGTTGCCAGGGGCTGAGTGGAAGGGGAAATGGGAAGTGCCTGCTTAATGGGTTTGGGGAGTTTTCTTTTGGGATGATGAAAATATTTTAAAATTTGAAAGGTGGTAGTTGTATAGCCTTGTGAATATACTAAATGTCACTGAATGGTGTACTTTAAAATGGTTAATTTTATGTTAGATGAATTCCACATCAATTTAAAAAAAAAACAAACAAAAAGTCCCATGATCACTTAGACTGGTGAAAAATCCTTAGGCAACCAAAGTAAAAGAACCTGCTTAATAAATGTAAATTTCTATACTTTCTCTGGCCCCATGGGTTTTCCTTACTTCCATTCAGCTAAGCACTTAAAGGATGTTTGTTCTATTTTATTCAACATTTTTGGGCATTTTAAACCAAGTTGTTTAGAGCACCATATTGCTGGAATTTGAAGCCCCCATTTCATTCAACCCTAATTTTTTGTGTGTGTGTCTGGTACTGGGGATTGAACTCAGGGGTACTCGACCACTGAGCCACATCCCCAGCCTGATTTTGTATTTTATTTAGAGCAGGGTCTCACTGAGTTGCTTAGCACCTTGCTGTTGCTGAGGCTGGCTTTGGACTCGGAATTCTCCTCTCTCAGCCTCCCAAAGTGCTGGTCAACCTTAATTTTTAAAAAAATTTTTTTTAGTTGTGGATGCACACAATATCTTTATATTATTTATTTATTTTTATGTGGTGCTGAGGATCAAACCCAGTGCTTCATGCATGCGAGGCAAGTGCTCTACCACTGAGCCACAATCCCAGCCTCTCAACCTTAAATATTTAACCCTTACATTTATATTTCGGTTTTCTTTCTTTTTTTTTTTTTTTTTAATATTTTTTTAGTTGCCAATGGATCTTTATTTTATTTATTTATATGTGTTGCTGAGAATTGAACCCAGTGTCTCACACATGCAAGGCAAGTGCTCTACCACTGAGCCACAACCCCAGCCCCTATACTTTGGTTTTCTAACAAAGCATACAGCAAGTCCACGTGTGTATCCTCTCCTTTAACAGAGTAAAACCCGCAAGCTTTTAGCTTTTTGGCTACTCCATAGCCCTTCTCTGCCTTTTTCCTGCTTCAGGCCTCCAGGGATTGTGTTAAGAACGGGGACTAGGCTTCTGGCAGAGTATGATAGTGATCAGTTTTCTGGACACAGTGTTTTCTGGGCTGAATGGGCATTTTAAGTAGCTTTACGCAAGTCTGGGTTCTCATATAATTCACAGTTAACTACTGAGGCTGATACTGTGTGGCTGTTCTTATGGTAGCCAGCAAGTCAACCTGAAAGTTGCCCCAGGACTCCCTTCTGCTTCCCAAGATTTGTCCCCATCCTTTGCAGTAACCTCTTGTATTAGTTTTCTATTGCTGCTCTAACGAATGACCACAGACTTGGTGTTCTACAGCCATACAAATTTATTATTTGTAGGTCTGTAGGTCAGACTGATGCATGTCTCACTGAGCTAAAATCAAGGTGTTGGTGGGCTAGAGGTATGACTCAGTGGTAGAGCAATTGCCTAGCATGCAGGAAGCGCTGGGTTCAACACCCACGTTGCCATAAATAAATAAATATATGTGATGTGTGTGTATGCGTATATCTCAAACTGTTGGAAGAGCTGTGTTCCTTTTCAGGGGAAAATCCATTTCCTTTCCTTTTCCAGCTTCCAAAGTCTGCACACACACCTTGGCTAGTGGCATCTTCCTCTGTCTCAAAGCCAGCATTGATGGATTGAGTCCTTCTCACATCACACCACCAGCTACTGCTCTTCTGTCTCTCCCTGCTGCTTTTTTGGGGGGGGGACTAGGGATTGAATTCAGGGACACTTGACCACTGAGCCATATCCCCAGCCCTATTTTGTATTTTATTTAGAGACAGGGTCTCACTGAGTTGCTCAGTGCCTCGCCATTGCTGAGGCTGGCTTTGAACTCGCGATTCTCCTGTCTCAGCCTCCCTAAGTGCTGGGATTACAGGCGTGTGCCACCGCACCCGGCAGAATCTCACTATTTTAAGGTCAGCTGGTTAATAAATTTAAGTGTAATGGATCCACTGTTGTATCCCACTGTTCATCGATACTGGAAATTAGGACATCCACCAATTAGACCCCTTTTTGTTTTTCTGTAAAAGTTTGATGCATAAACTTTTTCTCATCACTGGTGATTAGAGTAGAGAGAAGACAGTAGATGTTTTTCAGTTGACTTTCTTGATCTGGTTCTCGTACTTATTTAAAAACTGTTATTTTGTGGCCAGGGGAGTACTGGGGATTTAACCCCAGAGTTCTTTACCACTGAGCCACATCCCCAGACTCCCTTTTTATTTTTTTAGTTTGAGACATGGATTCAACTAATTGTTGAGGACCTTGCTAAGTTGCTGAGACTGGCCTCAAATTTCTAATCCTCCTGTCTCAACCTCTAGAGCTTCTGGGATTATAGGCATGTGCCACCATGCCCAGCTTTATTTCATTTTATTGATTTGAATTTTTGTATACCAGTTCTCGAGGAGGTAGGAAACCAATGAGTTCTTTGAGCTGTTGACTTTTCCTGGTGTTTCATTTTGAGATTTCGAGGTAGATAGGGTAGAGCTGCTAAGTTAGGAAATCTGTTTAAAGTTGGAAGAGAAGAGCAACGGAAGTGGCCAAATTATTTAAAAAGCAGTTTTCAGGCCTAGAGGTGTTCTATCCAGGTAGTGTACTGTAGTGTACTGCGTGGTCATGTAGTACCATATGCTGGGGCATTCAACTCACAGCCTTAAGAAATGCTATAAGCCTTCTCTCACTTCTAACCCCCCATTTTTCTTGAAAATTGCCTGTAAAGTGAGCAAAGATGCTGGGATCCTGGATTCAGTAGGATTTATAAACCTTTGGGGTCTAGTATTTGTGGGTTATTGTTTCCTAAGACATTGTGTATCATCCAGTTAATACTAGAAAAAGGCATTTATTTTGGAGTAATCAAAAAAACAAGTAACTGAAAGTAGAGTGAATTAAATGAATGTTTAATTGAGAATCTATGATGTGCAAATACATAGAATGAATATTCTCACAGCATAGAGTTAGATTTAACTGTAATATTATGTGTTATAAGAGAGAACCTAGGGGGCTGGGATTGTGGCGCAGTGGTAGCGTGCTCGCCTAGCACGCGTGAGACACTGGGTTCGATCCACAGCACCACATAAAAATAAAATAAAGATACTCTGTCCACCTACAACTAAAAAAATAAATAAATATTAAAAAAAAAAAAAAAGAGAACCTAGGGAGCTGAACAACCTTGATAGGAAAGAGGAGGTAACATTTTATCTGTGAGTTTCAAAGAATGCTAATATTATAATGTTCTCTCTTGTCAAGCAAACTGGCCTGTTTTGGTGGGAAGTGGGTACTGGGGATTGAACCCAAGGGCGCTTAACCACTGAGCCACATCCCCAGCCCTTTTTATATTTTATCTAGAGACAGGGTCTCACTGAGTTGCTTGGGGCTTCACTAAATTGCTGAGGCCGGCCTTGAACTCTCAATCTTCCTGCCTTAGCCTCCTGAGCCACTGGGACTATAGGCATGCACCATTGTGCCTGGCCAAAGCTGGTCTATTTGCCCAGTAAATGTTCTCACTTATCTTTACAGTTGACATAGTTTCTGGTTGCTGTGAAATATTATATGTAAATATCATTAGATCAGTAAAATATCATATGTAAATAGCCTTAGCTCAGTAGCCTAAAACTTGATTTTATGCCTGAGACTGTATACCAGTGGACTTGCATCTAGGCTGAGAACCAGAAACTGAACTAGAAGATTCATGTGTATAATTTCATCCCTAAATAGGTGGTTCTGCTTTTTTGTCTGTTTTGATGTCTTATGAATGAAAAGGCTGATAATTTTTTATTGCATTGCCTTGAACAAATTTATATATTGTCTCTATTTTATTTAAAATACCAACAAACAAAACTATTTGGGGATCTATCCTTCCTTCTTTCCTTTCTCTTTTCAGTACTACGAATTGAACCCAGCACTTTGTGCATGTTGGACAAGCGTTCTACCACTGAGCAACACTTCCAGTTCTTTTTATTTTGAGATAGGATTTCACTAAATTGCCCAGACTGGCCTTGAACTTGGAATCCTCCTGCCTTAGCTTCCTGAGTAGTTAAGTTACAGGTGTGTACCACTGAATCCAGCCCCAAACTGAAGAATAGTATGATTCTTACATGCCTTTTTATTTTGTGGTGAATATATTGATTAAGCACAGAAAATAAAAGTGTGTATTGATTTAACTACTGAGTATTTCAGCTTTGGAGGGCATAAGAGTGTGTTCATGGTAGCAGCAACTGACTTGCAAAAGGTTAAAAATCCATTTACCTGCCATCTATGATGTGTCCTAACTTTGTCATTTGTAGGGACTTACTACTTTTTCTTTTTCAGTATCAGAGAGATAAATGAGATTTCATCTGGAAAATTAAATTCTATGATTTAAGCATATAACAATAGAAATTTTATTTATCTAAATTTTAATTTAGATAACCCGAAAGATTAAAATATGTATTCACTGAAAATTTGATTTCACCAATTTGTAATAATGAGCTTTTGTTCACTTAGAAGTTGTGGCTGCTGGCCAGGCGCGATGACGCACGCCTGTAATCCCAACACTCTAGGAGGCCGAGACAGGAGAATTTCAAGTTCAAAGCCAGCCTCAGCAATGACGAGGCACTAAGCAACTCAGACTCTGTCTCTAAACAAAACACAAAAAATGAGTCTGGGGATGTGGCTCAGTGGTCGAGTACCCCTGAATTCAATCCCCAGTACCAAAAAAAAAAAAAAAAAGTTGTGGCTGCTCTCTCACCATGCACAAAATTCAACTCAAAGTGAATCAAGGACCTAGGAATTAGACCACAGACCCTACACCTAATAGACGAAAAAATAGGCCCAGATCTTCATCATGTCGGATTAGGACCTTACTTCCTTAACAAGACTCCTATAGCGCAAGAAGTAAAATCAAGAATCAATAAATGGGATGGATTCAAACTAAAAAGCTTCTTCTCAGCAAAAGAAACAATCACTGAAGTAAACAGAGAGCCTACATTCTGGGAATAAATTTTTGCCACACACATCAGCTAGAGCACTAAACTCCAAGATATATAAAGAACTCAAAAAATTTAACACCAAAAAAAACAAACAACCCAATCAATAAATGGGCTAAGGAGCTGAACAGACACTTCTCAGAAGAAGATACTGGGAATAAATTTTTGCCACACGCACATCAGATAGAGCACTAAACTCCAGGATGTATAAAGAACTCAAAAAAACAAACAACCCAATCAATAAATAGGCTAAGGAGCTGAACAGATACTTCTCAGAAGAAGATATACAGTCAATAAACATATGAAAAAATGTTCAACATCTCTAGCAATTAGAGAAATGCAAATCAAAACTAAGATTTCATCTCACGCCAGTCAGCATGGCAATTATCAAGAATATAAATGGGCTGGGATTGTAGCTCAGCGGTAGAGCACTTGCCTCACATGCATGAGGCCCTAGGTTCGATCCTCAGCACCACATACAAACCAATAAAATAAAGACATTGTGTCCATCTACAACTAAAAAAAAAAATTAAAAAAAATATATAAACAACAATAAGTGTTGGTGAGGTTGTGTGCAAAAAGGCATGCTCATATGTTGCTGGTGGGACTGCAAATTGGTACAACCAATCTGGAAAGCAGTATGGAGATTCCTTAGAAAACTTGGAATGGAACCACCATTTGACCCAGCTATCCCACTTCTCAGTCTATACCCAAAGGACTTAAAAACAGCATACTTCAGTGACACAGCCACTTCAATGTTCATAGCAGCTCAATTCACAACAGCTAGACTGGAACCAACCTAGATGCCCTTCAATAGATGAATGGATAAAGAAAATGTAGTATATATACACAATGGAATATTACTCAGCAATAAAAGTGAATAAAATTACAGCATTTGCAGGTAAATGGATGGAGTTGGAGAATATCATGCTAAGCAAAGTAAGCCAGTCCCAAAAAACCAAAGGCCGAATGTTCTGATAAGTGGATGTTGATCCATAATGGGGTAGAGGACACGGGAAGAATGGAGGAACTTTGGTCAAAGAGGAGAGAGGGAGGAGCATGTCCCCCCATGGGGGACATAAAAGATGGGGACAGTAAAGATGGTGGAATAAGATGGACATCATAGCCCTAACTTCATGTACGACTGCATATATAATGTGATTCCACATCACGTACAACCAGAGGAATGAAAAGTTGTGCTCCATCTGTGTCCAATGAATCAAAATGCATTCTGCTGTCATGTATACCTAAGTAGAATAAATAAATTTTTTACAAAAGGCTCAAAAAAGTTGTGGCTGCCAGGTATAGTGGAGCACGCCTGTAATCCCAGCAACTTGAGAAACAGGCAGAAGATCACAAGTTCAAAGCCAGCGTCAGCAATTTAGCAAGGCCCTAAGTAACTTAGTGAGACCTGTCTGAAAATAAATAAAATAAAAAGGGTTGGGGATGTGGCTCAGTGGTTAAGTGCCCCTGGGTTCAATACATGGTTCCTAAATTAATTAGTTAATTAATTAAAAATAAAAGTTGTAGCTCCTGTTGTAGTGCTCTCCTGTAATCCTAGCTGCTTGGGAGGCTGAGGCAGAAAGATCACAAGTTTTAGGCCAGCTGGGCAACTTTTTTTTTTTTTTTTTTTTTAAATATTTTTATTTTTAGTTATAGGTGTACATAATACCTTTATTTTTATGTGGTGCTGAGGATCGAACCCAGTGCCTCGCACATGCTAGGCAAGCGCTCTACCGCTGAGCCACGACTCCAGCCCCCAGCTGGGCAACTTCATGTGACCCTGTTTCAACTAAAATCTGAGAAGATCTGGGAATAGAGCTCAGATAGAGCGCTTGCCTAGAATTGGAAAGGTCCTGGGTTCAATCCCCAGTACTGGGTGAAAAAAAAAAGAAAAAGTCGTGACTCACTATGTTTGTGATATTCTAATAGCTAAAGCCTTTTTTGAACTTTTCAGGGAAGTGTGACAGCAATGACAGTGTTTTTTCCCTTGGACACAGCTAGACTTCGGCTTCAAGGTAAGTGTTAATTATATTCCTGTTCCTTTGGTATTAGGAAGCAAACATTTCTGTAGTAAATTCTTCATTAAGGTAGAATTTCTGTGGAGATCCTGCAGATCTCTGTTTTCACTGACTTTACTGGTCATCATTGTTTCCTAATTAGCAGTAGGTAATATGTGAGTGAGTCATAGTCTTAGCCATTTTCTAATCTGAGAGAACCTGAATGGGCTTGCATAAATAATTTTGAGTCATTACGATTCTCTCTAATAAGCCATATAACTTTTTTTGTGTGTGTGATGGCTGGGAATAGAACCCAGGACCTCATACATGCTAGGCAAATTCTACAACCCCCGTAGCCATCTGACTTTTTTAAAAGACACAAAATGGGGCTGGGGTTGTGGCTCAGTGGTAGAGCACTCACCTATCATGCGTGAGGCACTGGGTTCAATCCTCAGCACTACATAAAAATAAAAATAAAGGTATTAAGAAAAAAGACACAAAATGGAGAGTCAACTTAGAGTTTTTGAATAGGTAATAATTTTTTGTAATTCAAAAGGCAAGATAAATAAAAAGGTATATAGTACAGGGAAAACTCACTCTTGTTTGCCTTCATCCCATTTCTTCTCCATTGTAGTCAACATTGATTTTGTGTTGTTTCTTTGGAATCAGCGATGCTAGAAAAGATTTCTCAATTTGAAAGTTATTTAGAATGTAAGAGGGAGTGGGTATGGTAGTGCCCACCTGTAGTCCTGGCTACTTGAGAGGCTGAGGCAAGAGAATGGCTTGAGTCAAGAATTTAGAGGCTAGACTGGGCAACACCGTGAGAGCTCTCTCTTAAATAAAAGAGACTGTGGATGCCTATGATCCCAGCGACTCTGGAGGCTGGGGCAGGAGGATTACAAATTCAAGGCCAGCCTCAGCAATTTAGCAAGAGCTGGTCTCAAAAAAGGGCTGGGAATGTGGCTCAGTGGTAAAGTGCCTCTGGATTCAATCCCCAGTACCCAAAAAAGGGAGGAGAAAAAGCAAAAAGAACAAAACAAAAAAAAATGTAAGGAATGTTCAGGATTTGGAAACAAAAGAAATGTAAGGAATGTTCAGGATTTGGAGTCCATTGTAGTGTAGCAATGAACCTTGAGACTGAGTGACTGATGGTCAGCCTTCCTTAGATTCCTGAATAGGGAAACTATTTTTCCCTATATTCCCTGCAGGTTTTCTTTTTGGAATACCAAGCAAATAGTATATATTCCTAATTTTGTCCCTAACTTACACAAAAAAGCACACTTTACATACTATTTTCTATCTTGCATTTTAAACTTAACAGTGTGTTTTAGAGGCCTTTTAGATCTGCACTTAAGAAACTTCTTGCTGGGTGCATGCCTGTAATCCCAGCACTTAAGAGGCCAAGACAGGAGAATCACAAGTTCAAAACCAGCCTCAGCAACAGCAAGGCACTAAGCAACTCAATGAGACCCTGTCTCTAAATAAAACACAGAATAGGGCTGGGGATGTGGCTCAGTGGTCGAGTACCCCTGAGTTCAATCCCCAGTACCAAAAAGAAGCTTATTCAACCTTAGAGCTGTAGACATTCCATGGCATTGATGCACCATAGCCTGTTTACCCTTCCCCTACTGTGGATGCTTGGGTGCTTATTACAAATATGATGTAAGAATAGAATTATTCATATGCCACTTTGTTTCTGTCAGTTTTATGGGATAAATTCCCAGCCATGGGATTACTGGATCAAAGGGCAAATGTGTTTGTAATATTGATAGTTACTGTCAGATTACCTTCATTAGGAGTTTACTAATTTGCCATTTCATGAACCATACTGCTACCAACTTTAATTCTTAGGAAATTGGTTCATTACCACATATTTTTATGTTCTCAATTTATTTTTCAGGTGTGGGTAGGAAATTCGAAGTCAAATGAAGTAGATTTTGTTTTCAGTGAAAATGCCAGGAAAAGCAGAGCTTTTTTCTTAAGTTTTTTTAATTTGTTTGTTTTGTTTTTAAACAAAGTAACACAAGGCCAAAACTTTGGGAAACTTGAGTTTGTTTGTTTATTTGCTTATTTTTGTTTTGTAGTTGTTTAATTATCGGTGGATCTTTATTTTGTTTATTTATTTATATGTAGTGCTGAGGATTGAACACAGGGTGTCACACATACCAGGCAAGTGCTCTACCACTGACCCACAACCTCAGCCCTGGAAACTTGAGGTTTTGTTTTGTTTTTTGTACTGGGGATTGAATTCAAGGGCACTGGACCACTGAGCCAAGTGCCCAGCCCTCTTTTGTATTTTATTTAGAGACACAGGGTCTCACTGAGTTGCTTAGCACCTCGCTTTTTGCTGAGACTGGCTTTGAACTCACAATCCTCCTGCCTTCACCTCCCAAGCCACTGGGGTTACAGGTGTGCACCACCACGCCCAGCCCGGAAACTTGGGTTTTATTTTTTTATTTTTTATTTTTTTAAATCTTTTTTTTTTTTAACAACCTTTATTTTATTTATTTATGTATGTATTTTGTATGTGGTGCTGAGGATCGAACCCAGTGCCTCACGCATGTGAGGCAAGCGCTCTACCACTGAGCCATGACCCCAGCCCGGAAACTTGTGTTTTAATTCTGACTTTGCTTTTGTGTTTATGTCCTCTTTTGTAAAAGGAAGATAATATTTTTTTCCTCTCTATTTTATAGGGTGTTAGGATAAAAAGTAAGAATATATATATTACTTTTAAAAAACAAGAGCTCTATAAAATATAAGAGATAAATTTAGGATTTACTTTGAAAATTTTCACTTTGGAAGTTAGGCATTGCACTAAAATACTTTATGAATAACAGATGAAATCCAAGGAATCTACAGTTGGGGAGTTAACACGTGGACACACAGAAGGATCTGAGGAAACTAGGGAACACAAAGGATCAGATGAGAGATTACTCAGGTGAAATGGCATTTTAGCGAAACTTGCTGATGCTGGAGATAATAATTCTCAAAATTTACCTATGTACTCTCTGGTCTTGTAGTTGATGAGAAAAGAAAGTCCAAAACTACACACATGGTGCTCCTGGAAATCATTAAAGAAGAAGGCCTGTGAGTACCACATCATTTTCACAACTTTGTTAAACAAAGCAACTTGTTAGGAGATTGTACCTCCAGTACACCTAAATTTTCCATTCTCACAGACCTCATAAAAGGTTTTATGAATTTGTAATTGTCTGACTTGTAAGTGTATGCTGCTTTCATTTCCTTAAAGATCTATAGTTAAGCTGGGCGTGGTGGTGCAAGCCTGTAATCCCAGCACTTAGGGAGGCTGAGACAGGAGAATCGCGAGTTCAAAGCCATCCTCAGCAATGGTGAGGCGCTAAGCAACTCAGTGAGTCCCTGTCTCTACATAAAACACAAAAAATAGGGCTGGGGATGTGGCTCAGTGGTCGAGTACCCCTGAGTTCAATCTTCAGTACCAAAAAAAAAAAAAGATCTATAGTTAGCCATTTGATTTTTTTTTTAACCATTTGTTGTTGTTGTTGTTGTTGTTAATGTGGTGATGGAGATTGAATTCAGGGCCTCATGCATGTTAGGCAAGTGCTTTACCACTAAGACAAAGGCCCCCCCCAGGCCCAGCCATTTGATTCTTGATGGTGGAGTCTACCAGGAAACCAATGCTTTGTTTAATGTACAGTAAACCAAAGATAATAATTATTTAGTTCCTGTTAAACTCATTTGGGCAGATTGAACACTTATTTTTTTTATATTTATTTTTTAGTTATAGGTGGACAGAATATCTTTATTTTTATGTGTTGCTGAGGATCGAACCCAGTGCCTCACGCATGCTAGGCGAGCACTCTACCACTGAGCCACAACCCCAGCCCCTGAACACTTATTATTTAGTCTTAATTTCAAATTTACAAAAAATTGCAAAATTAAAATTGATACAAAGAACACCAGTATATGCTCTACCCAGATTCAACTGTTAACTTTTTCCCATTGTTTTACTATTTGTGCTCAAACTCTCCCTTCCTCCTCTTTTTTTTTTTTTTTTTTTTTTGTTTCTTTTTTTAAAAATTTTTTGGTAATTGTATATGGACAGTATGCCACTATATTATTTGTTTATTTAGTGCAGTGCTAAGGATCTAACCCAGTACCTCACACATGCATGCTCTGCCACTGAGCTACAATATACAGCCCCAGCCCAACACATTCACATACCACACAAATTTTTTCAGAATTATTTGAGAATAAGTTATAAACATCAAACACTTTTAACCCTTATGACATTGACACTTTGAAAGAATACAGTTTCCCCATACACACACACACATCACAGACACACACACAGCCAGGCATGGCAATACATGCCTGTAATCCCCGTGATTTGGGAGGCTGAGGCAGGAGGATTGTAAGTTTGATGCCAGCTTCAGCAACTAACAAGACCCTCAGCAGCTTAGTAAGACCCCATCTCAAAGTAAAAGCATCCCTGTCTCAGTGGTAAAGCATCCCTGGGTTCAATCCCTAGTAGCAAAAAGAAAGGATATGTCTCATTTTAAGTTTGCCTATGTCTCTTCAGTGATTAGATTGATACTATGCGCTCTTGGTCAGAATAATGAACAAATAAATAGGTGACTGGATCCAGTGGCATGCACCTATAATCCCAGCTACTCAAGAGGCTGAAGCAGGAGGCTGACGTAGCAGGATAACTTGAAACCAGGAATTCTAGAGCCCTAGAGCCCTAGAGGAATTCAGGGCCAGCCTGAACAACAAAGCAAAACTCCATCTCTTTAAAAATCAAACAAATGGCATGTGTAGGTGATATAGTGTCTTTCTCAAGATATCATGTCTGGAGTCACATATTATCCACCTGCTCTGTTGGTTATTTATGATTTTTTACATTTGATTTAGGTATTGTGTAATTATTTCTTCTCTTGCAACTATAAACAGTTTATAAGGAGATACTTTAAGACATTGCAGATATCCTGGTCTTCGCCAAAGTTTCTACCCTAAATTTCCCACAAAGCTAAAATGATTTTCTAACTCCAGCATTGCTTCTGCATTTATTTATCTTGTCATTCTACTATAAGTAGCAGCTTTTCCCCCCTCCCCTTTTTATTAATTAATTAATTTATTTGTTAATATGGACCCATAATTTCCTACTTTTTCAGTGGTTTACAGTTGATTACTATACTTTATTACTTTAGGGCTCAAATTGTCCCCAGTTTGTCCAGTAGGAGCCCCTTCAGTCTGGTTCCCTTGTCTTTATGACATGCCCTCATCATTTATGTGCACTTATTTTCTGTAATTATTTAATTTTAAATATTATTGCCCATAATAAAATGTTAATGATGCTGTGTCAACAAATAGCCATGGTGAAATTGTCTCTAATTTTACATACTAATGTTACTAAAGGCAATTGAAGGAGGAAATCAGTAGCTCAGTCATTGATTTGGTGGTGTCTCTTTGGTATTATTAATGCTAGAAAGAATTTCTTGATTTAGATATCTTCAGAATATAAAATATGTATCTTATTTGGAGCCCAATATAATGTAAACTGAACCTTGAGACTGTGAGTGGTGATCAGCCTTTCCTAGGACTTCTCTGGCAGTTTCTGATGGCTTTTGTCCATGACCTTTACTCTGCCTATTGTGTTTTTCCTTCAGCCTTGCACCATATCGAGGTTGGTTTCCAGTTATTTCCAGTCTCTGCTGCTCCAATTTTGTCTATTTCTACACTTTTAATAGTCTCAAAGCAGTCTGGGTCAAAGGTCAACATTCTACCACTGGAAAAGATCTGGTAGTTGGATTTGTTGCAGGTAACAAGGTTTTCTGGGTATAAAATGTTTTCGTATTTTAATATTTATTCATATTAAATATAAATATTAATATATTCATATTAAATATATTATATATTTAATATTTATTCATATTAAATATAAATAGGTTCATATATCCTCTGAAGAGATTATTTAGCACAAAGTAGTGCCACATAGTTTGCTGATATATTTTTTTAATGTGGTAGAAAACACGTAGCATAAAATTTATCATCTTAACTATTTAAGTGTAAGTTCATAGTGTTAAATATATTCATATTATTATGAAACAGATTTCTAGAACTTTTTCATCTTATAGACCTGACTTCACACCCTTTCTCCCACCCACTTCCCCAATCCCTGGTAATCACCATTCTACTTTCTGTCTTTAAGAATTTGATTGCTAGCCGCGCACAGTGGCTCAAGCCTGTAATCCCAGCACTGGGGCTGAGACAGGAGAATCGCGAGTGCCAGCCTCAGCAATGGCGAGGCACTAAGCAACTCAGTGAGACCCTGTCTCCACACAAAACACAAAATAGGGCTGAGGATGTGGCTCAGTGGTCGAGTACCCCTGAGTTCAATCCCCAGTACCAAAAAAAAAAGAATTTGATTGCTTAGTCGGGCACAGTGGTACACGCCTGTAATCCCAGCACTTTGGAAGGCTGGGACAGGAGACTCACAATTTCAAAGCCAGCCTCAGCAACGGGGAGGTGCTAAGCAACACAGTGAGACCCTGTCTCTACATAAAACACAAAATAGGGCTGGGGATGTGGCTCACTGGACGAGTACCCCTGAGTTCAATCTCCAGTACTACCCCACACTTCCCTCCCAAAAAAATTTGATTATTTTAGGTACCTTGTATAAGTGAACTCAATACACTAATAGTCTTCTTAAGGCTGGTTTATTTAACTTAGTATAATATCTTCAAGGTTCATCCATGTTATACCATGTGACATGTATTTTCCTTTTTTTATAGCTACATAATATCCCATTGTGCGTATATATCACATTGTGTTTGTCCATTCTTCTGTGGATGGACACTTGGGTTGCTTCCATCTCTTGCTGTTGTTTATAGTACTGCTATGAACATGGGTGTGCAAGTATCTCTTGGCTGTGTACTCAGAAATGGGATTGCTGAATTATATGTAGTTCTGTTTAACTTTGGGGGGAACCTTTATACTATTTTCCATAGCAGTTGTACTATTTATAATCCCAATGACAGTAATTCAAAAGTTCTAGTTTCTCGCCAGGTGCAGTGGTGCCTGCCTGTAATCCCAGCACTTAGGGAAGCTGAGACAGGAGAATCGTGAGTTCAGAGCCAGCCTCAGCAACAGCGAGGCGCTAAGCAACTAGATGAGACCCTGTCTCTACATCAAAAACTCAAAATAGGGCTGGGGATGTGGATCAGTGGTCCAGTGCCCCTGAGTTCAATCCTCAGTACAGGAAAAAAAAAAGTTCTAGTTTCTCTACATCCTCACCAACACTCGTTCTTCTCTGTTCTCTGATAGTAATCATCCTAATGCGTATAACTCATTGTGGTTTTAATTTGCCTTTTTCTGATGTTGAACATTTCATGAGCTTTTTTTTTTAATAAGATTTTTTTAAACCTTTATTTTATTTATTTATGTATTTTGTATGTGGTGCTGAGGATCGAACCCAGTGCCTCATGCATGCAAGGCAAGTGCTCTACCACTGAGCCACAACCCCAGCCCCTCCATGAGCTTTTTGCAGAAATATCCCTTCAAGTCTTTTGCCCTTCCTCTCTGCCCCCCTGTGCTAGGGATTGAACACAGGACCACATACATACTACACAAATGCCCTACCACTGAGCTATACTACCAACCATTTTTTCATTTTAATTTTATATTAAAACAGTATCCTGCTAAGTTTCCCAGGCAGAGCCTTGAACATGCAATCCTTCTGCCTCAGCCTCCTAAGTAGCCAAGATTGTAGTTTCGCATACCATGTTTGGCTCCTTGGCCCATTTTTTAGTCAGGTTATTGATTTTTTTTGTTCTTGAGTTATAGTAGTCCTTTTTGTGGTATAATAATATATATTTGGACTTTGTCCCTGGGGTTTGCCACAACTCCTAAAACTATTGGGATTTCCTGGGTGGTAGTATCTTGTTATTTCTAATGAGCCCCTTTGAACCATACCCTAGTTTATGCTAATAAGATAACTGTTAGTGGGCTCCTAGATAGCTTTAGAATGGGTGCTGCTAGCCAGAGGAACCAACCATGTGATTAGACAGGAGGGGAAAAGGAATGCAGTTGTGACCAATGGGCCAAGGTTAGTATGCCCATGTTCTTTTACTTTTGTCCACTGAGTTCTATGCTTTACCAAAAGTGAATTTTGTTTTTTCTCAAAACTACTTCTGCTAGTTGTATCTATTGCTCTAAGCGAAGCATTGTGGTATAGGTATCCTCCCATGCTAACTGGGATTCCTTGATGGTGCCAAGCCATTTAGTAGTTACTCCATTCAAACACAGCCACTGTGGTCTCCGCCATGGAATGGGATAACTTCTTAGTGATTCTGGAGAAGCAATTCGCTTTAAGGTTCACTACAATCCTGAAAAAGATATAAATATTTACGAGCACAGAAAAGAAACCTAAGGGAGGACTTACAGTTGGCTGTGCTTTATAAGAATATTGTCATTGAATGTGTCAGTTAACGCTTAGACTGGGAATCTAACCATACTTAATGAAATAGCTTGTGGTACACAGCTGTCTAACCAAAGGTGTCAAAGGATAAAGCACATGAGCAGTTTTAAAACAAAGTATTTACATGACCTGCATAACTCTACATCATGTACAACCAGAGGAATGAGAAGTTATACTTTGTTTATGTATGAGGTGTTAAAATGCATTCTATTGTCATGCATAACTAATTAGAACAAATTTTAAAGGTAATTCTTGATTCCATTGCTGTGATTTTAGTCCTGTTTTGCTCTGAAATTCAATCAACATTTAAGGAAAATCTGAGGTTTTCATTTATGCTGTTTCTGTCTCTTGTGCTGCTCCCTCTTGGTGACATGATGAAGGGCTGGTATAAAGGTGTCTTTAAACCAGCCAGCTTGTTTTGGTGAGGCTAAATTGAGCAGCTTATTTTAAATACATTCAGAGATACATAATGTTTATCCTAGTTTCCCAATTTTCTGAGGTTTAACATACGTTCTCTGAGCTATTGTTGCTGTTGAAGTCTTTTGCCCACTTAGGTTCTAAGCACTTTTTGGTTGTTTGAAATTAGGTTGTGACTTTTCTGTGGTCTCATATCCTGCTTTTTAAAAGTTTAATTTCAGGTTTAGGTATATAAACAAAGGAATATGTAAAACTAAAATCTTATTTTCTTTTTGGAAGCACCTGAAGTCTTGGAAGATTTGAAGAAGTTGTCTTATCCAAATCAAAAGCTATGGCTCCCCTTCAGCTTTGCCATTTTTCATGCATTTGTTTGCTTATTTCCCTGTGCCCTTATAATGCATAGAATGAGAGTTTAAAAACAAAAATGTTTTGAAACTCATCTCTCCACAAGTGTAAACTTCTGTCTTATACCTGCAATTGCTCATTCAGTGTCAGTATTCTCTAGAAGGTTACACACTTCTGGAGGGCCAGAAATGTTTCTGCTTCTTTTATCTAGTTAGTTAGTTAGTTAGTTAGTTAGTTAGTTAGTTAGTGGTAGGTGGACACAATAACTTTATTTTTATGTGGTGCTAAGGATTGAACCCTATGCCTCATGTGTGCTAGGCGAGTGCTGTACCACTGAGCCAAGACCCCAGCCCATTTCATTGTTGCTTCCTTAGTATCTAGTATATCACAACTAAATAGTGAAAAAGATACATTCATTCCATTTAGAGGGTATTGATCTTTGGATTATATGGTTACTACATTGTTTTATGATTATCTTTAATAGACTTTATGGTTGAAGTTACTATACATGAACTTTTCTTTTTACAATGTAAGAACTTAAAGCTATAGTTTAACTAAATTTAGACCACAAGACTATTTGTATTCTCAATATAATATTTGGCACTAGAGATAAATTCATTTTATAAAATATTATAAACAAGACCTCCTTTTTAACCTTTTGATGAATATTTTGGATATGAAAAACAGCAACAAATACATTAGTTTCTACATATATTTAAGATCAAGGTTTTATTTTAATACAAATTAGTTAATTAATTCATTAATGAGACAGACTCACTTCCAAGTGCTGTGACACATGTAATCCCAGGGGCTAAGGAGGCTGAGGCAGGAGGATCACAAGTTCAAAGCCAGCCTCAGCAACGTAGGGAGACCCTGAGCAACTTAGTGAGACCCTGTCTCAAAATAAAAAATATAACAGGCTGGGAATGTGGCTCATGGTAAAGCGCCCCAGGGTTCAGTCCTCAGTACCGAAATAATAATGTAATAATAAAACAGACTAAGTTTATTTTATCTTACTCTTTTTTAAAAATATTTATTTTTTAGTTGTAGGCGGACAGAATATCTTTATTTTATTTTTATGTGGTGCTGAGGATCGAACCCAGTGCCTCACGCGTGCTAGGCGAGCACGCTACCACTGCGCCATACCCCCAGCCCTCTTACTGACTCTTATTCATGCTTTTATTCTCAGTTGCCTCTTCTTCAGGAATCCTTCCCTGTTTCCCATATCCACTACCTGCAGGTGTCATTGGGGTTTTGGTACCTTTCTCTGTGTGCTATCATTAGTATAGTTCTTAGTTCTTTTCAGACAAGAGTGTAGTCTACTGGATAATAATGAATCTGCACATTCTTCTTTATCTTCTACTGGACAGTGAGCTCTTTAAAGTCAGAGGTTGCATCATTGTTATCTCTGCATCTCCAATGTCCTAGCACACTGCCTGACACCTAGAAAGTGCTGATTCAAAATACAGGACTGCTCCTTATGTAGTCTTCCCTGTTTTACTACATGGCAACACTAATCTCATTGCCTTGAATTTATCCTTTCTTTCTTTCTCACCCTACCTCCAATCCTGAGCAAATCCTTTTACTTTTCTTCATGTCTATCCAGAATTTAAATTCAGTAGTCCCCCCTAATCCTTGGAAGATATATTCCAAGGTCCCCAGTGGATGCCTGCAACTGCAAGTAGTACCTAGTTGTGTATGTACTGTTTTTTTCCTATACTTACATATCTGTGATAAAGTTGAATTTATAAATTAACCAATTAATAATAATAACTAATAATAAAAGAACAATTTTAATAATGTGTTATAATAAAAGTTATTTAAACTTTATGAATTGTTTATTCATGGCATTTTCCATTTAATATTTTTAGGCCACAATTGACCTCATGTGGTGAAACCTGCAAAACATGAAACCAAGGATGGGATAGGGGAGAACTGCTATACTTCATTACAGTCTAGGTCCCAAACAGCATCAGTCTTTCTGGATATCTTTAGAGCCTGCTCTGCCTCCTCCTTTGCCCCCTTCAGGCAATATCTAGCACAGCAGCCAAAGTGATCATATTAAAGTATGGGATCATATTGTTTCTTTGAGAGCCCCCAGTTGCCTCCCATCTCACTCAGAGTTAAAGCCAGTCCTTACCTTGTCCCACAGAGCACCTTAGGACTGTGTGATCTGGCCTTCCTCTTCCTTTCATCACGTTGCTGCAGCTGTGTGTCCTGTGTTCTCCCCGTGAACACTCCTGGCTTCTTTAGCTTGTGTAGCTGCCGTTTCCTCTGCTGGTGACTGCAGTAACCCTTTCACACCTCCTTTAAGATTTTTCCCTAAATGGCCACCCTACTTAAAATGATACTCTTTCTGTCCCTCAGTACTCTCTCTCCTCCTTCTCTGCTTAAATTTTATCTTTAACCTTTCTAATATGTTATATATTTTGCTTATTTATCTATTGTCTTTCTTACACCATTATATTGTAAGCTTCATGAGGACAGAGATTTTCATTTTTTATTTATTGTTTTACCCTCAGCACTAGGCTTAGCACACTGGTTTCTGTAATTTTTATTGTTTAAATTGACATTTGTACTGATTTATGAGGTATAGTTTTATAATTTGATAAATATATACAATGTATGATGATTAAGTCAAGGTATCATCCTCAAAATTATCATTTCTATTGGGAACCTCCAAACTCTTATCCTTTAGTTATTTTGAAATATATAATGAATTATATAAACTTTAGTTACCCTACTGTGCTATAGGACTTTAGAACTAATTCTCATATCTAACTGTGTTTGTGGGTTTTTGTTGTTTTTTGTTTTTTGTGGGTACCAGGGATTGAACTCAGGGGCACTTGACCACTGAGCCACATCCCCAGCCCTGTTTTGTATTTTACTTAGAGACAGGGCCTCACTGAGTTGCTTTGCTGATTTGCTTTTGCTGAGGCTGATTTTGAATTCATGATCCTCCTACCTCAGCCTCCTAAACTGCTAGGATTATAGGCATGCACCACCGTGCCTGGCTCTGTGTTTTGATACCTGTTTTCCAGGCTACCTATGCCCCCTCCCTCTTTCCCCTTCCTAATTTGTGGTGACTTCTATTCTGTGCTCTACTTCTGTATAATCCATGCTTTCAGCTTCCTCAGAGTAAGAACATACAGTAATTGTCTTTATTTCTGGCTTATTTCACTTAACATATTGTCCTCCAGTTCTATCCATATTACCACAAATGACAATATTGTGTCCTTTTTATGGGTGAATAAACATTCCATTGTATGTATATATCAAATTTTCTTTATCTGTTCAACTTCCAAGGTACATCTTGACTGATTTCACATCTTGGTTATTGTGAATAATGCTGCATTGAATATGGGTGTGGAGGTATCCCATTGAGGCAGCAATTTCATTTACTTTGGATATATACCCAGTAGTGGAATTGTTGGATCATATGGTACTTCTGGGGCTTTTTTGTTTGATACTGGAGATTGAACCCAGAAGTGCTTTACCATTGAACTACATCCACAGTCCTTTTTGTTCTTTATTTTGAGACAGAGTATTGCTAAGTTGCTGAGGCTATTCTTGAACTTGTGATCCTCTTGTCTCAGCCTCCCAAGTAGGTGGTATTACAAGCATGCCCTGCCAAATCCTGCTATTTTCATTTTTTTGAGGAAACTCATAGTATTTTCCATAATGGCTATACTAATTTACATTCCCACCAACAGTGTATAAGAGTTCCTATTTCTCTGCATCCTCACCAGCGTTTGTTATTTTGGTCTTTTTTTTTTTTTTCATTTATTTTTAACTAAAACATAAAATTGAATATTAATGGGATAATATGATACTTCTGTCTTTTTGATAATAGCCATTTTAACAGGTGAGATGATACCTCATTGTGGTTTTGTTTTGCTTTTCCCTGATGATAAGACACACTTTTTTGTGGAGCAGATCATTGATATCAGTAGAAATAAGCTTCAACAACCAATCCAGTCACTTGACAATTAGATTAAATTGGTGGCTGCCAACTGAGACTAATTTTGAGCCACAGGGAACATACAACAATGTCTGAAGGCATTTTGGGTTATCCCATTTATGATGCTGCTTGCATGTAGTTAGTAGAGACCAAGGATACAGCTAAACATCCTACTCAATAACAAATACACCCTAAAGAATCATCTAGCCCAAAATGTCAATATTATCACAGTTAAGAGATCCTGGATTGGGGCTGGGGTTATGGCGCAGTGGTAGCGTGCTCGCCTAGCACACGAGAGGCACTGGGTTCGATTCTCAGCACCACATAAAAATAAAATAAAGATATTCTATCCACCTACAAGTAAAAAATAAATATTTAAAAAAAAAGATCCTGGATTAAAGAATTTTACAATACTATGAATTCTGAGATTCTCTAATTAGAGGTTCTCTCTGATGGTAGAAAATTCCTTGGAAATTACTTTTGTGAGTTTTTTTAAAAATATTTTTTAGATGTTGATGGACCTTTATTTTATTCATTTATTCATATGTGGTGCTGAGAATCGAACCCAGTGCCTCACACACGCTAGGCAAGTGTAATGCCACTGAGCCACAACTCCAGCCCTTTTGTGAGTTTTAAACTTCTCTGCATAACAGAGAAGTTTATATTACATCTTAATAACTATACATTCTTACAATAATTACAATAGTTTTTCTCTTCTTCCTGTGAGCCCTGTTGTCATACTATCACTGTAGAAATGAGTTTCATTATCTCCAAGGAGAACTAGGAACAGCTTTATTGTTATTCAAATTATCCTTGAAACTTAGAAGTGTATTATTATTTATTATATTCTATACCAAAAGAAAAAAGCCCATAAGCACCTTAGGGAAGAATTTGGAAACAGAACCTTATAGATAACTTAAATGAAGAAGATAATTGCCATTTTTTTGAAATTGGAATTTTTAACTACTATCTCTTTTTGAATGCCAATGGCATTATCATTATTGTGGTAATTAAAAATGCATTTCCTGCCTTTAGGCCTTAAATATGACAAGTCATGTTTGTTCTCTCTCTTTTTTTTTTTGATACTGGGAATTTGAACTCGGGGGTACTCGACCACTGAGCCACATCCCCAGCCCTATTTTGTGTTTTTATGTAGAGACAGGGTCTCACTTGCTTAGCACCTCACCGTTGCTAAGGCTGGCTTTGAACTTGTGATTCTCCTGTCTCAGCCTCCCAAAGTGTTGGGATTACAGGCGTGTGCCACCATGCTGGGCTTCATTTTTGTTCTTGTAGATCATGTTATATTCTTTCCTGGGGAATCAAATGGTTAGATTCTTGACTTTGACTTCTGTTCAGTGGCCATTACACATTTTCCAGCACTGCATACCAAATCAGCATACTTTATTTTCTCTCCCTAAGAAAAGAGTCTCACTACAGATAAAACTATTTGTTTTCAAGATTTCAGAAGTAAATAGCTGTGTTCTAATTATTCTCTGCATAGGGATGAAGGGAAAGCTTCCTCTTTACCCTACACAGGTTCACTGAAATGAAGACAGTAGATTAACAGGAGAAAAGGATTAGGGGAAATCCAAGGAGAGTGATGACCCAGTAACTCAACGAGCTTCAGATGCCCATATACCCTTCTTCACAGGGTAGAAGGGTAATTTTGTGGGATAGTAAATTATTAGGGAGAATGAGTGGACTTAGAGGCCTAACAGTGTTTTGTAAATGATTCTCTTTGGAAGTTGAGTGGGACAGGGAGACAGACAGTGGCTTGTGATAAAGTCTATCCAGGCATGGTAACATTCCTCAATTTTCTTTCCTGGAATAGTTCAGCTAATGAAACTTCAGAGAGAAAAGGAAAGACAATCTTTTTCTTTTTGGTGGGTTTGATCTTTAGGCCTATAAGGACACATCAGAGTCAAGCCTTTTCCAGCATCTACTGGTCTCCAAGGGCCTCTAGTTTAAGATAATTGTCATATCAGGGGGCAATAGTCTCTGGAATCCTTACCTGAATCAGTGAGTAGTTTTAGGGTACTCAGTTACTGTTCTTCCTTCCTTAATTTTGGTTCTGTTTTCTTGAAAATGATTTTATTAAAAAAAAATAGAATCCTAGACATTCAAATTAGAAGAAAAATAATCTACTTCCTTTAGGTAAGTGAAATTCTTTTTGGTATTCCCTTCTGGGAGCTGATTGGAACTGTTAAGAGTTTTTACATAGGTTCACAAATAAGCAGACAGCTTTCTTTATCCTTCCAGTGTGTCATGCATTATTAAGAGCTAAAATTAATAGTCATAAATAGTTCGTGGCATGTTTCTCCTCTGTGGAATGTTGTCATTTGCTTGATTATGTAAGTTGCAAGTTTTACTAAAATTTCGGATTCCGAAGTATTTTGAGTATCTTCCCAGAATTCATAAAATTGTAGTGGTTAAAAAGCATCTTTCCATCTGTTTTGACTTGGAGGATAAAAAAGTACTTGAACTTCTCAGACAAAAGCTTTGAAATACAAAATGTTCTTGTGGGGATTTTATATTCTCTCATTGAAATAACACAGTGCACTTTGTGCTTGAGATTTTCCTTAGATTCCATTCAGTCTTATAGCTGTGTTAATGATGAGGTTGTGAAAGCAGAATTTTAAAACTAGTTCAGTCCTAATCTTGGCCACATTGCTTCTTAAGTGTTTTAAATGTGCCTACCTCTTGAAAGGAGCAGGAAGGGAATTTTGAATTCTAAAGAATTTGTTTAATGGCCATTATATTTCGTTTGTTTTGAAAGGTATGTATGTTATTCCTTTCTGTAGTATTAATCGTGAGCTCTAGTTGTGAACTCTTCTGTCTTCCTTCCTTCTCTCTCTTTTTCCAGTGCTGGGGGTTGAACCCAGGGCCTTGTACATGCTAGGCAAGTGTTTTACCCCTGAGCAATATCCCTAGCCCTTACTTTTTTTTTTTTAATTTTTTTAGTTGTTGATGAATCTTATTTTTTTCATTTATTACTTATATGTGGTGCTGAGGATCGAACCCAGTGCCTCACGCATGCTAGGCAAACCTTCTACCACTGAGCTACAGCCCCAGCCCTTACTTTTAATTAAAAAAAAAAAAAGAAAGAGCAGTAGACTGCTCAGTAGCACTTTCTAGCCCGATTTTTCTGGCTGTTGGTTTGTCTCTGTCAAGTGACATGTATGTTGCATTGAATGGGAATCTATTCTAAACTCCAGGCAGATAGGTATGTATTAATACTCTTCCATCTTGGCCTGTGGGACACTGGTGCTTTTTTTCAAATGAGACTAGCAAGAATCTTTTTTGGTAAGGTTTTTTCAGATTATGATCAATATCCAAAGTGACAAAGTATGAATATTAAATCATAACTAATAACTTCTTGGCCACCAGGCACAGTGGCACATGCCTGTAATCCCAGTGTCTTGGGAAGCCGAGACAGGAGGATTGCAATTTCAAAGCCAGCCTCAGCAACAGCAAGGCACTGAGCCTGCCTCTAAATAAAAGTAAGACCCTGCCTCTAAATAAAAATACAAAATAGGGCTGGGGATGTGGCTCAGTGGTCAAGTGCTCCTGAGTTCAATCCCTGATAACCCCAAAAATCCAAAATAACAAAAAACTTCTTGGTGAATCTAAAAAAATATAACAAATCAACTCATAAAATTATTTGTTAATTTCTTTTGAGAAATATATTCTCTTCATGTTCCTAAGAGATAGGTAGAAAAACATCTTACTTTTACAACTGTCTGTAAAAATACTAAATTTGAATCTCTTGGCTGTTTCACCAAGTTTCTCCTTAGCTAAACTGTGTCATCTTCACAGTGTATTTTTAGATTCCTTAAATCAAAACATTCTTTCTTGAATTGTGTTTAAATGACTTTTAGTAAAAGCAAGTTTCTCTTCCTTAGGATTGTTGTAGAGTTTGACTAGAGCCACATAGCTTCGTATGTGTGTGTTTGCAGGGTTTATTCTTTGGTTAATATATTTATAAAATATATACCATATGTCAGGCACTTTGTTACAATTCTGTATGGTATTTTTCTTTAATCATTTCAGGACTGATGAGGAATATTTTAATATCTCAAGATGGTGTTGAGTTGGGACCATGTGTTTTCAAAAAGAAGCACTTGGCTCATTGTATTGTTCTACTCTGAGGCAGCCTTGAGGTGCCAAGGTCCATCTTTATGCTTGTAAGAATCATGATGCTTGTGAAACTATTTCAGGTGTTTTGTGACACTTTATAACTGCTGCTTGCCTGCCTGTCCTAATTCTCTAAGGGATGAGGAGCTCTACTGTGAACTTCTAGTCCCTGCTGAAGCACTTTTAGAAGTCACTACTTTCTCCTACCTGTCAACTGTTGTGCCAGATCTATACTCACTTAAAACCGTGTGAGCTACTTATGTGAGAGTTGTCAGTTCTTATTTGATATTGTCAGGAATGAGCATGTTATCAGTAAGCCATTTCCTTCTCTCTTAAGCTGTTATTTAGAAATTTTTTTTTTCACAATGTCTTTATTTTATTGCTTTATATGTGGTGCTGAGGATCGAACCCAGGGCCTCATGCATGCGAGGCAAGCGATCTACCACTGAGCTACAATCCCAGCCCCTATTTAGAAATTTTATTTAAAACTAGATCAAAATTACTACCTTGTTTTTGGTTTTGTTTGTTTCCTTTTTTCGTGGTGCTAGGAATTGAACCCAGGGCCTTGCTGATGCTAGGTAACTGTACTACCATTGAGCTATGTGCCCAGCCCCAAAGTGCTACTTCAGTGTTTAAAAAATGGAAAGTCATTGCTTTTGTACAAGTAAGGAAACTCACTACTTGCTTAATGTGAAAAGGTGCTGCTGCCAGCCATTTTGCTACCAGCCGTTTTGCTACCGGCAAGGCTTCTAGATTGCTTCTAGTAGTTGTGGCATGCGTTGTACCCTGACACAAAGACACTCCTTACCTGACATCAGAGGCAGGATATAAATGGAATAATGGTATGAGCTTTAAGATGGCAAAGCTTAATGGGTTACATTTTACTTCCCCCTTTTCTCGGCCTCTTTCTTTTTAAGGAGTGGTGAATGTGTTGCTAACAACTCCACTCTGGGTGGTAAACACCAGACTGAAGCTGCAAGGGGCAAAATTTCGGAATGAAGACATTGTACCAACCAACTACAAAGGCATTATCGGTAAGTGCGTCCCTTAGCTGTGTTCCTCTTCAAAGGTTTATCTCTCTTTGTATCTGTAATCTCTTGCCACAGTAAAGCTATATAACAGACAATCTCAAGTCCCAATCATTACCAGTAAGCATTTGTTAGCTCATGTGTATATGAGTTAACAGGAATTCGACTCTTGCAGGCAGACCCCCCATGAGAGTCTTAGCTTCACATGTCTCGCTCTTCCTGGATTAGCCTTGAGCAGATTCTTCTCATGGCAATGGCAAAAATGCAAGAGGATAAACCCAGTGGTACAAGCATATTTCAAGACCCTATTTGCCTCTTATCTGCGTATATCCTAATGGCCAAAAAATATATGGCCAAGCCCAAGCCCAAAACATGCAGTAGAGTTCTCTAAGTCTACCACTCCCAAGAAGTATGGATGGGAGGAAGTTTAAAAACAAATGAAAAATAAAAAACAACCCAGGTCTTCATGCATGCTAGGCAAACACTCTACCACTGAGCTACACTCCTAAACCAAGTAAATAGTATTTTACTTTTTTTCCTAATGTCTTGATGAAGATACTAGATTGGTTTCTGATGTCTTTGAGCTTCTGTTTTTTGATAGTACCACATTGCCAGGTTCTCCTTTCTCATGCATCTCTCTTTCTATCAAGATCAATGGTGGTAGTGGTGGTAGTGGTGGTTTTCGTTTTCTTCTTTTCCCCCTCCTCCCCTTCCTTCCTCTCTTCCTCTTTCTCCTCTCCTCTCCCTTTTTCTTTTATTTATTTGTTTGCTTGTTTTGGTGATACTGAGGATTGAATTCAGGGGTGCTTTGCCCCTAAGGCTTTTTTTTTTTTTCTTTTTTTGAGACACAGTCTCTCTAAGTTGCCCGGCCTATCCTTGGACTTGGGATCCTCCTGCATCAGCCTCCCAAGTTGCTGAGATTAAAAGACATGCACTTGGCAAGAACAGTAGTTTTCTTATAAGTCAAATATTTTGTAATGGACTCCAGGAAAATATCTTATTTTTTTAAATACTAAAACTATTTTAAAACATAGATTATCAGTTTGAAAATCTGCATAATATAAAGTTCTTTGATGTTGGTGAAAATTTGACATTCTAACCCCAAATTGTCAAAAGAGTTACCTGTGACTGAGATTGGTCACTCAGCAACTTGGTGACTGTGTGTCTGATTATTATCAAAAAGTTGTTAACCAGTGAACTTGCACCTAAAATGTCATTATTAAAAGGAACTCTTCATAGAAGCAGTATGTATGGTTTGTGTTCTGAGTACATTTGAACAGTATATTCTTTAGTTAGAGCATTGTCATCATGCTTTTCAAAAGCCTGATCTCTTGTCTAGATGCTTTTCACCAGATCATTCGAGATGAAGGAATCTTGGCTTTATGGAATGGCACATTTCCCTCCTTGCTGTTGGTCTTCAATCCTGCCATCCAGTTCATGTTTTATGAAGGTTTAAAACGGCAGCTTTTAAAGAAACGGATGAAGGTAATCCCTGATTTTAAAAGCAACCAATTAACCTCTGACATCCTCTTGTTGTTTGGATTGATGTAGTTTGTTCTTGCTTTCCAGCTTTCTTCTTTGGATGTGTTTATTATTGGTGCAATAGCCAAAGCGATTGCCACCACAGCCACCTATCCCATGCAGACGATACAGTCAATTCTGAGGGTGAGTGCTGGGGTTCTCCCTGCATTGAGTCAAATAATGTTCTAAAACACACAGCCTCTTCAATTAAAGCATTGTTAGTAAAGCAATAAAGCAGTGAGTTGGTATGCCAGAGTCTTCCCCATCCATTTCTCCATTTGTTTGATATTCTGCTAAACAGGCAGACTGTCCTTTGGCTTCCTGTTTGGTTTAGAATGAAGTTTATGTTTACAGTTTTTTAGATAACAGTGTTTCAGATAATCCACATGTGGGAAAAGATTCTTTAGAGGCCTCAGGAAAGTTTGCTTCCTTCTCATTCAAGTTGATTTGCCTGGTACTCTGCAGATTATTATTTACAAATTCAAAGGTTAATTCCTTTAGTTCTTTTAGGAGGAATTGATGATTTGCTTTTCTGAAGCATTTTCCATTTCCATTTTTTCTTACATTTAGTTATTTATCCATTCAAATGTTTATTAAGCACTCAGTTTGTGTGAGGAGCTGGGTGTACAGTGGTGACTAAAATGGTCATAATTTCTGCCCTCATGGAGCTAGTGGAAGAGAGAATGAATAGGTAAACAAGTGAAATAAGCAGACAATTACAAATTTTTTAAAAAGAGTTATTGAGGAAGCAAAGGACATGAGTGACTTGGTAGAGAGGGCATGGTAAGGATCATCTTAGGTAGCTCGAATGAAGATGGGCTTCTCTGAAGAGGCATATTTTTATTTAAATCAAGATGAAAAGGAAGATAAAGATTCAGCCATGCAAGGAGCAGAGGAAAGTACATTCCAGGAATAGGGAATGTAATGTGCCGTTAGCTTGGTGCAGTTTAGGAACTGAAAGGAGACTTCCATGATTGGAGATTGGTTGGCCCAGAGTGAGATTGGAAAAGTAGTAGGGAAGCTAGAGGTGAAGTATAAGGAAAAGAATGTTATTCTCAACACAATGTGGGCTAAGCTGGGTGGTAACATGATCTGGTGTTCAATTCCTGAAGATTGCTTTGGCTATCATGTAGGGAATTGAGCAGCGTGGTAGGTGGTTAGGTGTGAGACCATTTCAGTAATCCAGGTAAGAGAATGGCGGCCCAGATGGGTTGGCAGCAATAGAGAAGAGAGATTATGTTACAGGGCTGGGGCCTTCCATGAAACTGAGGCAGCACAAAGACACACCTTCAAACCCCGGTTCTTGAGACAAGGTCAGAGAAAGATTTCAGACATGTTGCCCAGAGTAATAAGCATATTTATTAAAGGAATAGGAAAAAGGAAAGGAGGGACTGGGACTGGGGCTCAGTGGTAGAGCGCTTGCCTAGCATGTGTGAGGCACTGGGTTCGATCCTCAGCACCATATACAAATAAAGGTATAAAAAATATTTTTAAAAAAAGAACAAATAAGAGGCTGGGTTTATGGCGCAGTGGTAGCGTGCTCACCTAGCATGTGAGAGGCACTGGGTTAGATTCTCAGCACCACATAAAAATAAAATAAAGATATTCTGTCCACCTACAACTAAAAAATAAATGTTTTTAAAAAAAAGAACAAGGGGCTGGGATGGTAGCTCAGCGGTAGAGCGCTTGCCTTGCATGCGTGAGGCCCTGGGTTCGATCCTCAGCACCACATACAAAGCAATAAAATAAAGACAATGTGTCCATCTACAACTTTAAAAAAAAGAAGTATCCTATAAAAAAAAAAAAAAAAAACAAATAAAAAGTTAAAAATTAAAAAAAAAAGAAGGGGCTAGGATTGTAGCTCAGTGGTAGAGCGCTTGCCTTGCATGCATGAGGCCCTGGAATCGATCCTCAGCACTACATACAAAGCAATGAAGACATTGTGTCCATCTACAACTAAAAAAATATTTTAAAAAAAAAGGAAAAGTGAACATGCCCAAGGCAGAGAGTGGGTCTTCTCAGAGGGGAGAAGAATGGGGCTCCTCTCTACCTTGCAGTTTTATTGGTAGTCCCAGGAAAGTTTCTAGAGAGTTCTGCTGAGGTCTGCCTCTTGACTGACAGCTGGACAGCATCAGACTTTCAAATCCCCACTGCCATGACAACTCTAAGTTGCTTTGGCCCATACTTACCAGTTCTAATTAGAACTGGTTCTTACAGATTTTATGGTTAAGAAGAATTATCCTACCCGGGCGCAGTGGCTGACGCTTGTAATGCCAGCACTTTGGGAGGCTGAAACAGGAGAATCATGAGTTCAAAGCCAGCCTCAGCAATGGCGAGGTGCTAAGCAACTCAGTGAGACCCTGTCTCTACATAAAACACAAAAATAGGGCTGGGGATTTGACTAGGTGGTCGAGTACCCCTGAGTTCAATCCCTGGTACCCCCCCAAAAAAGAATTATCCTTATCTGCCTGAGTTCTGACTTCTGATCTGTATAAGGATCACAAAATTCCCCCCGCTTCTGGGTAACTTGTGTTCTTCTTATTGTCATTTTAGAGACCGAATTTCTCTTGCAGATAACAGGTAGATTGCTGAGGAATGTAACATGTCCTGTAGACTTAAGCTGGGCAGGGTTGCAGGTAAATTGCTTTTCAAAAGTGAAAGCATGTAGGAGTCAGCACAGTGGGCCCAATATATAGAATTATTCCCTTAACCTCATGTTCCCACCACTCATGTCTGTCTGTCCCCTATCAATAGGATGTGAACACATTCAAGATCTCTTGTGGGGCTTGAGTTGTAGTTCAGTGGTAGAATGTTTGCATAAGACCCTGAGTTCAGTCCCCAATATACCAAAAAAGAAAATCTGTTTTGCAGAAAACATTTAAAGGACTTGTTGCTAGATAAGATGAAGGTACTAGAGAGTATTTCAGTTAAAAATATTACTTTCAAGAGCTGGGCGTGATGGCTCATGCCTGTAACCCCAGCACTTTGGGAGGCTGAGACAGGAGAATCACGAGTTCAAAGCCAGCCTCAGCAATGGCGAGGCCCTAAGCAACTCAATGAGACCCTGTCTCTACATAAAACACAAAATAGGGCTGGAGATGTGGCTCAGTGATCAAGTGCCCCTGAGTTCAATCCCTGGTACCAAAAAAAAATTACTTTCAGTTAAAAGCGTTTTTGCTAATGATTATTTTAAAATTGGTGCTTAATAGAATTTAATAGCATTCACATAAATATATTTTAACATTTTTATAATGTAACAATGTGAAGAGTATAGACTTTCAGAGGTTCTAGTTGGTTAATGTTTATCAGAACTTCTTAAGGAACTGGGAATTAGTAATGTAAAGCCAGGAGACCAAAAGGAGGTAAAATAAAACCACTGGACAAGCTTTATTTGGGGTATAGGCTCACGAGCGAATTCTCCTTGCGGAAGGGGAGAATTGCGCACACGTTTGGAGGTACAGAAAATTTTAAAAGGCCCGGTCAGGAAGAGGAGGGCTGAAGGCAGGAAGAGACGGTCAGGGGATCCTGCTGAGGTCAGAGTCCTTCTGGGGTGAGTCAGGAAAAGCCTGTTGATTGACAGGAGGTGCCTTTACTGCTTATGTCAGCGTCTGGCTGGCTGCTCCTCTGAGCATGCGGGCTGCTTGCTGCTTCATTCCCTACGGCCTCCCCGGCCGCCCCAAACCGGACACCCTAAACCGACCTAACAAGTAAACCATACCATTAATATCTAAATCAGCATCTGGGGCATGTTTGGTGGTTTTTTTCCCTTCTTGGAGGGAGAATCTTCCTCATAATTCTCTAAAAACTCATGGGACCGGGGCATCTGGCTTAGTGGTGCATGTTTAGTAAGCATGAGGCCCTGGGTTCTATTCCCAGCACCAAAATCAAACAAACAAAATTATGCTTTGCTTTATTGAAAAATATTCATTTTCATTTATTTTGTCAAAACATTTTTACTCATTTAACTAAAAAATAGAGGATTGATGAAATCTCTGGTACTAATTGGATATTTTTATTATTATATATAAGACATTACTCCAGCATAGTTTCCTTTCCAGGTAGAAGTTTAGCTAAAGGAAGCAGTAATAAATAGTAATTACTTACCTTTGTTTTTACTTCCTCAGTTTGGTCGTCACAGACTAAACCCAGAAAACAGAACCTTGGGGAGCCTACGGAATGTTCTCTATCTTCTTCACCAACGAGTCAAGTGAGTTTTGTAGATGCTTTATATTCTGTCTCTCTTTTCAGTAGCCATTTGTGCCAGGGAATAGTTGGATTTTCTTCTTTTAACCCTTCTGCTGTGGCAGTGGCAGCCTCAAAACATTGTGTAGTGTGTTCAGACATTTCTCGGTTTTAGGAGTTTAGTGTAATTTGACAGCCTTTTGGGAGTTACAGATACACAGAACTCCTTTAAAAAACAAACCCTCCAGGATTGGAGGTGAGGCTTAATGGTAGAGTGTGTTCCCAGCATGCACGAGGGCTTGGGTTCAATCTCTAGCACCAAAAAAAAAAAGAAAAGAAAAGGAACCCTGTAATCTAACATGGAGATCATTCTGCCTGAGTGCTGCTCCCATCAGTAGATATCTCATGACCTCTCTTAGGAATAGTTCTCTGCTTATAGAACAGCAGTATTCCTGTGAAAAGAAGGGGGTAGTGGGAAGAGTAATGACGATTGTGAAGGTGATGATGCTAAGAATAGCTAACATTTTGAAGTGTTTGCTCCATGACAGACATTGAGCTAGATGCTCTAACATGGATAATCTTGTCTAATTCTAACAATAACTCTATGGGGGAGAAACTATAATCATTTGTTTCCTTTGAAAAAACTGACATTTAAGAAAGTCATATCAGGGACCTCCTTTGAAGGAAAAGCTGCTCTAACTTTATTCTTATTCCTAGATATAAGATGCTTTGAAAATAAATTCATTACAAAAATAGAATATCCATGGCATAAACAATAAAATCAAAGACAAAGAATTGATATAAAGTAAAAAATAAATACTATACCAAGTGTGGGGAAGCAAGTGGAGCAAGCAGAACTTTCCTGTTACTGGCGGGAATGTAGAATGGTCCAACTGCCTTAAAAAATATTTTGGCATTTTCTTTAACAAAATTAAGCATACCTACAATTGGACCCAGCCATTTCATTTTAAGGTACTTACCCAAGAGCAGTGAAAGCACATGTGCATGTGTCTACTTGTACACAAAGACTCACACACAAATGTTAATAGCTTTATTTGTAAAAGTGAAATACTGAAAACAACCTAAATGTCTGTCACTGGGTGAAAAATATACCCATGCTGTGCTATACTCAAACAGTAGAAAACTACTCAGAAATAAAAGAAGGAATTGTTGATTAATGGAACAATATAAAAGAATCCCATAATAATTTTACTGAGTGAAAGAAGTCAGGCAAAAAATAATTCATACTAAATTATTCCACTTTTATAAAATTCTAGAAAATATAGACTAACCTATAGTGACATAAAGGGAATGATTTTAGAGAGACAGGACACTTTGAGGATGATGGCTGTGTTCACTATTTTGAATGTTAGATAGTGTCGTGGATTTATACACAAATCAAAACTCTTCAAATTTAAAAGTCAGATAAGCTTTGGTAAACGTTGTAAGTATATATATGTATATAATCGCTGTTTTCCCTTTCTCCTTATCCCTTTTCCAAGAGGAAGACACTGTTAACATTGGTGTGTACGTTTTCAGAATATTCTTTGAAGCATGTATGTGCAGCTTGCCTTTTTATAAACTTCATATCATAAACATCTCTTCACATTGATATCTATAGACTTATTTCTTATAGTAACTGTCTAGTTTCCTGTTATATAATATACCATGATTGATTTGCCAGTACACTTATTGATGGATTTTTAAAAATATTTTTTAGTTGTAGATGGATACAATAGCTTTATTTATTTATTTTTATGTGGTGCTGAGGATCAAACCCAGTGCCTCACACTTGCAAGGCAGGTGCTCTACCACTGAGCTACAGCCCCAGCCCTTGATGGATATTTAAGTTGTTTCCAGGCTTTTTCCTTTATAAACATTGCTGAATGAATAGCCATAAATTTACTTTTGTACACCTGAGTGAGTATAATTGTAGAGAAAATTCCTTTATGTGAAATTACCTGATTAAGGAATTTGAACATACAAAATTTTGACATTTTATTTAAATTTTAAAATTTAAACATTGCCAAATTGACACCACCACCCCCCCAAAATGATACTGATTTCTATTTCTACCAGCATTGGGAGAGTTAAGAAAGTTGTAGTTATAATAGAGTATTATAAAGAAAGTGGTGGCAAATGGAAGTCTATGAGGTTGTACAGTTTAAAATCCAATGTATTTTTGTTTGGTTGGTTTTGTTTTTTTAGTACTAGGGATTGAACTCGGGCACTCAACCACTCAGTGACATCCCCAGCCCTATTTTGTGTTTTATGTAGAGACAGGGTCTCACTGAGTTGCTTAACACCTCACTGTTGCTGAGGCTGGCTTTGAACTCGTGGGTCTCCTGTCTCAGCCTCCCAAAGTGCTGGGATTACAGGCGTGCGCCACCATGCCTGCCTCCAGTGTGTTTTCACATCTATCTTATTTGGTTCTCACTCAATCTTATAGATGTGGAAGGTGATTGCATTCCTATTTTGCAGATGAGAAAGCAGATTTAGAGAAAGTGACTTGTCCAAAACCGAACAGATGAAGAGCCAGATGTTCAAACCTAAGCTCAGTAAAAACTCAGGAATAATTGAACAAATGAAGAGCTTTCATTCTGTCCGTTAGAATGTTCTGCACTCTTAAAAGTACCTGTGCTAGCCAGTAGACTTGCCAATGGCTGCATGTAGTTGTTGAGTTTGTGAAATACTCCCAGTGCAACTGAGATACTGCATTTTTAATTTTTAAAAAATTGTGCCACATTTGGCTAGTATCTATTATAATAGTAATGCAGTACACCATGCCAGGCCTCTCTAAACTTTGGTGTGATTAAGAATCCCCAGAGGTGGGCTGGGATTGTAGCTCAGTGGTAGAGCACTTGCCTTGCATACTGGAGGCACTGGGTTCAATCCTCAGCACCACATAAAAATAAATAAAATAAAGATATTTTTTAAAAAAAGAATCTCCAGAGGTGCTTGTTAAATTGCAGATTCATGCCTCCCCTCTGGGGTGGGGATTGGTGATCTATGTACCTAAAGAAACCCTGGCTTTTCTGACATGGTGGGCCTCACCTTGAGAGGTACAGAAATGGAATTTCTTGGGTTTCTTGGATTAAGGTAATTCAAGTTAGTCTGTGAACTAGGAATTTGTGGGCCAGGTCTGTTTCTATACAGCAAATAAATAAAATATAGTAATAGATACTGAGTGGAACACTTGTTTAATTTTAATCTCTTGATCTGCATTTTATATACAGCCCTGGAGTTAGTTACTGATGAACTAGCATATAACATTAATTCACTCTCAACAAATAGCTTTGGAGAGGTCATTTGCTCTGATTTCCTGGTTCTGGTGTTTTTCTCTGAGTGTTTTTTTAGGGCTGGTCTCCAGACTGGCATCATCATCCTCATCACCTGGGAGCTTTTTAGAAATGCAACCTCTTGAGTCGCATCCCAAACTTAATGAATCAGAAACTCTGGGAATGGACCCAACAATCTGATTTAACAAGCTCTTCAAGTGATTCAGATGCTTACTAAATTTGAGAACCACTGAACTAAAGGATGAAATATATGGGAAGTCTAAGAACCAGACAGCTTTTGGTTTCTCTAGTTCTACTGATGCTAAAATGATCTAAGCCAATTGTCAGCTTTCTTATCACTTAGGACTGTTAAGTTGAAATAACACAGTTGGGAGGTTGTTAAATTTAAAAGTTGTTAGGTCTCAGATTTTGGCACTAAGATGGTTTTAGAAGATTTCAAGATCTCTGTCCTTTTAGTGGGATAGTGCCAGCATTCCACTAATAAATAATAACTATAAAGACCAAGTATTGATAGCTCATGAATTCTCAACTTTATCAGTCCCCAAATGCATTTAAAGCTAAGAAGTACTTTGACAATGGAAGTCTGGGGTTAAAATCTAAAGACTCAGCTAGCGGCGGTGGCGCATTCCTGTAATCCCAGCACTTTGGGAGGCTGAGACAGGAGGATCGCGAGTTCAAAGCCAGCCTCAGCAATGGCAAGGCACTAAGCAACTCAGTGAGACCCTGTCTCTACATAAAACACAAAATGGGGCTGGGGATGTGGCTCAGTGGTTGAGTGCCCTCGAGTTCAATCCCTAGTACCAAAAAAAAAAAAAAAATCTAAGGACTCCATTGCTTGTTTTAATCCTAAGGAAAAAAACCTTTTCAAAGTAGCTGTCAGGGTAGCTTGTCTCTCTGATGTGAGTTGACTTTGACAGAGAAAATCTGTTCCAACCTCTTTCCTTTTAGGCGCTTTGGAATAATGGGACTCTACAAAGGCCTTGAAGCCAAACTGCTGCAGACTGTCCTCACGGCTGCTCTCATGTTCCTTGTTTATGAGAAACTGACAGCTGCTACCTTCACCATTATGGGGCTGAAGAGTACTCGCAAGCACTGAGATGTTGTGTACAGGAAAGTGCAGAGATGCTCTAGGCAGAGGTTTCCTTCCAAGTGACAAGAAGTGATTCTCCCTTCACTCTGGCGTCCGCAACTACAAAGGTTTTTCATTGGCTGGAAAATCATCAAAGGAAACCCAGGGAGTATAGCCACCTGGACCTATTGCCAACTTGATTTTTATAGTGACTGGTTGGATTTGGGGGTGGGTGTTGAACTAACATGAAAAGAAAACACCATCGAAAACCTAAAAACAAAAGTTTGGGTGTTTGTTGGGGTTAAGGGAAAAGGACTGTTATTTTCATGTGTAATCTTTCCCATCCAAAGTTAAATATACCAGATGTTGTCTTTTCCTGAACTCTCTTCCAGGTTCTAGGACAAATTCAATGACATATAATTTTCTTCGGATGCTTTTGTATGTCTTAATCTTGGTCTTATGTCTTAATTTTCCTGACCAAAAATATTATGACTGTGCCAGGGGCCTGACTTTATTTTTGTTGGGCTTTTTTTCTCCTGCTTAAGAGAGTTACATGAGCTATTTATTTTGTGGGGAAATGAACATTATTAGTTCCAAATGGTTCTCTCTTATAGACTGTTTGTAAACATCACTTATTAATTAGCATTTGACATAATTTTTTAAAGTATTTATTTTGAATCAACTCTTTAATTAAAGTTTCACGTTCGTTCATATAAGCCCCAATCAGTCAAGCCCTAATAAATTGTCAGCACAAAAGATATTCTTGGCAGTTGCTCTTCATTGAGGTGTTATATTAGATGTGCAGCCTGTAGTAAAAAATCACAAAAAAAGGGAGGGGGAGCAAATACCTTGTGTAGTCTCTAGAATATTCTCTCCCTTTATAGACTCTAGGCTATAAGAAGTCTGTATATTTTGAGAAACATCCAATTGTGGTGATTTTTATTTGGAAAAATCCCTTGGAGACTTCCTGTTCAAACTGTGGTCCATCAAGCAGGAGCATTGACTCCAGCTGAGAGCTTGTTGGATTTACAGCTCAGTCTTTTGAACTGCTTTCTGATGTTGGACGAGGTCCCTCAGTGATCCATATCTACGTTAAACTTCCAGAAACCCTAGAGCCCCTGGCCCAGCATAAGATGGGATTGGTTTTAGCCGGGTGCAGTGGCTCTCGCCTGTAATCCCAGCACTTTGGGAGGCTGAGACAGGAGAATCGTGAGTTCAAAGCCAGCCTCAGCAAAGGCGAGGCGCTAAGCAACTCAGTGAGACCCTGCTCTAAATAAAACACAAAATAGGGCTGGGGATGTGGCTCAATGGTTAAGCACCTCTGAGTTCAATCCCTAGTGCAAAAAAAAAGATGAGATTGGTTTTAATTATAGAAACCAAGATAAAGATTTTTCTCAAAGAAAGCTAGACTTATATATGAAGATGACTTCTGAAAAATCTCCGAATCTCATGTCATCATTTGTTTTCCCTTCAAAGCATGTAGCTAATAGATTTAGATATATCAAGCAAGAAGGATATTCTCTTGACATTGGTAGAATAACTCTTTGGATTCCTACAACATAGTTTATGTCCCTGTAACAAAATGATAGGTGTGTTATCATAAGTCTGTGATTCAGTCAGTCGGAGTAACAATGACGTGTCTTATGGACCTTGGTGTTTTGTTTTGTTTTGGTGGTGGTGCTAGGGATTGAACCCAGGGCCTTGTGCACGCTAGACAAACACTCTACCAACTGAGCTATATCCCCATCCCCTACCTCAGTGTTTAGATCAATTTTGAGAGTGAAATTTTTTTTTGTTTTCCCTCCTTACTCCCTGTGGTAATTTCAAAATATGTGATTATTAAACTAGTACTAATTGAAAGAGCATTGTGGTGTTCTAGAAAACAAGAATTAGAAAGAACTAGACTGAGTGTTTGTTCTCTATTTAAGCCAGAGAATTGACAACAGAGTTGGCCCATCACTACTTTTAGTTTTACTTTAAGGTATGTAAGTGTCTGTGGTGGGTCTTGGGTTGGAAGCACAAGACTATTATTTTGACTTCTGTACAGTAGAAGAGTGATTACAGTGGTTCTGCATTTTGTTTTTGTTTAAATTATTCTCTTCACTTTGAAACTTGAACTTTGAGCTCAGAGTATTATAGTTTGGTATGTTAGAGTAACTTCCAACCCCCCAAAAATGTAGCTATATTAGATGTTTATGATGTGAGAATATACTTGATGTTTCCTTCTTTCTGAGTAAGTAATTTAATATTGAAATTTTTGTGTTCTTTGTGGAAGCTTATAGAATCACTAATTTCAAACTGGGCAAACTAGGTAATAACTACCCTAGTTTTGTAACCTTTGATTAATAATAACTTCCTTGAGAAAATTAAAGAGCTCTGTAGTTCATACTAGGAAAATGGAGTTTGGGTTTGTTTTTTGTTTTTTCTTAATTCTTTGGCAGTTTCTCTAGAATATGAGGATTAAGAACCTTAGGGGGGCTGGGATTGTGGCGCAGTGGTAGCGTGCTCGCCTAGCATGCGAGAGGCACTGGGTTCGATCCTTAGCACCACGTAAAAATAAAATAAAGATATTCTGGGGCTGGGATTGTGGCTCAGTGGTAGCGTGCTCGCCTAGCATGCGTGAGGCACTGGGTTCGATCCTCAGCACCACATAAAAATAAAATAAAGATATTCTGTTCACCTACAACTAAGAAAATAAAAAAATATTTAAAAAAAAAAAAAAAAGATATTCTGTTCACCTGCAACTAAAAAAATAAATAAATATTAAAAAAAAAAAAAAGAACCTTAGGAATTACATTAATGTTGCTGCAGTAGAAAATTTAATTTCTGTAAGTATTTAATCTCTTTTGAAGTAGATACTGTAATACTTTTGCCCTTGTCTATTTTACAATTAACTTTGAAATGTAAAAATAGGATTTACCATAAGAACATAAGCAATGGGAGTTAGAAATCTTGGGTTTTATTCCCAGTTTTATCACCAACTAGAAAATGATGTCATTTCTCCTGTGCTTTATCTCTTTGAAAAGTGGAAATAATAATACTGACTACCCACTTTAAAGGGTATGTGAGAGCTAATGATATTAGCTAAATCCCCTTGCAATCATTGGGGTGGGGAAGATCTGAGTGAATCTTGATAGTGCTCAGATTTATATGGCAATTTCCTTTCACAAAGCTTCTACATTTTCTCATTTTATGATCCCAGTATCTCTGTGAAATAGGGAGGGACAAGTAACAGTATCCCCATTTAAATAACAAGGAAATTGAGGCTGGCTTGTTGAGTCTGGTATAAGATTAAGAGAATGGGTTCTGAAATTAGACCTTGGTTCAAACTCTGGCCTTATTCCTTACCAGCTCTGGGAACAAAGCCATTCCTAAACTACTAGAAGAGTCATTTTCCTTAACAGTAGAATGGAGATCTTGATAAACTAGCTCATGGGGTGACTGGAAGGATTAAATGAGATCACGTACATAAATTACTTAGCACACTGCTTGGCGCATGAGAAGAGCTAGATAAATGTTAACAGTGACTATTATTATATTATTGTTATTGATTTGGGATACAGCTATTTGAATAGATGTAACTGGTCAAGTGGAAGACACTCTGGATTTTGAGCCAGACCTGATTGCCAATTTTCCTTCTTTCACATCGTAGACCTGTTGCCATAAATCATTTAACCTTTGTGAGCCTCTGTGCCTTCCCCTATCAAACAGAAGTAAGGGACTGGGGTTGTGGCTCAATAGTAGAGCGCTTGCCTTGCCCACATGAGGCTCTGGGTTTGATCCTCAGTACCACATAAAATAAATGAGTAAAATAAAGGTATTGTGTCCATGTTCAACTAAAAAAAAATTTTTTTTAAATCAAATGATTACTTTTCAGGCTAGGGATGTAGCTCAGTGGTAGGACACTTGCCTAACGTGTGGGAAGCCCTGGCTTCTATCCTCTGCACCACACACACACACACACAAAAGATTACTTCTCAGGGCTGTTCTGAGGATTAAATAAGGTTTGTGTGTGTGTGTGTGTGTGTGTGTAAAGCATCTGACACAATATTTGACACATATATGTGCTTAATAAATGCTGTTTGAACCAAGAAAACCAGTATGTTTGGCTGTGGGGCAGTTTTTCCTCTTTCCATTGGCTTTAATTGTGATTTTTTTTTTTCTGGGAGCCTTATGGTTTTATCTTGTCGAGAGAAGCCAAATGCTATTTCAGCAGCACAATTACACGATTACTAAAATTGAGATGGTACAGAGAAAACTAGCACAGCCCCTGTGCAGGGGTGGCACACGGATTCATAAAATGTTCCATGTTTTTGTTTCTGGGTTTTTGGGTTTTTTTGTCTTGTTTTTTGGACTGGAGAGAATAATGAGTATAGATATTTGTTTTAAGTAAATAGTAAAAAGTTGAAAAAAAGAAAGATGATGAGAGAAGCTAAGTCCAGTAATTTTGTATTTTATTCAGATTTCAAATTAAGTCTTCCTAAAACTTATGTTAAGCCTTTGAGTCACCTTTTTAAAAGCCCCCTGCTGGGGCTGGGACTGTAGCTCAGCGGTAAAGCGCTTGCCTCGCATGCGTGAGGCCCTGGGTTCGATCCTCAGCACCACATACAAAGCAATAAAATAAAGACATTGTGTCCATCTACAACTAAAAAAATATTTTAAAAAAAAAAAAAAAAAAAAAAAAGCCCCCTGTTCCTGCTTATAGCCTTTGGGACAGGAGCCCCTGTGTTTCTCTTTTGCTAGCAAAGCAATAAACCTTCTTTTTCCATTTTCAAAAAAAAACTTAATTAGTAAACATGAATTGATTCAGTAGCAGAAAGTCAGTCACTGGCCAAGCTAGTGATTCACCTTGGATTTTTTTCTTATTTTATTTTATTTTTATTTTTTGGTACTGGGGATTGAACTCAGGGGCACTCGACCACTGAGCCACATCCCCAGCCCTATTTTGTGTTTTGTGTAGAGACAGGGTCTCACTGAGTTGCTTAGCGCCTCGCCGTTGCTGAGGCTGGCTTTGAACTTGCGATTCTCCTGTCTCAGCCTCCCAAGTGCTGGGATTACAAGCGTGAGCCACCACGCCTGACTCACCTTGGATTTTTGAGAAGCTCAGGAGAGCTTCCTCTTAGGCTCACCTAAGGAGAGCCTGATGGAGGAATTACTTATCTGGCAGTATTGAATGTCACCAGAATACTAAATACATAGGAAAGCTCATTTGTAGGATATTTATATATACAATAAATGTGCCTGATTGAAACCTTACAGGCTTTTTACCACTGTGTAAATGAAAAGGCCCTGGGGTAGTGCTGATCTTTGTGGGGCATACTGGTAGCCCCTGGAAAGTATGTTTAGTGGAACTTAATGGGAAGAAAAAATGGTTTTCTGTGACGTGGGTGAGAGAAGAAAATTGCCATTTAAAAACAGTGCAAAGGAAATTAGGAGATGTGAGAATCAGAAGGAGAGACAAGGCACCAGTGCCTGACTCAGCACTCAGTGAAGAGATGTTCAAAACCTGACAGGTACACACAGGGCAGTGGACTGTGGAACCCAGCCAATGGAGTCTAATCTGTAATAACATTAAGGGGAAGAAGCACTGTTTGAAATTAATTGTAATGCCCAAGAATGGGTAATGGAACTTCCATGCATTGAATGCCAGTTGAAGTTGATCCACACACATCTTGATATCCTTGTAATAATTCCAAATGCATGGGGTTCATTCCCATTAACAGATGAGGTATCCAAGGTTTAAAGAACAACATATGGACAGTCATGAATAGAAATCAGGATTCAGAATTAAGCAGACTTCAAACTTTCTGCACTGCCACTCTGCATCCTTCAGGTGTCCTTAATACCACTGAAGTCAGTATGTAGTTCACCTTTATGTCCTAGATGGGCATATGGTTGAAGATACACAATTCTTTTTTTTTTTTTTTGGTACTGGGGATTGAACTCAGGGGGGCACTTGACCACTGAGCCACATCCCCAGCCCTATTTTTTGTTTTATGTAGAGACAGGGTGTCACTGAGTTGCTTAGCACCTCGCACTTGCTGAGACTGGCTTTGAACTTGCGATTCTCCTGTCTCAGCCTCCCTAAGTGCTGGGATTACAAGCTTGAGCCACTGTGCCCGGCTGACCCGCAATTCTTTTTGTTATGAACTGTTAGTACCCCATTATGATGCCACATGGCTCCAGGGAGGCCTATGGCCTCTGTCCAAAGATGACTCTTTGAATCTGTGCTATTTCATGCCTTAGTACCTTTGTTTATGTTTTCTAGTCCATCTAGAATCTCTTCCTATGTAGTGAATTCTGGGTCAGATCAGGCATCATCTGTTCCTGGAGTCCTTTCTGGAACTTTTCCCCACCTATCCACACAGGCCTTTGTACTCCCATAGTATTTTTGTGCAAATGTTTGTCATTGAGCCTTTGCATTCTGAATTGCAGCTGTGTTTCAGTGTGTCTTTCATTGGAGACTTGAGTTTTTTTTTTTAATAACACATTGTTATACCTTTATCTTATTTATTTTTTAAAGGTTGACCTTTTTTATTATAACTTTATTTTTATTTATTAATTTGTATGTGGTGCTGAGGATCACCCACGCTAGGTGAGTGCTCTACCACTGAGCCACAACCCCAGCCCACTTATTTATTTTTTTTATGTGGTGCTGAAGATCGATCCTAGTGCCTCACGTGTGCTAGGCAAGCGCCCTACCACTGAGCTACAACCCCAACCCCACCTGAGTTTTTAAGGGAGGAAATGGGTCTTCATCAAGTAGCAGACTGGATCATTATAGTTACCCAGTTGTTGGGTATTTCTGGGTAAACACAGCATGCTGATCTTTCTCCACTTAAATTTATCTGTTTGCTAATTAAGAGTTTACATGTTGGGCTGGGGTTATGGCGCAGTGGTAGCGTGCTCGCCTAGCACGCGGGAGGTACTGGGTTCGATCCTCAGCACCACATAAAAATAAAATAAAGATATTCTGTCCACCTACAACTAAAAAATAAATATTTAAAAAAAAAAAGAGTTTACATGTTTTAGATGTCTTGCACTCTGGTGTTTGCTTGGTTGCTTATCAGTTTTTTCAGATTTTTTTCCCTTAATTAGTACACACTTTTTTTTTTAAATGTAGTTGTAGATGGACACAATACCTTTATTTTAGTTATTTTATGTGGTGCTGAGGATTAAACCCAGGGCCTCACATGTGCTGGGCGAGCACTCTGCCACTGAGCCACAACCCCAGCCCCTAGTACACACTTTTTGCTTTAAAGGGAGACACCCAAATTATCTTATCTAATGCTATCATATAATAATTGTTCCTTGTGTATCTCATTCTTGTTTTGCTTTAGATTCCGTGAAATCCATTGGCAAAGTGGATGGCCAGCCCAATAGGTGGCTCCCTGTGTGGGTGCAGTATGGAGGGCCTTAGTAAATTACACATTCCTGTTCCAAGAAAAATGTTCTATTTATGTATTCAAGAAGTCATTTTTTATTACGCACCATATCTAAGCTCTGTGCCAGTTGCTGGGATTATACCGACAAATAATACTCAGTCTCTGCTCTCATCATTGTTCAACGTGGGAGTCAGACAGAAACAACTTCTACTTCTCCCACTATCGAGTTCTGATGAAAAATAAAAAATGAAAATGTTCAGGAATTGCTTTGGGAGTATGAGGAGGCCAAACCTACTCCATCTTGGACTTTGTGGTGAGAAGGTAACATTTGAACTAGGAACACACCAAGTAGTAGTAGGCAAATGACTCTCTTGGAAATAAACGGCATTTGCAAATTGCTTTATTATTTCTGCATTAAAGTTGGATCTAGAAAAACTTTTCAGCCTGGGCCCCTGGGTTGAACAAACGTTGAAATGGAGGAGAGGGAAGAGCCTTGGGCCACTGAGCCCACAACTGGGGAATAGGGTGATTAGAATCCCATCCTTCTTAACAGTTTTGTCTATATTTAGACTTGGGTCTAAAGAAAGCAGCTGAGATCCTTTTGCTCTAAATTTTCAAATTTTTAATTTGAAAAGTTGCTGAGGCTGGCCTCAAACTTGAAATCCTTCTGCTTCAGCCTCCCAAATCACTGGGATTACAAGTGTGCACCACCACGCCCAGCTTAAGCAGATTTCTAGGGCCGGGATTGTGGCTCAGTGGTAGATTCTCAGCATAAGAAACAAATATCCATCAACAACTAATAAAATTTTTTTTTAAATAAATTTCTGAAATCACACAGAACATGGTTTTAGTTCTGTGTCTGAAGATGATGTGGTAAGAACAGTTTAGACTTACTGTGAATTACTGTTATTGTCAACACTGGCCATCTACTCTGCAAATTTTTCTTCATCAATATAGAAATGTTTACTTGAAAAATACTTCTTAGGCTACTCAAGGTTTATTATTTTCCCAATTTAAAATTGTGATAGAACATATAGTATAACCATCTTAACTTTTTTTTTATTTTGGTAGTGGGGAATGAACCCAAAAGCACTTTACCATCCCCAGCCTTTTTTATTTTGAGACAAGGTCTTGCTGAGTTGCTTAGGGCCTTACTTGCTAAGGCTGGCCTCGAACTTGTGATCCTCCTGCCTCAGCATCCCAAGTCGCTTGGATTACAGGTGTGCACCACCACACTCAGCTAAGTTTTTATCTGAATACCTTACCTTGCCTTTGCTAGTAGATTAAAAATTATAAAAGCAGTGAAGGAGAATTTTTAAATTCAGAAAGTATTCTTTTTAATTTGCAACTAGTTTACAGGTATAGTATAGTTTTTAATGCACTCTTTTATTCTGTTGTGAGATCTGTGGTAAAAATTATTTTTTAAGAGTTGGGTTCTCATCATATTTTCCAAAGCAGGCCTCAAATTCTTGGATTCAAGTGATCCTCCTGCCTTGACCTCCTAAGTAGTTCAAAGTACAGGCAGACCATTGCACCTAGCTCTTAATTACTTTTATACTGTATAGATAGGAAATTGAGAAACATATCTGGCTGAGGTCACATAGCAAAGGATTGGGGTCTAAAACAGGAATTCTGACTTCCCGATGTTATGCCCAATTATATCTCACTTGGCTCATGCTCTTTGGAGGCATCTGTATTTTCTAATTTGGTTTAAAATTTTTACATTAGCTTTAGACTTTTTTTCTTACAAAAATAATATAGTAATTTAAAATCTTTTCAGAAAATAATCTGGGCACAGTGGTGCATGCCTGTAATCCCAGCACTTTGGGAGGCTGAGACAGGAGACTTGCAAGTTCAAAGCCAGCCTCAGCAACAGCACGGTGCTAAGCAACTCAGTGAGACCCTGTCTCTAAATGAAACACAAATAGGCTGGGGATGTGGCTCAATGGTTGAATACCCCTGAGTTCAGTCCCTGGTACTAAAAAAGAAAACATTTGGGCTGGGATTGTAGCTCAGCGGTAGAGCGCTTGCCTCGCATGCATGAGGCCCTGGGTTCGATCCTCAGCACCACATACAAAGCAATAAAGACATTGTGTCCATCAACAGCTAAAAAAAATATTAAAAAAAAAAAAAAAAAAAAAAAAAAGAAAACATTTTTCAGAAAATATAGAAAAATATTACAGAAAATGAGATATGTGTGTTCCAGTAATCCTACTGCCCAGAAATGATTGCTAATATTTTAGTATATCTATTTTTAGAATTGTTTAAAATATCTATATATAGATGTATTTATAGATAAGGGTTTTTATAATGGGATCAAACTATGCCTAATCTGTAACTTTTCCATCTCAAATATAATTTAAGGTCAATAAATTGTGAAAATTTTAGTTGCTACATAAAATTGTATTATAATAATGTTTCATTATTTAATTGGATTCCCATCGATGGACTTCTAGGTTGTTTCCTTTTTTTTTTTTTTTTTGCTATTATAGTGTAGTGATAAAATCCTTAATATATGTATCTTTTTATACTTATTTCTTTCTTTTTTTTTTTTTTTTGGTACTGGGGATTGAACTCAGGGGTACTCGACCACTGAGCCACATCCCCAGCCCTATTTTGTGTTTTATGTAGAGACAGGGTCTCACTGAGTTGCTTAGCGCCTCGCCGTTGCTGAGGCTGGCTTTGAACTCGCGATTCTCCTGTCTCAGCCTCCCTAAGTGCTGGGATTACAGGCTTG
>CM053403.1:7201839-7249509 GCA_028644305.1 Xerus rutilus
ACTTATTTCTTTTAATTTTTTGTTTTTAATTGTAAATGGATACAATGCCTTTATTTTATTTGTTTATTTTTTATGTGATGCTGAGGATAGAATCCAGTGCCTCACACATGCTAGGCAAGTGCTCTGCAACTGAGCCACATCCCCACCTTTCTGATTATTTCTTTAAGAAAAATTTCTAGGATTGCAGTTCTGGGGTCAAAGAGTTTGCCTACTGTAATGTTATGTTATTAAATTAAAACATTATCCTATCTAGTACCCCACCTATGCCAGTGCTGGGAATTGAACGCAGGGCCTTGTTCGTGCCAGACACACACTCTACCACTGAGCTACATCTCTATTTCTATATATTCTTTTATGTTCTTTTTCACTTTGGACATTTTCTTTCTCTTCACCTCCACTTGGCAAGCTGCAGGAGAAATTGCATTCTGAGTGGTATTGGGAAAAAGAGTATGGTGTTCCAAGAACTGGCCTGAGTGCTCTACTTCATTTAATTCTCACAACAGTCTACAAAATACAGTTGCATTAGGCTTACCAAAAGTGTTACATGAATCTACAGCTGATACTTTTCTCTCAGCAGGTAGCTGAGATTGTGATATCCCACACTAAAAATAATAGCTGCCAGGGGGGGCTGGGGTTGTGGCTCAGTGGTAGAGCGCTTGCCTAGCATGCATGAGACACTGGGTTCAATTCTCAGCACCACATATAAATAAATGAAAAAATAAAGGTCAACTAACAACTTAAAAAATATTTTAGGGGCTGGGATTGTGGCTCAGCGGTAGAGCGCTTGCCTCGCATGCGTGAGGCCCTGGGTTCGATCCTCAGCACCACATACAAAGCAATAAAATAAAGACATTGTGTCCATCTACAACTAAAAAATATAAAAAAAAAAAAAAAAAAAAAAAAATATTTAAAAAAAAAATAATAATAATAGCTGCCACTCCTGTAATCCCAGTGACCTGGGAGCCTGGGATTACAAATTCAAAGCCTGCCTCAGCAATTTAGCAAGGCTCTAAGCAACTTAGTGAGACCTTGCCTCAAAATAAAATAAAAAAGAGCTGGGGATGTAGCTTAGAGGTAATGTGTCCTTGGGTTCAATTCCCTGGAACAACAACGACAAAAAAGCTAGAATAATAGCTGCCATTAATTGAGTACCTTCTCTTCACCAGTTGCCACTTAAGAAACCTTATGTCTATGTGTTGTTATGGTTTAGATATGAGGTCTAAAAAACACGTGTGAGACAATGCAAGAAAGTTCAGAGGTGAAGTGATTGTGTTATGAGAGCCTTAACCTAATCAGTGCATTAATCCACTTGAATGGATTACCTGGGTGGTAACCATAGGCAGGTAGGATGTGACTAGAGGAGGGGATTCACCAGGGGCATTCACTGGTTATATTTTGTCCCTGATTAGCTGAGCTCTCTTTCTCTGCTTCCCAATTGTCATCCTGAGCTGCTTCCTTTACCACACCCTGCCGCCATGATGCTCTCTGCCTCACCTCACGCCCAGAGCAATGGAGTCAACCATCTGTGGACTGAGACCTCTGAAATTGTGAGCCAAATAAACTTTTCCTCCTCTAATTGCCCTTGTCGGGTCTTTTAGTGGTAGAGATGGAAAAAGCTGACTAAAACAATTGTCTTATGTAATCTTCCTGCAGAGGATCCAAAATCCACATAATTTTTGTAGTTCTCACCTTTAGGCTTTGTTTCCATCTGCATGGCCTCCAAGTTCATGTGCCTTTGTCAGATGGCAATTTCTGGATGGCAGAGGCTTCCTGTTCATCATTTCATTAATCACCATGAACTATGAGGTTACATTAGGCAAAGTACTTCTGTAGAAATGCTTTATGGTAAATTAAAAAAAAAAAAATGCTTTATGATTTGCGGGCTGGGGCTGTAGTTCAGTGGTAGAGCACTTGCCTAGCATGCATGAGGCACTGGGCTCGATCCTTAACACCATATATAAATAATAAATGAATAAAATAAAGATCCATCAACAACTAAAAAAAATTTAAAAAAAAAGAAATGCTTTATGATTTGTGATGGTTATGGAAACCAAAGAAGACTTCTACAATTTTATTGACCTTTTTATTTTTTTCCAGGACTAGGTATCAAACACAGGAGGGCCTCATGTATGCTGCTAGGCAAGAGCCACATCCTCAGCCCTTGCTGACTTTTAAATTTATAAATAAGCTCCAATTTGATAGAAAAATAGCTGCATTTTTTAAAAAAAATTTGCGATCATAGATATGAAGAAATCTATAAACCACCAGAGGGCATCGCAGTCGGCCTCCTGTGTCATCTTTATTGTAAATCTCTGTTGTCACTGATGTCTGGTGAAATTTGTTCCCAGTTAAAACAGAAAAAGAAACATTTTCAGATTCAATGAACAATTCAAGAGAACTGTGGCTTGAACTTAGAGCACTATCCTGAAGCACCATTTTTATATATAAAAGCAAAGAATGGAGTAGGTAGTATTTTGCTTAAGTTAAATTCTTTTACTTTTTTTTCTTTCCCCCAGCGTATGCCTAAACTTTCGTGTCGGGGAAGGATTATAGGGGCTTGTTGAACCCAGGGCCTCATACAAGCTATGTCACTGAGCTACGTGCCCAGCCTTTTATCTTTTATTTTAAGACAGGATATAGGGGCTGAGGTTATGGCGCAGTGGTAGCGTGCTCACCTAGCACGCATGAGGCACTGGGTTCGATCCTCGGCACCACATAAGAATAAAAAATAAAGATTAAAAAAAAAAAAGTATCACTTGGTTAATCATATGATAGTATTTAAAAAAAAAAAAGGGGGGCTGGGGTTATGGCGCAGTGGTAGCGTGCTTGCCTAGCACGCATGAGGCACTGGGTTCGATCCTCAGCACCACATAAAAATAAAATAAAGATATTCTGTCCACCTATAACTAAAAAATAAATATATTTTTTTTTAAAAAAGGATGTAACTGAGTTGCCCAGGTTGGCCTTGAACTTCCATCCTCCCGTGTCAACCTCCCAGATAACTAAGATTACAGGTGTGTGCCACCATGCCTAGCTAAACTTATAAATTGTCATCCAAAATTCTTTTAAATAATTCTTTTAATAATTCTTTTAAATGATTCTTTTAAAATCTTTTTGGGCTAGAGAATAAACTCAGTACTTCCCAATATCAGTAGAAATTGAAGTCAGAAGCTGGGGGCAGTAGCATATGCCTCTCATCCCAGCAATTTAGGAGGCTGAGGAAGCAGGATTGTAAATTGTTGGCCTGGGCAACTTAGCAAGACCCTGCCTCAAGATTTAAAAAAAAAATGTTAAAAGATTGAGGATGTAACTCAGTAGAGTACCCCTGGATTCAATCCCCAGTACAAAAAAAAGAGAGAAAGAAAAAAAAATTGAAGTCAGAGACATGAAAGTCACAGTTATTATCAGTAACATCCACCTCTTTTTAGCCTATATTAGCACTAATAAAAACTTGCAAAATTGATCCAGTTTGTTAATTCCATTTTTTCTGTCCACTATCTGGTGGAAGTGTGAATAGCAAGAAAAATGATTAAAAGTCAGAACAGGGAGGACAATAGGTAAAAGGCATTTTGACAACCCATGAATTGAAAAAGCCAGTCAAATTCTTATAAGCAAATGGTGTTGATGTAAACAGATACGCTTACATCATCTGAAATAAATATTGTAACTAGTGAAACTTCTAGGTTGTAGCTAGCTAGATCACTCGTTAATTTGGACTTCAGGAATATTCAAGATATTTATTTCACAATATTTATTTATTGAGTATATTCATACCAGGAATAATAATATGAATAATAAGCAATTTCTACATTGCTTTGTAGCTTATAAAACAATCCAGTGTCTACTAACTTAATTTGGTACCTGTGTCAGACCTCTGAAATTGATTGGACAGGCAGTATCTCCATTTTATGTATGGAGACAGCTTTGAATGGTTAAATGAGTCATTCACAGTCACACAGTCAGTAAATGACAAAAGGAGAAAGAGAAATTTTCTGACTCCAAGTCCCATTCTTTCCCACAACACCTCACTGTCTTCCTAAGAAATGGCCTGTTTTCTCGAGGGAGGGCTTAATGTACATACTATGCCAAAGGCCCCCCAAATAGATACAAGTGCTGTATAGAACATGAATAATAGAGATATTATAGGCTCTTGATGGTTTTTTTGTTTTGTTTTGTTTTTTTGGTACTGGGATTGAACTCCAGGGCACTCGACCACTGAGCCACATCCCCAACCCTATTTTGTGTTTATATAGAAACAGGATCTCACTGAGTTGCTTAGCGCCTCACCGTTGCTGAGGCTGGCTTTGAACTCACAATCCTCCTGTCTCAACCTCCCTAAGTGCTGGGATTACAGGCTTGAGACACTGCGCCCAGCTTCTTGATGGTTTTGCTTGTTAAACAAGCAACTTAGCAAGTAAGTTAAGGAGTTTGCCAATACTATTTCTCTTCCAAAAATGAACAATAGATTCAGTACACCAGCAAGGTCATCCCCTACCACCACCAAAAAAAAAAAAAAGGATCCTTTTTAAATGCTTAATTACTAGAATGTAACTCTTCAAAGCTGGGCATCCCTGTATTGTTCTTTAAGGTATGGATTATACAATAATGCCTATGTTAGAAAGGTGAGCCCATCACTCAAGTGTCAAGCTTGGGTTAGAATGTCCTTGATGCACACAAAGGCCTCTGGTGTGCTTTGTATGTTTCTGGTAGTTTTGGGGAACATAATACCCTTGGTGGAGCTCTCTCAAGTACCTTCTGCATTAAATTGTGTTTCTTTGTTTACCTACCTACCTCCCTTACTAGACTAAGAGCTCTGAATCCTTATTACCATTGTCCCAGGCATTACTATGTCCATTGGGTATATGTTGAGGTAGGTGGGGACTAGTTTTAAATTTAGATTCGCTTAGAGTACTTAGAGTAGCAATCCCTATGATAATACGTATTTTGACTAGAAGTAAGATAGGACTTCCCTAAGCTTAGTGCATTGGTAATTTCACCATATTAAATACAATATGGTATTTACATTCCCGCTTCGGTCCAAACTGGGCAGAAAGGAACTGAAAAGAGATGGCACAATCTTCTGACTTCTAAGCTGCAAAGGTAAAATGCACTGAAAATAAGAAACTGGCTTATTCCCACCACATCATGCTGTTTGAAGCAGGGTTGTTCCTTTCCTGAGTGCAGGTTTTGTTTTTGCGTCCTCACTGCCCAACGAGTGAGACTCATTAATGAGGCTTAACCATTATAATGGTCTTGTACCAAAGATACTCTGCTAATTGAGAAGTCTAGAAATAATTTTTGAGCATCTGCCATGTACTAGCCATTTTGCTAAGCAATAGCGAATTGCTGTGAACAAGTCAGGCAAGTTGCCTGCTCTCGTGGGACTTGCATTAGAAGGAGAAAGGAAGAAGTTACATAAACCAGACACAAGTGCTGTAAAGAATATGAGATAGCATAGTGATCTAACATGTTATAACAGATCATAACCAGCGTCCATGCGAGAGAAAGACCCTGGGGAGGTGTCTTTTTTTGTTTGTGGCATGGGGGATGGAACCAGGAGCCTTGAAATGCTAGACAAGTGCTCTACTAGACAGGCTGCACCCCCAACCTGTGTGTGAGTTCTTACATGTGTATGTGCTTATACACAAGGAAGGCAGACGAGTGGGAAGGGAGAACACCAAGACATGCAAAGACAGAAAGAGTTAGAATGCAGTATAGCACCGTCCAACTAATAGAATTTATATAGTTCATTAAATTTGTATGTGTGCATGCGTACATATATGTATGTTGGTGGGGGAGGCGCCTCAGCTTCACGTCTTTATTTGCCTACATGAGATAATGCTGTCATTTCTTCCCAAAAGTCGGAAGTTCCTTCTCTGAAGTTGATTTGCCACCCTCACAAACAGCATCTCCTTTATCCGGGGTACTGACTGGTCTTTGTGTGTGCTGTACTGAATTGTAAAATATTGCTTCCGCCCAGATTGTTGGACACCATAAATAGCGGCTCCCTGACTCCTAGATCTGGCACACAGTGTGTACAGCCTTGCCATGATTGTCTTCCCACTCACGACCTTGGTCTCTCTCCCTGACCTACATCAATACATATAAGTTTCCCAAAGTCAGAATCGAGTTCAAAACCAAAATCAGGCATAAGACAAATCTCAAGTATGTTAAGCAGCCATTTTTTGGTCGTTCACTCATTCTTTCTTTTTTCTTTTTTGTTTCTTGCCATTTTTGTTAATGAGCTTATCCTTAGTGGTGATGCTGGAGTGTGATTTTTTAACAACTTTATTAAGATTTCATTCACATACCATATAATTCACCCATTTAAGATGTATAATTTAGCCGGGCGCGGTGGCACAAGCCTGTAATCCCAGCCCTTAAGGAGGCTGAGACAGGAGGATCACGAGTTCAAAGCCAGCCTCAGCAATGGCGAGGCGCTAAGCAACTCAGTGAGACCCTGTCTCTACATAAAATACAAAATAGGGCTGGGGATGTGGCTCAGTGGTTGAGTGCCCTTGAGTTCAATTTCCAGTACCAAAAAAAAAAAAAGAAAGATGTATAATTTGATGGATTTTAGTACATTCACAGGTATGTGCAACCATTATCAGTTTAAAAACATTTTTTGTCACCTCATAAAGAGACCCTGAACCTCTTAGGTATCTACCACCCCTTCATCCCCCAATTCTACTTCCCCCTACCATAGTCCTAACTAACCAGTAATCTACTTTCTTTCCCTATAATACGTGGACTTTTGTGACTGGACTCTTTGAATTAGCATGTTTTAAGTTTTATCAAAGTTGTTGCAGCCGAGTGCGGTGGCGCGCGCTTATAATCCCATCACTTAGGGAGGCTGAGACAGGAGAATCGTGAGTTCAAAGCCAGCCTCAGCAACAGCGAAGTGCTAAGCAACTCAGTGAAACCCTGTCTCTACATAAAACACAAAATAGGGCTGGGAATGTGGCTCAGGGATCAAGTGGCCCTGAGTTCAATTCTCAGTACCAAAAAAAGAAAAGAATGTGTCAATTCATTATAGCTGCTATAACAAAGTTAAAAAAACTAAATCGCTTTTTCTTTCAATTCATAAACACATAATATCTTTGCATTTATTTAGTGCTTCTTTAATTTCTTTCAGCCATTTTTTATTGGGGGAAAAAAAATTTTTTTTTCAGTGTTGACAATTGAACCCAGAGCCTCACACATGCTAGTCAAGTGTTCTACCACTGAACTACACTCCCAGACATGGACTTATTTTCTTAATTTGATTTTCAGGTTGTTCAGTTCGAGTATATAAAAATATGATTGATTTTTGTATATTGATCTTGTATCCTGCAACTTTGTTTAAATTGTTTATTAGTGCTGTTTTTGGTTTGGGTTGTGTGTGTGTGTGTGTGTGTGTTTCTTGGTATTTTCTCTACGTAAGACCATGTCACCTGAAAATAGAGGACTTTTTATTTATCCTTTTCCAATCTGGATGAATTTTATTTATTTTTCTTGCCTAATTACTTCAAGTACTGTGTTGAATAGACACGATGAGAGCGGGCATCTTTGTCTTGATCCTGATCGTAGGGGAAAGCATGCAGTCTTTTGCCAGTCAGTGAGCACGATGTCGGCTGTGGCTTTTTCAGATTCCCCCCGCCCCCGTTGGTTCTTTGCATTGTCAACTGGACTGTCCCTGCTTTGTACTTAGCACTTTTAGCCATCCTTGGGAATGTGTGATAGTACACTAACCCAGTTTTTCTTTTTTCTCTTTTTTATATCTTTATTTATTTATTTTTATGTGGTGCTGAGGATCGAACCCAGTGACTCACGCGTGCGAGGCAAGCGCTCTACCACTGAGCCACCGCCCCAGCCCCTAACCCAGTTTTTCTAACATCCTAACAGTGCTACTTCTTTGTGCACTAAAATGTTTTGACTTATTTCTTTGTTTTAACCATTTTGTTACATCTTCCTCAAATACTAAATATTTCTGGCCACATTAATCAGAATAATATAATTCAGTTGTTGATTTAGAACTTGGACATCATTGGGATGTGTTATCTGTGGGCTGTAATGTGGTGATGTCTTGCGAGATGATTAGATAGTTTATTCCTTCCAAGAAGCACTCCAAACTGTTGTTTTGCATTTCTATATCTGCTTTTTTGTAGATACGTACTGTCCTGTCCCTAAGCATTAACTAACACTTTTTCTGTCCTTCATATTGCCTGTCTCTGAGAGCATTCTCTTCTAACAGACAACTTCTAATTTGCTGAGGACTAAAGTTTTTATAAGTCTTTGTGGAATTAGAGTAAGTAAACTGAGAAATTCCTCTGTGATTACAGTGCCTGAACTTTTCAATAACTTGTTTGGTTCCTTAAATGCCTTTTATTTCCTAGGTTCTTAGCTCTGTTCTGGAAGAATCGCTGTTAGGTTTACGTTATCACTATATCACTAATAAAATTATTCAAGCTTGTTTTAGTCCCTTCCATTTTGCCACTGAGCCACATTCCCCAGCCCAATTTTGTATTTTATTTAGAGATGGTCTCACTGAGTTGCTTAGCGCCTCGCCATTGCTAAGGCTGGCTTTGAACTTACAATCCTCTTGTTTCAGCCTCCCGAGTCACTGGGATTACAAGCGTGAGCCACTGTGCCTGGCTTCATTTTTCTTTAATTGAATTCTCCCTAATTTTCTTGCTTCTTTGATACATGAATGTTCATAGCAGCATTATTCATAATAGTCAAAGATTCATACAACATAATGTTACAGTTGTCATATTAAGTACAACAGAACACTGCGCAGCAATTAAAATGAACAAAGTCTAACTATGTGCAAGGGCATGGATGAATCACACACAACGCTGAGGAAGGAAGCCTGACGTGAAACTTTGCCTGATCTATGTTTCCATTTGCATAAACTCCAAAAACAGTGTTAGAAGTCCAAACGGTGATTACCTGTGGGGGCGATATGGGCAGTAGAACACACGTTAAAGAGAAGGTTAGATAGTACAGAGATTAAAGTAAGTATACCAAGCAAATGCTAAAACAAAGGAAAGCTACTTGAGGTTAAAGGAAAAAGCACTTTGCTAGATAAGAAAGGTCATAAGGCATCGGTAAAAAGGATATTTCACCAGGAAGAGATAAAAACCCTGAACTAGATTAACCTAATAACAGACTCAAATGTATAAAACAAAGATGGTCAGAATCACGAAAAACAATGAAAGATCCAACAATTACCTGAAGATCTTAACATATTTTTCTGAAAACTAGATAGGCTAAAAGAATATTTGATCAATATCTCATAATTATTTACCTCATATTATATATATATATTTGGTCTTCATTCCATTTCCTGGCACAGAACTTAAAACCAATGGACTCTCAGGAGTGATGAGTGCCCTTTGTATGCTAATAAGATAACTGGTGGCCAGCGGCCCTAGATAGCCTCAACATGGGAGCTGGTCACCAGAGAAACCAAGGCACAGCTGGGCTGATGCACACCTGTAAACCCAGAGACTCAGGAGCCTGAGGCAGGAGGGTTGCAAATTTAGGCCAGCTTGGAAAATTATCAAGACCCTATATCAAAAGATAAAAAGTAAAAAGGGCTGTGGATGGAGCTCAGTGGTAGAGTACCCCTGGGTTCAATCCCTAGCGAGGGAAAGAAGGAAGAAAGGACAGATTTGAGGTTGTGACTTTACTGAGAAGGGCTGAATAGCTCACCAAAGGCCAATGATGTAATCAATCATGCCTACATAACGAAGCCTCTATAAAAACCCAAAAGGGCTGGGTTTGGAGAGTCTGGGATACTTCAACACACAGAGGTACCTGGAGGTTGGTGCACAAGTCAGAAAACACATTTTCTTTTTTTTTTTTAATATTTATTTTTTAGTTGTAGGTGGACAGAATATCTTTATTTTATTTTTATGTGGTGCTGAGGATCGAACCCAGTGCCTCACGCGTGCTAGGTGAGCACGACCGAGCACGCTACCATTGCGCCATAACCCCAGTCCCCAGAAAACACATTTTCAAGCACACTTAGAACATTTACGACAACTCACCATCATATAGTGAGCTGAAATCTGTCTTCCTAAGGTTTCTATCTTCTGGTCCCAGTTCTGTCCATCAGAGCACAGAGACCACAATATATTCCAAATCCTAACACACCTCAAGTTTTTTTTTCTTTAATATTTTTTTAGTTGTAGATGGACACAATATCTTTATTTATTTATTTGTATGTGGTGCTGAGGATCGAACCCAGTGCCTCAGGCATGCAAGGCAAGTGCTCTACTACTGAGCTACAATCCCAGCCTGTTTTTGACTTCTACCACCAAATCCAAGCTTCTGATGCTGTTGTCTAAACCATGGGAATAGCTTTTATCCCCTGCTTCTGGTTGCCCGCACACTGGAACAAGAATGATCCTTGTATGTGTACATGGGAGTCTTTCCCCTGCTTTCATCCCTACAGTTTTCCAATAATAGGATAAAATCCAGAGTCTTGTGTGTGGCCCCAAGGCAATGATCTGACCTCTAGCCACCTTTCTAACTTCATCCGCCCCTGCCTTCTCACTCACGTCCTTCACCAAGTGGGCTGTGTTCAGCCAGCAAGTCCCTGGCTCAGAGTCCCCGCCCTCGCTGTTCCTTCTGCTGCTTTCCCTCGTTCTCCAGTCACTCCGTGCTGCTCAGGTGTCATCTTTTCGGAGGCCTCTGCTGGCCACTCTGTCTAAAACACCACACTGTGTATTTCTTGGTTTATTTCACTGCTGTATTCCCAGTGCCTAAAAAATATCCTGCCTGATAGAAAATGTTCTAAAGATACCTGAGCGAGTGAATAACACATCAGTGTTTAAAACCCTTGAATGGCTCTCCGCTGCCTGGGGCTGGGTTTCTGCAGCACTGGCACTATTGATATGTCGGGCTGCATAACTCTTTGTTGTGGGGAGATTGTCCTGTGCATGGTAGGGTGGTCAGCAGTGCCTCTGCTCCTACCCATGCTAGTCTGTATTCCCCCCCCCAATCAAAACTATCTCCAAATGCACAGCCCGAAGGGTAAAGACCCCATTACTGAGAACCACTTGGGTAGCGCAATCCAATTTCTAAATGAGATTCACCTGTTTAAAACAAAACACATCCCTAGTCGTCTTGGAGGCTTGCAGACTCAGAATCTCTTGGGTTTGAATCTAAAGTGTCTGGTCACAGTTACAAGGGACTTGGCCTATAGGACAAACCCAAAGCCCTTTGTCAACCTGTCCCTCCCTGCCTCTCTCAGCATTACTTCTTCACCTGTCACCTCGTCTTCCTGCCGCGTCGTGCTGTTTTGTGTTTTCCTTTCTCTGCATGTGTTTTTTATTCCCTGGCACAGAGGCTGCTTAATTGCTTACTAATATCCATTTCCTCTTCCTTCATTAGTAACAGAGCCTCTCGCGTTGTTGAATCATGACTCTGTACCCAGTTAGAAAACATGTTTTGCAGCCTCCCTTGTAGATGGCAGTGGCTTCCTCTCCTCCTCCACCTCCTCCTCTATTGGAAAAATTATACATGAATACATTCTGGTTGTACAGGCTTCAAACAACACAAATATACATTTTTTAAAGATTAGAAGCATTTTTTAATCACTTAGATTTTTTTATATCTTTATTTTATTTATTTTTATGTGGTGCTGAGGATTGAACCCAGTGCTTCACGCATGCAAGGCAAGCGCTCTACCACTGAGCCACAATCCCAGCCCCCAAATATACATCTTTTAAAAAATTTTTTTATTACTTGTTGATGAACCTTTATTTTATTTATTTATATGTGGTGCTGAGAATCCAACCCAGTGCCTCACGCATGCTAGGCAAGCTCTCTACCACTGAGCCACAACCCCAGCCCTATACATCTTTTACCAAGGTCTCCCCAGAAATGACCACCATCAACAATTTGGTATATAACCTTCTAATTCCCTATGAATTTAAATTTGTTTATTTTCTACCTGGCAATGTCAATGTTTCTGATTCTTTATTTTCTACAGAATGTTCATCTAGGCTTTTTTTTTTTTTAGTTGTAGGTGGACAGAATATCTTTATTTTATTTTTCTGTGGTGCTGAGGATCAAACCCAGTGCCTCATGCGTGCTAGGCAAGCATGCTGCCACTGAGCCATAACCCCAGCCCAGCATCTAGCCTTTTTAAAAATTGAAGAATTTTAAGGCACATTTTAAAAACTCCATTCTAAAGAAAGGAAATTCTGAAATTTTAAGTTAAAGATGTATTAGAGTTCTCCAGACAGAGAGAACCAATAGTATATTGTAAGAGATTTATTATAGGAGTTGACTATGGAGGCCAAGAGATCTTATAATCTTTGTCTGCAAGCTGGAGAACCAGGAAGTTAGAACCAGTTAGTGGTTCTAACTTTCAGTCTGTCTGAAAGTCCAAGAACCAAGAACACAGATGCCCCAGACAGGCAAAGATGAATATCTCAGCTCAAGCACAGAGAGCAAATTCACCTTCCTCCAGCTTTTATTCTTTTCAGACCCTTAACGGATTGCATGATGCCCACTGTATAACAGGGACAGAGAGGCCACCTTTGCTAATAGTGATGACTCTTCCCTGCAGATGCCCAGTTGGTAACTAAAAACAGGATAAAGCCTGGCATTTCTGCCTTCATTTTATATTGTCTCTATTACTTTTGTGACCCGCTCAGCTCTGTATGTAGGCATGTTAATCATATGTTATGGTTTAGATATGAGGTGTCCCCCAAAAGCTCATGTGTGAAATGACGCAAGCATTTTCAGAGGTGAAATAATTGATTATGAAAGCTTTAACTTCATCAGTGGACTGATCACTGATATGGATTAACTGGGTGGCAGCTGTAGGCAGGTAGGGTGCAGCTGGAAGAAGTAGGTCACTGAGGGCTTGCCTTTGGGGTTTATATGTTGTCCCTGGTGAACAGAGCTCTCTCTCTGCTTCCTGATTGTCAAGAACTGAGCAGCTTTCCTCCACCACACACTTCCATCTTGATGTTCTGAATTACGTCAGTCTCAGAGCTGTGGAGTCAGCCAACTGTAGACTAAACCTCTGAAACCATGAGCAAAATAAACTTCTCCTCCTCTAAGTTGTTCTTGTCAGGTCTTTGGGTCACAGCAACACAAAGCTGACTAAAACATACAGGTGTTCATCTAAAATCTGATAATGCAATGTTTATTAGTCCAAATTTACCTAACCTATCTCATCTCCCTTCACAACAGGAAAGATTTGCAGGGACATTTACAGCATCCTGTTTCAGACCCCTAGAGTAGCACCTAGACGTCTCTCTAGTCCTTGCCCTACACCTTCCAGAAGCAGCAGAACATGGAAGGCACATCACTCCACAATCACAATGTACCCTTTAACAGGAGCATTCACCTCATAGGAACTGCATTGCCAGCTTCCAGGATCACAGATCTGATAGATAAACCAGAACAGCAAGTGGAGTTTGCCCCCTCACGTGATAAGGAAGGCTCCAGAGCCACCTCACAGAACCTGAACTGAGATAATGATCACCCAGACTAGTTTAACCCACACTGTTTAATTATGCACACCTCTCACCTCCTGCCCCAGTCCTTCCTCTAAACCTAAAGCTCATGTCAGCACCGAGAAGAAGGCTAATCTCACTCTTCCCTCCAGTATTTCCAAATTGATTAAACTTCCTTACCTGCTTCTGTTTGATTTTTGGAGTAAGTGGCTGAACCTGGCTTTTGGAACCCCCAGAGTCAGGCCTCTGGCCTAGTGCTCCAGTAATGCACCCATATTGACAAGAGACATCTTGTTAACTCAGTCTACCAGTGCACATTGCTAATCTCTTCTGGAAACAGCCTAAAAGACACACCCAGCAATAATGTTCTTGGAATTATCTGCGTGTCCTTTAACCCAGTCAAACTGATACATAAAAATTAACCATCATGAATTCACCTCTTGTCCAGTCTACACTCCTATGCACCTCCTTAAACCATACTTAATCTTCAAATAAAGACAATAACAAGGTCATAATTCTGTTTAACATGATATCACTATCCTGTGTGTAGTGCTATAATAAAATAGTAAAAACTGTAGTTTATGTACAGAAAATTTATTTCTTGGGCTGAGGATATAGCTCAGTTGGTAGAGTGCTTGCCTCGCATGCACAAGTCCCTGGGTTCAATACCAGCACCAAAAAAAAAAAAAATAAATTCTTATAGTTCTGGAGGTTGGGGAGCCCAAGATCAAGGTGCCAGCAGAGCTGGGCACAGTGGTGCATGCCTGTAATCCCAGCACTTAGGGAGGCTGAGACAGGAGAATCACGAGTTCAAAGCCAGCATCAGCAACGGTGAGGTGCTAAGCAACTCAGTGAGACCCTGTCTCTACATAAAACACAAAATAGGGCTGGGGATGTGGCTCAGTGGTCGAGTGCCCCTATGTTCAATCTCCAGTACCAAAAAAAAAAAAAAAGAAAGGTTCCAGCAGATTCAGTGTCTGGTGGACCCACCAGACCATAGTAGTTCATAGCATCTTTTTGCCATAATCTTACACAGTGGAATGGGTTAGAGTTTTCCTCAGACCTCTTATAAAAGGACACTAATCACTTTGATGAGGACTTTGCCTTGGGGAATACCCTACTTTCCTTTTGCCCTATTATTGGTAATTGAACCCAGGGCCTCACAAGTGCTAGGCAAGTGCTCTACCACTGAACTACATCCCAGCAATTTTTATTTTTATTTCAAGACAGGCTTTGCTCAATTGCCCATGCGGGCCTCAAACTTGAGATCCTCCTGCCTCAGCCTCCTGAGTTATGGGGATTGCAGTTGTGCATCAATGCACCCGACTTGCACTGCGCTTTTAACTTTAATCAGGTATCTGCTGAGTTTGAGTTCCCATTTTCCTAAGTGTGGTGAAAGTCAACGTTTCTCCTTGGTCCTCTAGTGGCCAGGTTAAAGCTAGGTTATCTTGACTGCATCATCTTCAGAAAGACTCATCTTCAAGATGGAGCCACCTGCTGGCCAAGTAGACAACAAGGCTATAGATTTAGGGGTGAGATATGTTCCATTCCAAAGCAAATACCAGAGCATTACTGTAATCAAGGCATTATGGAGATATGGAGAGGTGTGTAAGGAAATAGGAAGCAATCCTAGCCCCCAAGATGCTTGCAGTTATTTTAGAAGATAACCAGCAACACAAGACTTTTTACTTTTATGTACTTAAAATTAGTATCTGTAATTTTCTTACATTGATTTTCTTCATATAAAGCTCCAGCATGTCCTGTGCTTCCCTGCAGATTCCAACATGGAAGGTCTGAGCATTGAGTAAAGAAGATGCTGAGCTGTGAAGGTGACAGTGTTGGGGCTGGGGGTGTAGCTCAGTGGTAGCCCACCTGCCTAGCATGCATGACGCCCGGGTTCAATCCTTACCCTGCCAGGAAAAAAAAAAAACAACGATAATGCTCGCAGGTTTAAGCCTGTGTCTGTGATGAACTGTGAGCTTATTCGGAAAAGAAGTTGCTTCAGTTCCAGACGATTGTTGTGCACTGTCAGGAGGCGTTATCGACAGAACTGGATCAGTTGCCAAGAGAGGCGATGTCTGGCATTCTTGTCCCCTTCCCTCGGCTCTAGACAAATGGGTAGAACCAAATGAGACAGAAAGATGAAAAGGAAGACTTGAGTTCTGCTGTGAAGGTCAGAGATGCTCTGTCAGTGACGTGTGTGAAACCTCCCTCTATCAGCCTGTTTGAGTCTTAGCATGAAAGAAGCCCAGGCTTCCCAGGCTCAGGTGAACTGCCCTCAACAGGCCACCCGGCCACACCACAGGGGTAATGACAGCCACCACTGAAGGATTAAATCACTTTGAATACTCTCAGAGTGGAGGGGCGGCAGGGCAGTGGATAGCAAGTCAGCAATGTGTGCAGTCCTCATTTTCCACTGTGCTTCTTCCAAAGCCAGCCCACCTCCAATGCCAGGTTCCAGAATGAACCCTTGTTATAGCAACCTGCATTCTTTTTTTTTTAAATTTTTTAAGTTATTGATTGACCTTTATTTATTCATTTATTTATATGCGGTGCTGAGGATCGAACCCAGCACCTCCTGCATGCGAGGCAAGCGCTCTACCACTGAGCCACAATCCCAGCCCGCAACCTGCATTCTTGACCTTTTTTCTAGTCCATATTCTCCTCCCAAGAGAGTTTTGCCTAAATGACTCCCAACTGCAACATGATTTAAACTTGTATGCCCTCTGTGTTAGTCAGCTTTTTATCGCTGTGACCAAAATACCTGAGAAAATCAACCGAAGGGAGGACAGATTTATTCTGAGCTTTCAGTTCCTGACCATTTGGTTCTGTTGCTTTGGGCCTTTGATGAGGCAGAACATCATAAGCTCATCTGATGGTGACTGAGAAACAAAGAGTGTGCTCAGGAGTGAGAGGAAGGAGTTGGGGACAAGATAGCCTTCCAGGGCATGTCCCTGGAGACCTGCTCCCTCTTGCTAGGCCCCACTTCCTGAGTTTCCAGCACCTCCCAACAGTGCCATCCTTTAGGGACACATGAGCTTTGAGGAAACATTCCAGATCCAAACTCTAGCACCCCCATGACACTGATTTCCTCACTGAATAAACTTGGAGCAATTAGGTAAATGAATTAAGAAATAAATCACCCAGAGTTCTTCTGCCCCCAAACAACTATTGTTGATAGCTGGAGTGCTTCTCACTTATTCGTCTGCTCCTAAGAGTATGTGTATGAAACTATGATTAGAATGGATACAGTCTGAATCAGTGTAACGGGCAACTTTGCATCTTGTTTTTGGCACTCTACATCAAATTATATTTGGTTCCCCATGCTAGGACATGATTTTGTGAACATAAATTTCAATGGCTGTTATGGTTAGGATGTGAGGTGTCCCCAAAAAGCTCCTGTGTTAATGCAGGAATGTTAGGAGGTGAAATGATTCTATTATGATTCTAACCTAATCAAGTCCCTAAGTTTGAATGGACTGACTGGGTGGTAGGCATAGGCAGGTGGGGCATGGCTGGAGGAGGAGGGTCAGTGGGGGCCTGCCTGGAAGGCTGCATCTACCCTGCAGCCCCTTCCTCCTTCTCTCTCTCTGCTTCCTGGATGCCATGAGTGAATAGCTTTACTTCACTATGACCTTCTGCCATGATGTTCTGCCTCACCTTGGGCCCAGAGCAATGGACTGAACCTCTGAAACCATGAGCCAAAATAAACTTTTCCTCTTCTAAGTTTCTTGTCAGGTATTTTGGTGACAGTGATGAAAGCTCACACAACGGCCCTCCCCATTGTTAAGGTGGCTGAGGGTATGCTGGGGATCACCACAGCTCACAAATTAGGAGCTATTGAGGGTTAAAGGGGTCATCAGGGAAGAAACCCAGACATCTTTTGTCCAAACTTTACCTGTCAGGAAGAAAGGTCAAAGTTATCTTCCACCATCTAGTGGTTAATAGCATGGACCCACGCCACAATGCTCCAGCTCCAATCTCTACTCTACCACTTCCTGGTTTTGTAACCTCAGGTGAGCAATTTCGCCTAAGCTTCCTCATCTGTAAAATCCATACTACAATGCTTCCTCCCTCATAGGGTTTTGGGGAAGATTTAATGACTTAAGATATGTGCATCAACTGGTGCCAGGCACAGACCGAGTGCTGCGTAAGCTTTAGCTATTTTTCTTAGCTATGGGCACAGGACCTATGGTGAGGTCGGGGGAACTGTAAGATTTTAATTTTGTATGCCTCTGCTATAATTTAACAATTTTTATGCCTTTAAATAGGGTCCTTTATTTTGCTGAGGAACAAATGTGTTGCTTCAGTATAAATATTAGAATTTAATTTAATTCCGAAGGGAAAGATAATAAATTCAGGGAAATAAAATCCTCTCATAAACTTTGCATATCATTAATTTTTTTCCCTCAAAAATGCCAAAAGCCTGCTTCCTTTTAACAAATACCCTGCGAAGCTTTTCTAGAGCTCTCTTTATAACAGCCTGTGGTGTGATTCTCTACAGCTTCTTCCATGATTTTCATCATTTCATTTGAGTTGTTCTCCCAAAGACTCAAACAGGAAAGTGAGGTTGTTTTTGTTTTTGTTACTGGAGATTGAACCTCGGGGTGCTTTACCACTGACCTACACCTCCAGTCCTTTTTATTTTTTACTTTGAGATAGGGTCTTGCTAAGTTGCCCAGGCTGGCCTTGAACTTGTGATCCTCTTGCCTCAGCCTCCCAGGTCTCTGGGATTACAGCCATGTGCCACTCCATCTGACTGATTTTCTATTCTAAAGAGTGTGTTGCCAGGCATGGTGATACTCACCTGTAACACCAGCGACTCAGGAGGCTGAGGCTGGAGGATTACAAATTCAAGGCCAGCCTCGGCATCTTAGCAAGACCCTATCTCAAAATAAAAAATAAGGGCGGGGGTTGTAGCTCAGTGGTAAATCACCCCTAGGTTCAATCCCCAGTACTAAAAAAAGTGGGTATTTTATATAACAACCTTAGAGGATTAGATTAAATCCAATAATACGGGCCTAGGAGTACAGCTCAGTGGCAAAACCTACATGCATGAGGCACAGGGTTTGATCCTTAGCATTGAAAAATAATTCAGTAATATGCAAAAATGTGTGGAAATCAAGAGAGATGGTATGGCTGTGTTATTGGGAGCTAGTGTAACATAAGCATATAGCTCCGATTCCCTCTGCAAAGGAGTTTTTGCTTTCTTATCCTTCAACACTTCTCGGTGCAAGGAGGCCTTCTGGAAGAGAGCCATGTCTAGCAGCTGGTGGTGCATCGCCGAGAACAGACATTGCAGGGTCAGGCTATGCTTGCCCCGGGCTCTCCTAACCGACCAGCTTGTCTATTCTTCTCTGCAGGAAAGAAACTCGGGATTTTTATTGCGTCCTGTTCTGTCATGTTCACAATATCAAGTGTCACTTCATTAATTACAAGTTCCAAAGGAAAACATCTCTATAGCGGCACAGATCTACATCTCATGACAGATATGGCCTTTTTAAGGACACTATTGGGTGGTGAGCTGAGCTCCCTAAGAGACGGGCTTGTAGCTATAGAAACCGCAAGCTGGTCCAGACCAGTGGCATGGATGAGGCGGGGTTGTGCTGACTTCTTTGATTTCTCTGTCTTCATTGTGGTCTGAAACGCCCTGGAGACATAGGTGGGATAACTGAGAGCTGGCGCTGCCCCCACTGTCTAAGCTAAGACGGTATTGCATGAAGAATTACGCGTCTTACTACCCTTGCACCAAAATGATCTCCGCCCGGAGCACGACACCTCCCCCGGGGTGGGAACAGGGATGCCGCTATTCAACTGTTCAGAAGCCACGATCTGAGTGACAGGCTGTGAGGAGAGTGTGGGCACATTTGCAATGGCGACATTTGCTGAAAGTGTTTTCAGGTTCTGTTCCTTCCTGGTATTTCTTTTGCACCCACAGTAAAACATAATTTTATGTATTTCTTGTGGCAATAGAGGTAGTGGGTGTGATAGTGCCTCCCTCTCTCTTGCCCAGTCCTCCTTGCGAACTGCAGGCCTTTGCCAAAAGGCTGGCAGGCATTGGGGCAAACTCACACCGTATGATGAAATGTGACCTTGAACCCAGTGTCATTTGGCATGGGCCAAGTTCTGAGAATACAGACATAAATGGGACATTGTCTTAGCTCAGGCTGCTAATAACAAAGTACCATAAACAGGGTGGCTCAGCAGCAGCAGACTTTTATTTCTCACAGTGCTGGAGTCTGGAAGCCTGAGATCAGGTTTTCAGCTGAGGAGCAACAGGCTCTGCCATGCAGGTGTGTAGCAGGCTGCACCATTGAGGTTTGTGTAAGCACAGGGTGATGTTCATACGGTGACGAAACTGCATAGCAATGCATTTCTCAGAATATGAAGTATGACTGTGTGTGTGTGTGTGTGTGTGTATGTGTTCTATGGGTTTCTCACTAATAGTACCACGTGGGGATTTATAGATTAGTACCATAAGAACCAGAACTCTGGAATTTGAGGACTCTAAGTCAAACCTGTCAAATCTTACATTCTGAGACTTTAGACCTTAACTAAAATGTTATCAAAATTACAGGTTCATTTGATCATTGAAGAAACTAAGAGAAATCAAATTTCCAAGGCCTCCTAGCAAATATATACTTGTACAGGTGAGACCAGTACCAGCTCTTCTGACTAACCTCACCTTTTTATGTATCAAAAGAACATCAGTAGGGCTGGGATTGTGGCGCAGTGGTAGCGTGCTCGCCTAGCACGCATGAGGCACTGGGTTCGATCCTCAGCACCACATAAAAACAAAGATATTCTGTCCACCTAAAACTAAAAAATAATTAAATATTTTTTAAAAAAAGAACATCAGTAAAATATATCATATCTGTACACTGTGGCTTGACTTTATGAGGACATAAGGAATAAATATCCTTCTAGGATCTGATTTACACATAAAAGTATCTTTCTGTTCCAATGTGGATAAAAGAATGTGTGGAGAATGAGAACCTCATGGAAAATTTTTTAAAAAAGAAAGAAAAGAAACAGGCTCAAAAAGTAAGAGACTATAAATTCAATTTACTACCTGATACCACGTATTTAAGGAAATCCTCAAACTCTCATAGATGATGAATTTGTTTCTCCAATGAATTCTAAGAGAACTGCCTTCCTACTTCTCTTACTAAATTTTGCAAAAATCACAGAGCATTCTGGTCCTAGTAACCCCTGTGCTAGTCAATACTTGCTTATAGGGCAGATTGTGCCCCTATTGATGGTTGGTTAGTGGCAGCCTGTGGATTTTAAATATATATATATATATTTTTTATTTTTTTTTATTTTTAATTGTAGATGGACACAATGTCTTTATTTTATTGCTTTGTATGTGATACTGAGGATCGAACCCAGGGCCTCACGCATGCGAGGCAAGCGCTCTACCGCTGAGCTACGATCCCAGCCCCAGCCTGTGGATTTTAAAGGACACAAGGAAGAATCCCCCATCAGTCATTCTTTTTTTGGGGGATAGGTTGGGGTACTGGGGATTGAACTCAGGGCTACTTGACCACTGAGCCACATCCTTAGCCTTATCTTGTGTTTTATGTAGAGACAGGGTCTCAGTTGCTTAGCACCTTTCTGTTGCTGAGGCTGGCTTTGAACTCGTGATTCTCCTGTCTCAGCCTCCCAAGCAATGCCTGTAATCCCAATCTGTGCTAGAATTACAGTCTTTTTTTGGGGGGGGGGTACAAAGGATTGAACCCAGGGGTGCTTAACTGAGCCACATCCCTAACCTTTGGGGGGTTTTTTGTTTTTGTTTTTTTTGTACTGGGAATTGAACTCAGGGGCACTGGACCACTGAGCCACACCCCCAGCCCTTTTTTTTTTTTAATTTTTTTTAGTTGTAGATGAACACGATACCTTTATTTTATGTGATGCTGAGGATCGAACCCAGTGCCTCACACATACGAGGCAAACGCTCAACCACTGAACCACAACCCCAGCCCCAGCCCTTTTTATATTTTATTTAGATACAGGGTCTCGCTAAGTTGCTAAGGCTGGCTTTGAACTTGAGATACTTCTGCCTCAGCCTCCTGAGTTGCTGGGATTACAGGCAAGTGCTACCATGCCCAACCTCATCAGTCATTCTTGAAGTTCAACTATAGAAAGTAAATCTTCTGTCCTGAGTTCTATCCTATCCTGAATATTCGTTAAGCACCTACTATTATAGGCCCCAGATCCTATACTAGGTATTGGGAATAGAGAGAGGTAAAGCTGTTGGCTTGAACCTCAAGTAGCTCATAGTCTAAAGAGTGTAGGAAGACACAAAAGTCATAATAGTACATAGTGAGTTAAATTGTGGGGTTACACACAGGCTGTATAGCCGGCCCGCGGGGGGAGGGGAGGAGGAGACAGAAAGCCTACACTGAACCTGGTTTGCCTTTGTTTTCATTTTTGTTTTTTGGTACTGAGGCCTATGCTGCATCTTAGGAGAGGTGGGAGGAGCCACTCGACAGGCAAGGTGGCAAGATGATGCTGGCAGAGGACAAGGGGCACATGGAACCACTGGTATCTCAGCGTGGTCCTGGTAATGCACAGGACAGGAAGCAGCAAGAGATGAGATCAAAGGGAGAGCCAGTGTGTGCAGGGGCAGCCTCGGCAGGGAGCTGGGCTTTATCCTGGAGGTGGTGGGGAACCACTCAGAGGCTTTAAGGAGGAGAATGAAGCAGTCAGCTTCCTTCAATCCCAGTTCTGGAAAAAGAAAAAAGAAGAAGGAATGAACAAACAAACAAATGAGCAAAACTGGCTCACGGTTTCCCATATTGTGCATCTTGCTGATTGTGCCCCAGTGATGAGGCTTAACAGTTTCCTTCGTCTCCTGTATTTCTGTACAAAACATTATTAGTTGGGCTTAGAGGCCTGATAACATTCAGGTTTAATTTTTTTAGACAAGGTGTGCTATATTCTTTTCTCAGGCCTGATGGCCTCTTTTTCTGTAATGTTAGCAGTCATTGATCATAATTGCCTAGAGTCTGTTAATTTGTTAGGTTTGGGGAAATTATTCTGAAAAAAGAAATCTTCTTTTTGTTGTTGAGACAGAGTCTTGCTGTGTTGCTCACGTTGGTCCCCGACTCCTGGGCCCTTTGACTTAGCCTCTTGAGTAGCTGGCTCCACAGGTGTCCGCCATCATGCTCTTTTAAAAGGAGATTGTAATAATTACATTGTCTATGACTGCATTGGAAATAGTTTTCTCAAAGCCTTCCTTTTCTAAATTTTATTTTTAATTGACAGATGAAATTGCATGTATTTGTTGTGTACATGTTTCAAAATCTAGCCGGGTGCGGTGGCCACGCCTGTAATCCCAGCACTTAGAGAGGCTGAAACAGGAGAATCGCAAGTTCAAAGCCAGCCTCAGCAATGGCGAGGCGCTAAGCAGCTCAGTGAGACCCTGTCTCTACATAAAACACAAAATAGGGCTGGGGATGTGGCTCAGTGGTCGAATGCCCCTGAGTTCAATCCCTAGTACCCCCCCCCAAAAAAAAATCTATATACACATCTTGGAAAGACTAAATCAAACTAATTGGCATGTGCATTGTTTCTCAGAGTTATCATTTCTATGGTGAGAACAGGGAACATCCATTCTCAATATATTTCAAGAATACAATGTATGGTTTTTGGTTTGGTTTGGTTTGGTTTGGTACTGGGAATTGAACCCAGGGTACTTAACCACCAAACCACATCCCCAGCCCTTTTTTATATTTTATTTAGAGACAGGGTCTTGCTAAGTTGCTTAGGGCCTCGCTAAGTGGCTGAGGCTGGCTTTGAACTTGCGATCCTCCTGCTTCAGCCTCCGGAGCTGCTGGGATTACAGGCGTGGCCACGCACCAGGCACAATGTATGCTTTTTAACGGTGTCTGCATGTTGTCAGAGCTTTCCTCTCTTGTGTATGTGGGTGTGATGTCGGGGACGGAGTCGGAGGCCTCGGGCATGCTAAGCCTGCGCTCCGCCATCAAGCCGCAGCCCAGCCCAGGGTCTTCCTATCCAGGGAACAGAAGGCAACATGAGGCCTCTGCTGGCCAGGGTCAGAGTTAGGGACAAGGAAGCAGAAAAGGCAAGAAAGGGGGCAAAGAATTCATAGCTGACCTCAGCCTCAGATTCCCCTGTGCCAGCTCCACTTGTTTCTCCTGGGGTGAGGGCGCCCAGTTTCCCTGTGATCTCATCCTTAACATCTGGATTCCAGCTCCTCCCTGGGGCGCTGGTGTCCACTCAGCACTTGGCTGGATTTACCACACCGCAGAAGTGTTGCCCCCGCAAGAGGGAACAGAGGGTACGAGCGGCGGCGCTCTGCGGAGCCAGCCTGCGCCCCGCAGGCGTTTTGCTGTTTGCCCTGTAGGAAAAAAACAGTGAAGAGAAAGAAATAGTGGCGATTACCCAGGACCGTCTAAGGGAGGAGAGGTGCCCAATCCGGTGGGTCACTAGAGAGGCACGTTCTGCCAGAAGGCAGGGACATTCACCTGCCTTGTATTCAGCAGGCACATATTGAGTGCTTACTGTGATTTGGACACTATGTATCAGGTATTAGGAGTTGAAAGGTAGGCACCACCTTTACCTTTAACATGCTAGTGGCAGCAAGGGGAGGCACAACTCTGAGGAGCCCTCAATTTTATGTTCACAAAACTCTCCAAGTAACTGGACATGGCAAGTGGAGAGTGCAGGCCAGAGACTCCAGCTGCCACATCCCCCACCTCCTTCTCCTGTTTTGTTTTGTTCTTTTGGTACCAGGGATTGAACCCAGCAGCACTTAACCACTAAGCTACATCCCCAGCCCTTTTTTATTTTATTTAGAGACAAGGTCTCGCTAAGTTTCTTAGGGCCTTGCTCAGTTGCTGAGGCTGGCTCTGAACTCGTGGTCTTCCTGCCTCAGCCTCCCAGGCCACTGGGATTATAGGCATGTACCACCACACCCAGCAGCTGTCTTCTTCTTTCTAAGTAATTATGATTCCTGTAATGCAAGATAACAGAACAAGACAGATACCTGTTTGGTTCAAACACTCTTAATTGATTCTGTGAAATGCAATTTGCTGTGCTCTGGAAGATGGGCAATGTTCTAGTCCAGGCTTGGCCCCAAGCGAGAACTTACAGGGAATTTTATAAGCTCAAATATTACAATAACCGTTTCAGTCTCTTCCCAATAGCCGCTCCGTTCCACCATCCTGGAGATGCAGATAGCAACACTTGCCCTCCCCATCAGCCCTCATGCAAAGGAAAATATTGGCATTCTGTTTATGTGACAGTTTCTCACAAGTTTTGTTTGGGCACATTTGATTAGTGTGAATCAGGTGGCTTGTCCCTGAGAGCCTGACCCAGTTTTGTATGAACTAGAAAGGGCATTTGTTCATTCATTCATTTATTTGATAGACGTGAATTCAGCACCTACTCAAGGACCAGAACCCAAGCAGTGCTCAGAATACAGAGAGCAAGAGGACACAGTCCCTGTCCTGAGGACTCTCAGCAGAGGAGCTCTCTATATTAATAGACGAAATGGAAAACATTGAAAGATTCTTCTATAATATTAAGTTTGGTGATTTTATAAAAATCTAGCTTCTTGGAGTGGGGAAACTCCACCCACCCATTACTTTCTCACCCATTGGGAGCAGAATATGTGACTTGCCTCAGTCAGGGCACTTGACCAGACAGCTAGGGTCCAGGGGTCCCAAAGAGAATTAATCTTCTCATTGACACAAAGAAGAAAGCAGAAATTTGTGTATTGATTATCACTTTACAATCAAGTGTGCTAGAACATCAGGAAAACCTCACAGTGGTTGGAATGAAAGCATTAATGGCTACCTTAGTCTGTTTTGTATTTCTATGACAAAATGCCTGAGGCTGGGTAATTGATAAAGAAAAGAGGTTTATTTAGCTCACTGGTGAAGAGATTCAAGGGTATGCTGCCACCATCTGCTGGCTCTGGTGACAGTCTCATGGCGGGTGGCACCGTGGTGGGATGTATGCAGAGGCGATCACATGACAACACAGACAGCAGGAGGCTGGGGAGGGGCCCCCATGGGAACTGACCAGCCTGGGAGGCCTGCATTCATCCCTTCCTGTGGGGGTGACTTCATGACCTAGTGACTCCTTTGGGCCTAGGTCTTAAAGCTTCTACCACCTCATTACTGCCACACCGGGGACCAAGCCTCCAGCACAAGAAACCTTGGAGGATACATTCAAACGTGTCCGAACCATTGGCATGTTCAGCTGAGGGCCGTATTTAGTTCTTGTGTGCTGATCATCTTTCCCCTCAAAGCCTCTCACTCATTCTTTGAAAATATGTCCAGTTATTTCCCTGAACATGATTTGCTTCATTTCAACTGACCATGTTGATCCATCATGGCAGAGCTACAAGGAAAGTACCAGAGCCTGGGCCCTGGAGCTGTTCCCTGCCAGGAGAAAGGCTTTGCAGTCAAGCAGGCCTGAATTTCAGTCCCGGTTCTGCTTCTTTTGTCAGGGTGTGCCTTGGACCACATCGGTCCACTGTGGTGGTCTCCCAGTAGGGCCTCGATTTTAAGTTGGGCGTCCTCCCACTTTTAGGCCTGCATTCCAGGTTGGGGTGAACCATCTCTGCCCGCTGGCATGATCCTGATTGCCTTAGGCCAGCCAGCACATCCTCCCACTCTGGTCACATGATTAGTCTACTGCTAATAAGGTCCATGGGAAGCCAAGAAATGTGCTGGGAAGGAAAAGCTTCTCTCATCCACGTAGACTTGAACGCGGAAATGCGGAGCCCCAGGATCTGCGGCCAGGCCTATCACACCACAAGGGCGGAGCCTGCCTGAGACTGGAGCCTGGGCTGAGGAAGTCCTTGTCACTTTCCTGAGCTTTAGATCAAGCCTTTGTGACCTGACTTTGTCATTTCAGCCAATTTAAAATGAGTTTTCTATGTCTTAAAATGTCATAAAGTACTTACTGATTATTATTAGTTGAGTGGCAGTTTCCAAAAAAATATGTCTACATTTTGCCCCTGGAACTTGTGTATGTGGTTGCTTTTTTTTTTTTTTTTTGAAAGAGGATCTTTTCAAATGTAATTAAATTACAGATCTTGAAATGACTTCACCCTAGATCACCCAGGTGGCCTCCAAATTCAATGACACGTGTTCTTATGAAAGCCCAGCAGAGCAGGCCATACACACGTGGAGACAGTGATATGGCCATAAGCCACGGCCTACCTGGAGCCACCAGAAGCTGGAAAAGGCACGAAGCATTCTCTCCTAGAGCCTTCAGAGGCCGCACAGCACTGCTGACATCTGGATTTCAGGCTTCGGGCCTTCGAGACTGGGAGGTTATACAGTTTTGTTGTTTTAAATCACCAAGGTCATGGTTGTTACTGCAGCCCTAGGAAAGTAATGTACTGATCCCTGTGCCCACGGAATTCAGTACACTGCCTGTCTTTTTCCAGGCTGTGGCCATTCTCTATCCTTTAAAGGGCTAAAAAATATCGGTCACTTCCTAGCTGTGTGCTATAGTTTGGACCTGGAATGTTCCCCAAAAGCCTATGTGTTAAAAAACTTGGTCCCCAGGGTGGTACTACGGGGAGGTGGTGGAAACCTCAAGAGGCGGAGCCTAGTGGGAGGTCCTTAGGTCATTGGGGATGTGCCCTCTAGGGACATTGTGGGACCCTCATCTTTTACTCCTTTTCCTTCATTCTCCAGCCATGAGGTGAGCAGCTTTGCTTCATCACAGGCACCCTACCATGAGGTGCTTGCTGCCTTATCCCAGGCCCAGAAGCAACAAGAACAACTGACCATGGACTGGAACTTCCATAATTGTGAGCCATGATAAACCTTTTCTCTTGGTAAGTTGATTATCTCTGGCATTTGGTAATAATGGTAAGCTAACACACTGTGTGGCCTTAAGCAAACTATTTAACCTCTATGGGCCTCAGTTTCTCATCTGTAAAATTTCAAAATAAGTATTAAATGACTGAACACACGTAAGTGCTTAGCAGTACACGTAAGTGTGAGTTATGTGTCCTCCTGGTCTTCAGTGATTTGCTTTCCTAGTCACAATGCTAGGTAATAAGTCCAGTTTTGTTCCTGCATAGTTTTTTTTTATCATTATTACTTGTGATTCATTCATTTCATTATGCTTTTAGGCCATTAAAATGGGGAGAATGTCACTCAGAAGAGTATGAGCAATCCAAGCTCAGTGGGATCTCACTGCTAGCCAAGGTTAACAATCAGAAAACTCAAAAGTCAGCCATTAGCAGAACAGAGAGAAAATCTGATGGAAATAACAAGCAGTCCAGTGCCCATGTTTTCTATGTTCTCTAGACGGCTTTGAAATACTTATTTCAAAGAGTATACATAATTTAAATGATTTTCAAAATAATTAACTTGCTTTTTTCACGGGCACTTACGTGTCAGTCTGTTTTGTGGAATGGATCAGCTGGGAGAAGGAAGGAAGGATGACTAGGTTTAAGGAACCCTCTAGTGTCTTATTTTCAAAATTTCAAAGAGCATTTGTTTTGAAGATAGTCATTGTCTCCCTCCCTTTGAAGGAGTTCTTTGTTTTGGTTTGGTTTTGGTATAGGAATTGAACCTAGGCATGCTCTACCCCTGAGCCACATCCCCAGCCCTTTTTATTTTTTATTTTGAGACAGGGTCTCACTAAATTGCTCAGGGCCTCACTAAGTTGCTGAGTCTGACCTCAAACTTGTAATCCTCCTACTTCAGCCTCCCGAATTGCTGGGATTACAGGCATTTGCCACCACACCCAGCTAGAAGGAGTTTTAAGAGAAGGTCTTAGCAGCTCAGGAGGCTGAGACAGGAAGATAAGGCGGCCAAAGGGAAGAAAGCATCCAGCAGCCCGCACAGGTGCTAAGCAACTCAGTGAGACCCTGTATCTAAATAAAATGCAGAATAGTGGGGCTGGGATTGTAGCTCAGTAGTAGAGCGCTTGCCTTGCATGTATGAAGCACTGGGTTCGATCCTCAGCACCAAATAAAAATAAATAAATAGGGGCTGGAGTTGTGGCTCAGTGGTAGAGTGCTTGCCTTGCATGTGTGGAGCATTGGGTTCAATCCTCAGCACCACATAAAAATAGATAAATAAAGGTATTGTGTCCATCTACAACTAAAAAAATATTTTTTAAAAAATACAAAATAGGGCTGGGGATGTGGCTCAGTGCTTGAGTACCCCTGAGTTCAATCCTTGGTACCAAAAAAAAAAAAAAAAGAGTAGATCTTAGCTTTAGAAAATCTCTTAGCTCAGGCCAGGCATGGTCACTCACACCTGTAATCCCAGTGACTCCCAGCAACACTTGAGGCTGAGGCAGGAGGATTGCGAGCTGGAGGCCAGTATCACCAATTTAGCAAGACTCTGTCTCAAAATAAAAAGGATTGTGGATGTGGCTCAGCAGTAAAGCTCCCCTGTATTCAATCCCCAGTACCAAAAACAAAACCAATAAATACACACAACAAAAATCCCTCAGCTGAGAGCAACACATCAGCTTTTTCACTTATGACTGTTCCCCATCCAGACACTGGCAATTTCAGAAAGTGTTTAATTGGCCACTAGACCCAAGCCTGCAGGGATCTCCTTCCATGTTGCATTAATAGATAAATATCCCTGATGTTCTGCTCTGTTTACAGGCTTGCTCATCTTGGCATTGGGCCACCTTCGTTACCTGGCCCTGTGACAGTCTCTCCTTCACATAGTGGGGGTGCAGGGAAGGGGTCTGCTTCCCAAGCCAGTGCCTTTACCACATTTGCAAAGTCAGGGGTCTCTCATGGTCCTTCCATATGGCTGTAAGCCTTGATTTAACAATAATAGATTTCCTAAAAGAGGAAGACCTACCTTTGGCCCTCACTCAAGAGCTTCATGGGAAATTCTTTTCTTTCTTTCTTTTTGGTACTGGAGATGAACCCAGGGCCTTGTGCATGCTAGGCAAGAGCTCTACCTCTGAGCTGTGTCCCCAACCCTATGATACCCCTGCTTCAGCCTCCCAACTAACTGGGATTGAAGACACCTGCCACTTTACCTTTAAGAGGTAAAGTCTAGTAGAAGGTTCTCTGATCATCGGGGGCATGCTATTGAAGGGGATTGTGGGTAATTCTTTTTGTGTTGGGGGGGCAATTATTGAAGCAAGTGTGAATAAAAAAGATTGTGACCTGTGCGTACAAAAAAGTGGTGATACTGTATCAATGTCATATTTAGAAATGAAGACCTAATTTGTTGTACTATGATATTATTGTTAGGTGGGCTTAAGGCGGCCAAAGGGAAGAAAGCATCCAGCAGCCCGCACACGCAAGAACCACCAACCAGACGCTGACTCGCAAGCAGTGATAGCGTCTCCTAACAATCAGCGGACCCCTCCTGACCCGTCATGGAAGGACACGGATCTCAGCAGGATCCCTGACCAACCCCAGGGGGACCCGGGACTCCAAAAACGTCCTCTGCCTGCCCCAAGCCCTCCCCTTCCTGCCCTGAGCCCATAAAATTTATATCCCGCCAGCCCGTGGGCAAGTCTCCAGGACCCGCCCTGTTGGACTGAGAGTCTCTCCCGGGAGCGGCATCAACAAAGCCTTGCTCCACGGTTCTAATTTGCCTCCTTTTGCTCATCGATATCTGACCTTACAATTATGACATCTGGAGGCCTTTGCACAGCAGTACCAGGTATATTACTTATTTTGAAAAGGCACTTTTATGATTCTTTGACCTTGGGATATTCTGGCTTTTCTCTTTGGCCTCCATTGGTAAATTTTCATCACTTGGCAAGAGACAAGGAGTGCTCATGTGGCTGTATTGTCTCTCTTCTTACAAAGCCACCAGCATTTAACCAGGGGGCCCATCCTGATGACCCAATCACACCCTAATTGTCTCCTGAAGGCCCCATTGTTAACCACTATGACCTAAATTTCCATACCTCACCATGGGATTAAACTCAGTGGTTTTGGACCACAGCAGATCCCTGTCCCACCATACCCCAGAGCCTCAGGGCCAGAGGCCAGCTACACCTTCTTCAGGACTGAGCAGCATCTTCCGTAAAGATGGCAGGGTTCAGTGATGGGAGGGGGAAGATGAGGATTGGGAGAAGGAAGGAGATAAAACTAAGCAAAGGTCTTGAGCAGACCCCAGCACAGGACTCTCAGCTAGGTTCGTTGCTTGCGGTACTGTTGGAGGAGAAGAACGAACATGGGATCATAAAACACCGCTTTCCTAAGAGGACATCATTCTAAAAAGAAAAAGAGGATTCCGGCGTAGGGATAGAGACTCTGGTTTAAACTGTTCTCGCTATTCTTGCTTTTTCCTTGGGCTGAGAGTGACATTGTAGAGTGACAGCTAGTCACCATGTCTCGGGAGGCTGAGGTCTGATGTGAACATAAGTATTGACTGATCTGTGACTCTCATTCTGTGTGTGGCCGGTGGCCTGTGGCCTGCGTTCTGGATTGATGGAAGGCAGAGGGTTTCAGTGAGGATTGTGTGTGGCTGTACATAGAAGAAAACCAACCATGGTGACTTTAGCATTTTTTTGTGTACATCCAAAGTCGAAGTAGTCCATGGCTGGCATTAGAGTTTCCTGTCTTCTGTTTGACCATCCTTAGTATGAGCTTCCATCCACGTGATCATAAGATGGCTGCTGGACCTCCGAGCATTGTGTACAAGTACCAGATAGGGCAATGAAGGGCAAAGGTAAGAGAAAACACGTCAGCTGAGTTTATCATTCTATCGCAACCTCTCATCTCAGTTCAGAACTGAGTCACCTGGCCATCTCAAGGTGTAAGGAAGCTACTGCCCCAGACAAAAGTGAGTTTTAAGGAACAAGAGGAGAATAGAATGTGAACAGGTGACTAGTGTCACCCAGGGACCCTAAAACTAGTCTCTGTGGACCCCCAGAGAGATACGGGGAGTATCCGTGGAAACATGGATACACATTTGTGCATTTTTTTTTTGTGAATTCTCAGCCTTTATGTCTTCAAATGTTGCCTGTCCTCATTTCTTCAGTTTCCTTCTCAGAGTCTTAGTAGATAAATGACCTCACTTTTCAAAGTTCCACTCTTGATATTTCCTATCTCATTGTCTCTCTGTGATGAAGCATCCTCAGATCTATCTCTAGTTCATTAATTTTTCTTCCAGATAATCTAATCCCCTACTTAAGGTATGTGTATACACATATATATGTATGTATATATATGTGTGTGTGTGTATTTTTTTCTTAAGAGTTCTCCCTGTAATACCAACAACTCCAGAGGCTGAGGCAAGAGGATTCGTAAGTCCAAGGCCAGCTGTAGCAACTTAATGAGGCCCTGCCTCAAGATCAAAATAAAAAAATGAAAAGGGCCGGAGATGTAGCTCAGTAGTAAAGCACCCTGGGTTTAAATCCCAGTACCAGCCAACAAACAAAAAAACCTGCATGTATTTGAAACTTTGATGGGGATTGTTAGCGCAAAAAAACCAGTAAGAATGTAAACTTCACAGATCATTTCAGCCTTTATTCAGGAACAGGACTACACCTACAGGGATGGACCCACTTTCCTGGTGGAAAATGAGCCACCTAACAAAAGAAGGGACTGATGAGCATGTCAGTTTTTTTTGGACCCCCTCCCCAGGAATTTGGGGTTTGTTTTATCAATCAGTGAAGTGGTCAGTTTTAGTGCTCAGAAATTTGAGCTCTTGGGCCAGAGGTCTGTGTTTTGCAGGTCAATGCCGGTCAGAGGTTATCACCTCCATTTGGTGAGACACCTCCTTCCTGCCTGCAATTAGCACCAGGAAAACATTTGTCTTGGGAGGTGAAAGCTGCCAGTGCATGGCTATTCTTTTTCACTCCCTTTTTCTCAGGCCACATTATTTTGAGAATTTTTCATTTCCCATATCTATTGGGGATCTCTTTTTTCTTTTGTACCAGGGATTGAACTCAGGGGCACTCGACCACTGAGCCACATCCCCAGCCCTGTTTTGTGTTTTATGTAGAGACAGGGTCTCACTGAGTTGCTTAGCGCCTCGCCGTTGCTGAGGCTGGCTTTGAACTCGTGATTCTCCTGTCTCAGCCTCCCTAAGTGCTGGGATTACAGGCGTGCGCCACTGCGCCCGGCTTTTTTTTTTTTTTTTTTGTCTTTTTTTGGAACTGGGGGTCAAACCCAGGGCTTCGTGAATGCAAGGCAGATGCTTTGCCACTGAGCTACATCCCATCGCTATTTGAAATCTTAAAAGTGTAAGACGAACAACCAGATGGAAGTGAAACAGGACCAACACAGGCTTTTATTCTAAGAAATACGCTCCCGGACCAGTTCCCCGCCCAGTCACCAGGCTCGAACAGGTCGGGAAAAAGGCGCTGTGCCTCGTGTTACACAGGGTTATAAGATCTCTCCTCATCCGGAAAAGGCAGGCTTGAGGCCAGGAAGAGGTGTTGACTTAGAGTCCATTGTCCTCTGAGATTGGTTTGGTGCAGCTGGTGAGGTCAGATTCCTTCTGGTATGAGCCGAGAGCCATGGAGCTTCTCATACTGTAAGTTCACTTCTTCTTCCGTACAGATCATGGGGGGCCGCCATCTTGGTGTGCTTGACGCATGTGTGCTGCGCTCGTCGCATGCGTCGCGTGCGTGCGGCGTTTGTCGGCGCGACAGTGGGCGGGCTGGCTCCGGGCAGTGATGGGGGAGAGAGAGGTTCTAGAATTGTCTCCCGGGGAACTTTCTGGCGCAGTGTCCACGCGGCGTGGCACGGTAGTGGGAAACAGTCCAAAATGCCTCCCAAGCGAACTTCCTGGTGTTGTGTTGGCGCAGCGCCGCGCAGCACAGCAGGTGGGTCTGGTTTTCCGTGTCTGCCTCTGACCTAACAAAAAGTACTTTTCTCAATAACTCATAGGCCAAAGAAGAAATCATAATGGGTTTTTAAATTATTTAGGATTTAGTGATAATGAACGTGCCTCATATCAAAACTTGCAAGATGTCATAAAGCCATACTCTAAGGGAAATTTATGTCCTTACATGCGTATAGGAGAGAAGAAAGACTTAAAGTTATTGAAACACCCAACCTAATTAACCAAGAAAGGGGTCATGGAGAGAATGAACCATAGGCCTCCCCAGAGGCCAAGGCTGATCCTGAAAGGCCTTTGCCTGGTACCATATGACTGTCACTGGCTGCTGCCCCAGGGCCAGGAGCTTCTTTGATGAGCCACTAGGCCTGGCTACACTGACTCCCTGAGGCCCCGGTTGTCCTGACCCACATGGTTCACTGCTTCTTTCTCCACCTGCCTCTCACCAGAAGCCTCCTGCATAAACCCTTTTCACTGGAACCCTGGCCAATGGCAAACCACATCCCCTCCTCTTTCTCCTCTCTCCACCTTCTTTCCCCAGCCTCTATCTTCCCTAAGGCTACCCGCCCCCAGCCCCTGGGAAGGTCGTTTCTCCTTCCCCCTAGGTCGGACAAGTGTGGGGTTTGCACACCTTCCCAGCACCTCCCACCACCAGTTAACCAGGGGCCTCTGACCCTCCTCCATGTTGCTCTGACCCTTCTCTTCCTCTCCAACACCGCTGCCTCTTTCCTACCTCAGACCTTTCTGTTTTATCCTGATTGTCATGTTTTATGTCACTGCAAGAGCCTCCTCGCGGCTTCTCTGCCATCGGTTCTTTCCAATGCCTCCATTCTATTCTCTACACAGCAGGCCAGACCCTGAGTGATCTTTCTAGATGCACAGGTCACATGGTCTGCATTCACTGTGATTTGCATTTCCTGGGTAGTTTCCTTTAACTCCCCCAGGCAGGTAGCTGCTCTCTCCCTCCTGCTCCTCCAGCAGCAGAGCAAGCTTGGTCACACCTGTCACATCCCTGGCATCTCTACCCACCTTGAGGAGAGGGACCACTTTCGTGTTGCTGCTCATGGTGGCCAGGGAGGTAGGAGGAAGGTGGAATCTCAGGCCTCACCTAGACCTACAGAACCTTCATTTGCATTTAACAAGATCCCACCTTGATGACTTGTTGGCCCTTTAAAAATTGGGAGGCCACTGATGACAGATGTGGAGCTTCAGCAAGGTGAAGGGGCAAGAGATTGCCAAGTTCTCGTTGGTCTTTTCATGGCTTGTGTTTGGTAAGCTAGAGGTGCAGGTGGGGGCGGAGACAGCCTGTTGTGATGACCTTCACACATCCTGGAGTGACAAAGAAAAATCAATGCAGTCTTTGAGGCTCAGATCAGGAAGAGAACTGATTATTCTGGAAAGAGCTGACAATTTCAGGTTGATGCTGTGCTGCCGTGAATAAGGCAGATGCCAGAACATGCAAAAGGACCTGTCACAGCATCAATTAGGCGAAATGCCAAGTACTCTCCCCTTTGTTGGAGCCAGCATGGTGGGGGAGGGCAGCGGCAGGAGGGTGAGAGGGAGGGAGGTGGCTCTGTCCTGACAACAGGAAATTGCCCTGGCAAGATTGATTTGCACACAGTTCAAAGTCATTATGAGACCAAGGAGGACTGTGTTAAATCTTTTATGCATGTTCAACCCACCCAAGTTTCCCCCCACGCTCCTGCCCAAGTCCATTCAGCCCAGAGAGAGTCACAGGCAGTTGCATTTAAATAATGGACCCTGAAGCCTAACTTTCAGAAGCGCTCTGGGAATCTTTTATTGATACAAAATAGCTCTCTAGGGTAGCTGCGAGCTCTCCTACAGAGGACTCGCTGTGGACACAGCTTGGTTCTGACTGAGGAGGACAGCAGCTGTAATGATAGCCTGTGGGTACCCAGAATACTGCAGAGGGGAGCATCGTTGTGTGCTGAGCACCTGCCTCCACGAGCCAGGCATCGTGATGGAAACCTACGGCCCCATCTGTTCCTCTCTCTAACCTTATTGTCCCGGCATCTTTATTCCTGTAACAGAAAAAATTGAAGCATAGACAGGCTGCATGATTTGGGGCATCCCATAGCTGACAAATGGCGGAGACAAGGTTATGCGTTGAATTCTGTTCCTCTAAAATGATACATTGAAGTCCTAATCCTCAGTCCCTTAGACTGTAACCTTGTTTGCTGGGCACAGTGCCTCATACCTTTAATCCCAGCTACTCGGGAGGCTGAGGCAGGAGGATTGCAAGTTTAAGGCCAACCGGAGTAACTTAGAAAGAACTTGTCTCCAAATAAACTAAAATGGGATGGGGATGTAGCTCAGTGGTAGAGCCCTTGCTTGGCATAAGGCGGCCCTGGGTTCAGTGTTCAGTCCCTGGTACTACAATCAATCAATCAATCAATAAAAATAAAAATAAACTTATTTGAAGTAAGGTTATTGCTGATGTAATTAGTTAGGATGAGGTCATACTGGAGAAGGTTAGACCCTTAATCAAATAGGACTGGTGTTCTTATAAGAAGAGAAGAGATACGCAAGAACAGACGGCTGTGGGACAATGGAGGTAGAGACTGGAGTGATGTGTTTGCTGGCCAAAGAATGATAGGATTGCTGGCCAGGACCAGAAGCTACGAGTCAAGGAAGAGTCTTCCCTCACGATTTGCAGGGAGCATGGCCCTGACAGTGCCTTGATTCTGGACTTCCATCTTCCAGAATTTTAAGGCAATACATTCTTGTTTTAAGCCACACAAGTTGTGGTGCTTTGTTATGACAGCCCTGGAAAATGGATGCAGGTGGGATTCGGGTTTTGGCCCATTGAGCCCCCACAAGCACGGTTTTCTCATTGCCATGGCCCTGCAGACACGACCTCAACAGAGCCATGTGGGCTGCGTGGATGGATCATATCCACACTCACACCCCTACCCAGATCCCTCTGTGCACGAGGTTAAGATGGTGGTCGGCAGCATGGCCGCCTCTCCTATGTATCTCTTCTCATAAGGACACATTCTTGTCAAATGCACATTACGATTTCTTAGGTCTGGGTGAGGACTGATTCTGTACCCTGAGCTGGAACCCTCAGGCAGGAATTTACTGAGGAAGAAACCTACAAGGAGAAGATGTTAGGGACAGATGGGTTTTAGCAGGATTAGTCTGGCCCCGTGGAGCACTCTGGAGCAGAAAGTGCCCCACAGAGGTGGTTGCCACCAAACAACAATGGACTGGGCTATTATCCTCCTTCATTAGCCCAGTAATTGGCCTTGAGGGGAGGCTACAACATGCCAGGCCTCTCCTCAGCCATGAGCAAGCCTTCAGAGGAAGGTACAGGTATGAAGGGCTCAGTGTGAAGAGGGAACAGGAGTGAGCTGTTCACAGCCTGGGTGGCGAGCGGCAGGCAAAGCAGGTCTAGAGGGTCCCCGCAGCATCTGCTCACTGTGGGAATGTTGAGAAAAAGGGATCCTGGCCCTCTGCACTGACGATGGTCATGACGGTGATCGGGAAAGATCACCTAGATGGTGATCACAGACTCTTTATACGACCGTATTAGTCCATTTTCTGTTGCTTTCACAAGATACCTGAAGCTGGGTAACTTCTAAGGAAAAGAGGCTTATTTTTGGCTCCCAGCTTGGGGGGCTGAAAGTCTAAGATTGGGCAGCCCCTGGCAAGGGCACATGGAAAATGGCATCACCATGGTGGGAGCCATACAAAAGAGATCACAGTATGAGACAGGAAGCAGAGAGGGAAGCGGGGACCGGACTTGCTCTTTTATAACAATCCATCTCTCGGAGACTAAGCAGGGTCCCATGAGACCTGCCTTCATCCCTTTTGAGGGCAGCACCTCTCAGTAAGCCAATCATCTCCCACTAGGCTCCACCTCTTAAGGGTTCCACCACCTCAACACCATCACCACGCTTGGGACCAAATTTCCAACACCAGAATATTTTGCGGGGGCACAAACCATACACAAGCCATCACAGTGACACTGAAAATAAGAGGCATAGGGGAGAAGATGGTGGTGCTGGCAGAATTCCTCACTGTTTTGTCATCGATGGCCACGAACAATATGTAGTCTTTTTATTTTCACTTTTTTGTTTCATTTTGTTTGGTTGGTTTTTGATAATGGGGATTGAATCTAGAACCACTGAGCCACTTTCCCAGTCCTTTTTTATTTTTTATTTTATTTTGAGGCAGAGTCTCACTAAATCGCTTAACGCCTTGCTTAGTTGCTGAGGCTGACCTCAAACTGGCAATTCTCCTGCCTCAGCCTCCCCAATCACTGGGATTTTTATGTGCCACAGGGCCCAGCTACAATATGTAGTCTTTGACTTCTTCCTCCTCTGAAACCCATTACTTACCTGAAAGTGTGGCTAACAATGAAGATGTTTTTGTTTAAAAAAAGTTTGGCTCAATTAATGAGTGGTTTTCTTAATAAACATGAGAATCCAGGGATATTGTGAGTACAGTGTAAATGCTTGATGCCTCCTTCTTCTCCATCCTTAGGCCTCAAAAACCAAACCAAAGCAAGCAAAGCCTTCTCTGGTTCTACCATCAATGATAAAATCAGAGGCTGATGGCCTTCCTTCACCAGAAGCCAGCATAATGTGTGTGTCGATCAGCATCATGTTGTGACAAATAGCTGAACTAATCAACTTATAAACAGAAAAGGTTCATTGTGGCTTACAGATTTGGAGGTTTCAGTCCTTGATCAGTTGGCTGCATTGCTCTCAGGCCTGTGGTGAGGCAGCATACCCCAGAAGCAGCACTTGGCAGAGAAAAGACTTTCAGAAAAGAGAGGAACGGGGGCTGGGGTAGTGGCTCAGGGGCAGAGTACTTGCCTCGCACATGTGAGGCACTGGGTTTGATTCTCAGCACCACATAAAAATAAATAAAGATGTGTCCATCTATAACTAAAGAAAAAATAATTAAAAAAGAAAAGAAAAGAGAGGAATGGGCTGAGGCCCCATATCCCAAAGACCTAACTTTCTCCCGCTAGGCCACACCTCCTAAGTTCCTCAGCCTCCCAATAGCATCACTCTAGGGAACAAGCCCTTAACATATGGACCCTTAACACATTCCCAGTCCATGCAACTGCGATGGGTGAGGCGGGTGGTTCTACCCACAGCGCAGGACATTCCCTTGGGGAAACTGGCTCTGGGGACTGCAGAGTCAGGTGGGTCACTCTGGCGTTCCTGTGGTAGGTCACTCTGGAGTCCCTGTGGGGCTTTCTTCAGGGCTGGCCTAGGGTCCTTGGTCCCTGCTTATTCATCAGAATTCACCCATTTTATCCACTGCCTCCAAGATCTGGGGAGCCACGAGGTTCTGCTGCCCTCTTGCTGGCTCGGTCCCCGCCCCCTTGGTGCTGCTGGCTCACACAGTCCTGGGGTGCCAGGGTTTTGCGCAGGGGGGTCAGCTCTTCTGACCAGCGGGAAAGAAGAATCCCCGGGCGCCCCCAACTAGGTTGAGCTGAGAAAGGTAAAGTCCTCTGGCGCGAAACCACCACGGGCTGGAGGGAGCTGTCTCAAGCAGGGACTCCGTTTATTTTAAGGAAGTTACATTCTTATATATGGGCTCAGGGCCAATAGCGTTTCATTGTTAAGCCACGGATGCGGAAGCCGTTTGTCCACGCATAGCAGTATAGAAGCGGTTAGGTTGGGGATCATGCATTGTCCACCAGCACGGAAATAGAGGTCAGCCAACAGGCGCAAGGTGACATGGCTCTCTAGGGGTGGGAGGCTTTTGTCCCCGGCCTATTGCTCGGCGTCATTTTATGGTATGCCCCCACACGAGGAGCTCCCGGCCTGCAGGGCCTTTGCCCCTCACCCGGGTCCAGGCCTCCCACTCCCAGCGAGGGTAGGCCCAGCGCCTGCTCCTTGCCCAGTCTCTGCATGCTTTCAGCCATCTGCAGCACCCGTGTGACTGCGAGGCTGGTGCTGCCCTCCCTGGGGGATTCCAGGTTTTACCTCCATCGGAGCATTAGGCTGGGAAATGGAGCTGCCATGGAAGAGTTCTAGAATTCGGGCAGGGAGCAGCAGAGAAGGCAGTGGGAGGCCAGGCCGGGGCTTTCTGGGAGTCCCTGGGACCGAAGCCTAGGACTGACGCATTCACGGTCAGGGGCGTGCGGGGCAGGGGAGGGTGAGTTTCAGAGAATTGGCAAAATTGTATTTATGCTTTAAACAGATACTCAGGAGCCCTCCGCTCTCAATCTGCATGTCAGTCCAGGCCTGAATGAGCCCACTCCCTGTGTGATGTGGGCTGTGTGTGTGTGTGTGTGTGTGTGTGTGCGCATGGGGGCTGTGGGTGGTATGTGTTGAGAGGTGTGTGGTGTTGGATGGGGTAATGCAGAATGTGGGGGGGCGGTCTGCGTGTGAGGTACACATAGTGGGGGTGGATGTGGGAGGTATGTGATCGTGAAGTGTGTGTAGGGTGTAGGGTGTGTGTAACCTATATGTGTGAGCAGCCTATATGTTGAGTAGCCTGTATGTGTGTGCGTGTGTGAGTGCAAGGCATGCTGTGTGAAGAACATTCCCCGGTACTCTGGCTGGCATAAGATATTCGCCTTCTGGGCTGGGGCGGTGGCTCAGTTGGTAGAGCGCTTGCCTTGCATGCATGAGTCACTGGGTTCGATCCTCAGCACCACATACAAATAAATAAATAAAATAAAGATATTGTGTCCATCTACAACTAGAAAAAAAAAAAAAAAGATATTCGCCTCCTGCCTGCACTCTGGGCGCTTAGCTCAGCTCCGCCTCCTACATCCATTCAATCTCTTAGCATGTATTTATTGAATCTCTGCCCCAGAGCAAAGATGTCTTCAGGCAAAACTTTATTATTTTTTTCTTTGATGGTTCTAGGGATGAGACCAAGGCCTCAAGCATGCTAGGTAAGGCTCAACCATAGGCAAGCCCTCAAACACTAAGCCACATCCCAGCCCCAAAAATAGTTGAGGGGAGTCACACAGGGGAATCTGATATCACCATAGAATTTGAGGCACATCTTCCAGATCCCAAAGCCTTGGTAGGAATGAAAGCCAGAGATAAATGAGGAATGTTTAAAAAATTGTGTTAATATATATATAACATAAAATTTACCATTTTGACCATTTTCATATGTAGCACTAAGGTACATCCACAGTGCTGTGCTACCACACAGCAATACCGATCCCCAGAACGTTTTTCATCTTCCAAACTGAAGCTCCACATCTATTAAATAATAACATCCCATTGTCTCCTACCCTTAGCCATTTCTGTCTCTGTAAATTTGACTACTCAATATGTCCTATGTAGAATCATATAGTATTTGTCCTTTGATGACTGGCTTGTTTCACTTAGCACAATGTCCTCCAGGTTCATCCATGGTGTATGTGTCAGAATTTCAAACTCTTCAAAAGATGAATAATACTCCATTGTATGTAAAATACTCTGTTGGTCAGCTTTCTATCACTATAACAAAATGTCTGAGATTAATAACTTATGAAGAGAAAAGGTTGACTTTGGTGCATGGTTTTGGGGATTCCAGACAATGATTGATTAGCCCCAGTACATCATGGCAGGAGCATGTGGCAGAGCAAAACCACTCACCTCAGGAGCCAGGGAGCAAAAGAGAAAAAAATCAAATAAATAAAATAAACAGATCACACAGTCCCCTTCAAGGGCACACACCCAATGACCTAAGGGTCTCCTAAAGGTTCTACAACCTCCCCATAGCGCCAACCTGGGACCAAGCCTTTAGCACATAGTCCTATGAGTGACAGTCAAAATCTCAACTGGAGCGCATTGAGTTTATTCATAACCATAGCTCGACACGCAGGTTGCACCCATCCGTTGACAATTGTGAACAATGCTGCTGTGAACACGCATGTGCAAATATCTGTTCAAGTCCCTGCTTTCAGCAGTGGAATTGCTGGATCGGATGGTAATTCTGTTTTTAGTTTTTGAGAAACCGCCATCGTGTTTCCCACAGCAGCTGTCATTTCACATTCCCGCCAGTGATGCACAAGATTTCCAACTTCCACAGCCTCCCAGCCTCCCCAACACTTGTTCTTTTCTTCTTTATAATAGCAATTCTACTGGGTGTGAAGTTGTGTCCCATTGTGTGTTTGAATTTTTCTTTTATTGCAGTGTCAGGAGGATTGAACCCAGGCCCTCCTGCATGCTAAGCAAGCACTCTTCCACTAGGCTACCTCTCCAATCCTATTTATTTATTCATTCACAGGGTCTCGCTAAGTTGCCCAGGCTGGCCTCAAACTTGTAATCCTCTTGCCTCAGCCTCCTGAGTAGCTGGGACAGGTGTGTGCCACTATGCCCAGCTTATGGCTTTGATTTCATTAGTGAAATCACTATGAAACATCTTTTCATAGGTCTGTTGGCCATTTGTATGTCTTCTCTGGATAAATATCAACTTATGTCTTTTGCCCATTTTTAAAAACTGGATTATTTTAGTTGTTGCTGTTATTGAGTTTTAAGTGTTCTTTATATACCCTGGCTATGAATCCCTTATTGGATATATGATTTGCAAACATTTGTCTCATTCCTTTTCACTCTGTTATCATCCTTGGTATCCAAGAGAGCATTAAGAAATTCAATATCATGAAACTTTTCCCTATGTTCTAAGAGTTTCATAGTTTTAGCTCTTATGTTTGGTCTTTGACTCATTTTATTTAATTTATCACATGGTGTGAGGTCAGGATGCAACTTCATCCTTTTCCATGTGGATATTCTGTTTTCCCAGCACCACTTGTTGAAAAGGCTTCCTTTCCACCACTGGCGAAACTTAGGTCTTTGTCAAAAATTACTTGACTACGTATACATGGGTTTATTTCTAGGTTTTCTATTCTATTCCATTGGTCTATATGTCTTCATACCAGTGACACACTGATTAGATTATCGTATCTTTGTGAGAAGTTTTGGAATCAGGAAGTATGAAACCACCAACTTTGTTCTTTTTTAATTTTTTTTCCCCAGCTATGCAGCGTACTTTGAGATTTCATATGAATTTTAGGATGGATTTGTTTTCAATACTTACAAAAAAAAGTTGTTGGGATTTTGATAGGGATTCCATTTGAATTTGTAGATTGCTTTGCATAGTACTAATATCTGTGTTAGTCAGTTTCCCATTATTATGACAAAATATCTAAGAAAATCACTTTATAAGGAAGAAAGGTTTATTTGGGATCATAGTTTCAGAGATTTCGGTCCATAGTTCTTTGTCTCCATTGCTTCTGGACCTTTGGTGAGGCAGCACATCATGCTAGGGAGCGTGCGAAAAGCTCTTTACTTCACAGTGGCTGAGAAGCAAAGAGAGAGGAAGGGCCAGAGTGACAATATCCCCTTTGAGGGTATTCTCGATGACCTAACTCCTTTCCACTAGACTCCATCTTTTTTTTCCCCATGTTCACAAATATGAGCATGTTAGAGACAGAATTGTGACTCCTGGTTTTCCTACTTTCTAATATATCTTGGAAATTGTTTCGTGTGAGTACCTAAATTGCTTTTCTTTCTTATTAATAGCTATATGTGTAAGGTCAGATCGGCAGTAAAGATCACGACCATTAGCCAGAGGGGTATAAGCAAGGCTTTATTGGGATCCGCTCTCAGGCGAGGTTCACCGGTCTGCCAGTGAGGGCCGGGGAGTTGCGCCCAAGACTGGGAGAGGCCATTTTTATGGGTAGGTTGAGGGGAGGGAGATTCTCATGAAGAGGGTCTCATCTTGGTTGGCAGAGGCCCAGTGACAGGTATGGGCCGATTACAGAGGTCAGCGCATTCATTGATGATTGGTTGACGTCAGCGCGGTGAACAGTCAATCATTTGGCGCTTGGGTGACTTCGGATGCCCAGCCCCCCTTTGTCTGGCCGCCATCTCTCAACCAAACAATATGGTACTCCATTGGATGTTTGTACCATCATGTGTTTGGTGGACATTTAGGCTGTGCCAAATTCTGGTATTAAAAACAGTATAGCTGGCACTGGGGTTGTGGCTCAGTGGTAGCGTGCTCGCCTAGCATGCCTGAGGCACTGGGTTTGATCCTCAGTACCACAAAAAAATAAAATAAAGACATCCTGTCCACCTACAATTAAAAAAATAAATATAAATAAAAACAGTATAGCTGAAGGTGAGGATTTTTCTTGAACGACATTTCAGCACAATAGCTCACACTGAGGACCTCCTGAGGTTGTTATGTGGTATCCATTGTCCACTGCTCACAGGATCATCTTTGGGTGGACCCTGGAGGAGTTCCTCCCGAGTCTCACTACCAACTCCTGTGAAGTTCTGGTTTTGTCACTTTACGGGCTCTACAGTTCCTGTACTTCCTTGTTCACTCTTTGCTTTGACCTCAAGGGTTCTCAGAGCCGAGGACATGGACCATGTTGGCAACTGTACCGTGCAATGTATTGTATATTTATGAATGCTAATCTCATTCTTGGTTTCATTATTTTCCTTTTCTTATTTTCTTTCCCCTTTGATTTCCAAAGCTATTTGTTTTATTTCTTGACATTGCATATATTTTTGTAAGCCATCCCAGGTTTTATGTAACAAAGTGGGTATAAATAAACACACACGAAGGAATATATCCATCCATGCATAAATAAAATATGAATTCATATCATGCACCCAGAGGATGACCTTGACCTCCCTTCTCCCTGCGCTGCCCAGAGGTACTGGCCAGGCCTTCCCCTCCCTTGAGCTTTTGCAGGATCCCCTTAGCTGCCACTCCAGCCTGCCCCGGTGGCCCAGCAGCCTCACTTTCTGGTTACTCTTGGAGATATTCCAGTCCATTATAATGCTTCCAGCTCTCCTGGAAGCCCCAGACAAGGGTGAGGACAGAGGCTGACCTGGACTCCTACACACTATAAGACCTTCATCCAAAGCAGGAATGAAAGAGTGGGAAGGTGGCCATGCCAAAGGGGTGCTGGGGTGCTGCAGGGACAGGAAAGGGAAAGAACTCCTGGTGGCTTTGCCCCGCCCCCGCATCAGGGTCCAGCTCTGGTGTCCAGCTGCTGCAGCCACTCGCCTGCCCTCACACTGTCATTCAGCTGAATGCCCTGGTCACCTCATTCCACCCACCATCGTTCTTTTGCCTCGATGTGAGAAAGCGATTTGCATCCAGCCAGCAGGATTAAGACAGAGGAAGGCAGCTTGCTTTCTTAGCTCACAAAGCCCTTTCATCTCCCAGAGGCTGCTGTGCAGGAGGCGGGTGGAGGGCTTTTGTTTTAATGTGGCCCCGGCAGACTGAGATTTCAGATTTGTGATTCTTCTGCCTCAGAGCCGAACGGCTGGGAATGCTGCAGTCAAAGGACCAAACACACTTGAACCCTACCCAGTGGGGCCTCCAGCTCCTCTGGATGCCCGCTGAAAGTCAGATGGAGGGGTCAGCCCTGGGGTGGGCGGGGCGATGACTGAGGAGTGTTGTGGGAAAAGGGATTCAGGATGCACAAGCATCCAGAGACTGCTCTGTCCCGGGCTTCTCCCTGGGCATGGAAGGCCACGGGAGAGCAAAGAAACAGTGTGCGAGGTGCTTTCCCAGAGCTGGAAGACCTTTCCAATCCTTACTGTCTTTACCTGCAAGGTGGGCATTTAATATTCCTGGGCTCGTAGAGTCTCCCGGGAGATCAAATATTAACAGCTTGTGTGTTCATAGCGCTTATTATGCAACAGTCATCTCTCTAAATGATTTACATACAATAATTCATTTACTCCTCATGACACCCTTAGGTATCATTATCTTCATTTTTCGGAGAAAGAGACTGAGGCTCAGAATGTAAATAATTTGCTCAAGTTCCCAGTGAGCAACAGAGTTGGGATTTGAATCTAAGAAGTCTGGTCGCAGAGTCTCTGCCCTGAAGCACTGTGGCATGTCTGCAAAGAGCCTTCTGCGGTGCCCGATGTCAGAGAGGCATGCTTTCAAAGGTAAGTTGTGGCTGCTGGTATTTGAGGCACTGATTCTGGCTGGACCTGGGAGGTGGGCTTTGCAAAGCTGATTCTCCGGAACCTCTGCTTCCCTCCCCTCTCCTCCTCCTCCCTCTTCCTCAGCCAGGGCCCCTCCTGGTGCAAACCTCCATCTATGCACTGAGCTCCGTGGGCTTGGGATACAATGTCCCATTTACAGCTTTGACTCCCCTGACTACATGCCAGTGCTCCTCCCTCCCATATCCCAGCACTTAGCATAGTTCTTGATATATAATAGATGTTTACTTAAAAATTGCTTCCGCCGGGCGCGGTGGAGCATGCCTGTAATCCCAGCACTTAGGCAGGCTGAGACAGGAGAATGGCAAGTTCAAAGTCAGCCTCAGCAATGCGGAGGCACTAAGCAACTCAGTGAGACCCTGTCTCTACATAAAACACAAAATAGGGCTGGGGATGTGGCTCAGTGGTGGAGTACCCCTGAGTTCAATCCCCAGTACCAAAAAAAAAAAAATTGCTTCCTCTGGGCAGGTGTGGCTCAGCAGTAGAGCACTTTTCTAGCATTCTTGAGGCTCTGGGTTTCATCCCCAGCACAGCAAAAAACAAAAAACAACAAACAAACAACCTCTTCAGCACTGGAGCCACAGAAGTCTCCCTTCCCAGAAACAATGAGACAATTGCTGGGTGATCCTGTCTTCCTGCTGGTGGCCTGGGCTAGAGAACTCCCTGCTGTTTTCTGATTTCATGTCTCAAGCAGCCTGCAGGGATTACCTTCTGAGGTCACTTAGAGTTAGTTGATCTTTGACCATGGAGCTAAGAACACATGAGAAAACTAGTTATCCACATGCAGAATAATATTGAACCCTTATCTCACATCGTATACAAAAATCACCTCAAAAGAAAATATGGTGCAAAGTGTTTGTTTGTTTTTCTGGTACTAGGGGTTGAACCCGGGGCCTCTCACATGATGAGCAGATCCTCCACCACTGAGCTACAACCCCAGTTCTCATTCCTGTTTTAAAATTTTGAGACAGGTTCTCACTCACTAAGTAGCTTAGAGTGTTGCTTAATTGCCCAGGCTGGCCTGGAACTTGCAATCTACCTACCTCCACCTCCCCAGTCACTGGGATTCTAGACATGTGCCACCATGCCTGGCTGGTAAGAAGTCTTTTTGCTCTGGGCAGTGACATTTTGGATGTGACCCCAAAAGCACAAACAAATATAGACAAAGGGGCTTATATCAAATCAAAAACCTTCTGCACAGGAGAGGAAACAACCAAGAGAGCAAAGGGGGGCTGGAGTTGTGGCTCAGTGGTAGAATGCTCACCTTGCACGTATGAAGCACTGGGTTCGATCCTCAGCACCATGTACACATAAATAAATAAAATGAAGGTATTAAAAAAAGAATGAGAGAGCAAGCAAAGGGACAACCTAAAGAATAGGAGAGACCAGACCACACATCTAATCAGTGCTTTTTTTTTTCCTTGTGATGCTGGGGATGGGACTTAGTGCCTCGTGTATGATAGGCAAGCACTCTATCACTGAGCTATACCCCCAGCCCTGATAAGTGGTTAATATATAGAGATATCCTTAATATATAGATATCCTTAATATATAGAGAACCCAAAAGCAATAGCAAGAAAACAAATAACATGCTTTAAAGATGAGCAAAGGACCTGAATAGACATTTCTAAAAAGAAGACATACAAATGGCTAATAGGCATATGAAAAACATGCTCACTGTCACTAATCCTCAGGGTAATTCAAACCCAAACCACAATGAGCTATTATTATTTACACCTGTTACAATGATGGTCCTCAAAAAGCCAAAAGATAACAAGCGCTGGCAAATATGTAGAGAAAAGGGAATCCTGTGCAGTGTTGGTGGCAATACAAATTGATACAGCTGTTATGGAAAACAGAATGGTAGTTCATAAAAAATATTTAAAAGAGAACTATCATGATTCAGCAGTTCCATTTCTAGAGTATGTACAGTATCCAGAGGAAATGAAATCAGTATCTTTTTTTTAACATTTATTTTTTAGTTTATTAGATGGACAAAATATATTTTATTTTTATGTGGTGCTGAGGATCGAACCCAGTGCCTCACGCATGCCAGGTGAGCACGCTACCACTGCGCCATAACCCCAGCCCCATGAAATCAGTATCTTAGAGATATGTGCACTCTCATGTTCTTTGCAGCAATATTCAAAATAGCTTCAGTATGGAATCAACCTAAGTGTTGGTGTATGAATGGCTAAAGAAAATGTAGTATATGTGTGTGTGTGTCTATCTGTTTCCAATGGAATTTGGTTCCATCTTTAAAAAGAAGGAAATCCTGTCATTTGCAACAACATGGATAAACTTGGAGGACATGCTGCTAAGTAGAATAAGCCAGGCACAGAAGGAAAAATACTGTATGATTTCACTTATGTGTGGAATCTAAAAAAGTTGACTTTGGACTAGAGATGTAGGTCCCCAGTAGAGCATGGGCCACCTATGCATGGGGCCTCAGGT
>CM053403.1:7250009-7357825 GCA_028644305.1 Xerus rutilus
GGGCAAGTGAGAATTCCACCCAGGACCCAAGAGCTTCTTCAGACAAGAACAAAACCTGACAGTGTGCAATCCAGGGTGAGGCCAGTGAGGAGAGGAGTCTTCAGGAGGGTGGGGGAAGCTGGACCCAGTTTGAGGATAAGGATGTGCTCTGAGGAGAGGTGACTCCGCACCAGACTTTGCACTGCTGCTGACTCTGTGACCTTGGGAAAGTCAATGAACCTCTAAGTCACAGTCTGTAAAATGGGCATAAAGAGCCGTCTACTGCAAACATTATTGGGAAGATTAAATGAATTACTAAATAAATATAGCACTTAGCATAGTGCTTGGCACAGAGTGAGCTAAAAAAAAAAAAATAGAAGGCTGGGGATACAGCTCAATGGTAGAGTATATGCTGAACTTGCACAAGACTCGGTTTGATCCTGGGCACAGAAAAAGAAAAAGATGGAAAAAAAAAGTAGAAAGTACTGTTTTTCTTTAATAAAGTCTTGCCCCTCTGTATCATCTGCAATCACCTCCATTCATGTTCCACCACTAGGAGGCAGGTAGTTAAATGGGTGGCGTATCCATCCCTCTGCAACCATCTGGAAAGTTCTTCTTTGGCTGACCTCTGAGAGTTAGACCTGAGGGTGGGGCACTCTGGGAAGGTTGCCCACCACTATGTAGTGGCCTTGTTTTTTCTGACCTCCTCAACTCAGCTACTGGGTCAGTTGGATTTAAAAGCTGATCACAGGCCTGAGAGGTGGAAGAGCTTCAGGGGAACCTGTGATTCTCTATCCAAATGCTCAATTTTTTTAAAAAAGGCCAAGTACTTTCTTGAACTGCAGGAGAGAAAGAGCCTAGTTTTTAACTCATTAAAAAAATTTTTTTCTAGTCATAAAGCATGAAGAGCCAATTATTATTAATTTGAGTTGAGTAAAATATCCTTGCTAACAATAAGAAAAGAACAAGCCAATTAAAAATAGGCAAAGGCCTTGAATATACATTCTCCAAAGAATCGTAGCAAATGAATAATAAATACATGAAAAGATGCTCAACATCACTGATCATTAGGAAATACAAATGAAAAATCTCAATGAGACCACTTCACATCCATTAGAATAGCTTCTATTTAAAAAGTAGAAGAAAAAAAGGAAAGAGGAAATATGTATTGGTGATGAGGAGAAATTGGAATCCTTATACGTGGCTGGTGAGAATGTAAAACGAGGCAGCTGCGGTGGAAAAGTCTGGCAGCCCGTCAAAACGTTAAACATAGAATTACCATATGATCCCGCAATTCCACTTCTGGGTATGTACCCGAAGTGGGGACTCAAACAATTATGTATGCACCCAAGCGTGTAGCAGCATTATTCACAACAGGCAAAAGATGTAAGCAACACGAGTGTCCATAGATAGCAGTAGATGAACACAAACCGGTGCACGTAGATGATAGACTATTACTCAGCCTTAAAAAAAGAATGAAATTCTGTCCGGAAAAAACAAGAGGGATGAACTTTGAGGATATTATGCTAACTGAAATAAGCCAGTCACAAAAGGACAACAGTGGCATGATTCCACTTATGTAAAGTTTTAGAAGAGTCAAAACCACAGAGACAGAAAGTAGAAGGGTGGTTGCCAAGGGCTGGCTGGAGGGAGAATGGGGAATTGATGTTTTATTGGACTTTGGATCTGGGAAGATGAAAGTCCTGGAGATGGATGCTGGTGACCCATCACAGTAATACAAATATACCTGATGTCACTGGACACTTGGAGATGGTTAAAATGTCTAATTTTATGTTGTGTAGATTTTACCACACACACAAAAATCAAAAATGCAGAAAATGAACAAGCAAGAAATCATTGCGAGTCACTTTACATGGTGCTCTTCAGGCCCAACTGCAGGAGGGCTCCCATGTATTCCCTTGAACCTTTGAGCTGCCCAACCTGGGAGGTTCTAACCTCAGCAGTGGAATCCTTCTACCACGGATTTTAGGGACATCATCCTCACAGTCAAGAAGGAAGCATTTTGGGCTGGGATTGTGGCTCAGCGGTAGAGCGCTTGCCTCACATGCGTGAGGCCCTGGGTTCGATCCTCAGCACCACATACAAAGCAATAAAATAAAGACATTGTGTTCATCTACAACTAAAAAAAAAAAAAAAAAAAAAAAAAAAGAAGGAAGCATTTTTAAGGGAGCAGTGTAGGAAGCACTCACTCGGTTTGGGGAGATGATTTGAGGGGGCCAATGGGGGAGACTATTTGTAGGGAATGGCGTTTCAGTTGGCTTTTGCATTGTTGTGACCAACATACCTGACAAGAACAACAGGGAGGAGGAAAAGTTTATTTTGGCTCAGGGTTTCAGAAGTTCAGTCCATGGTCAGCCCACTCCATAGCTCTTGGCCCAACATGAGGCCAAACAAAATGGCGGATGAGTGTGGTGGAGGAAAGCAACTCAAGACATAGCAACCTGGAAGTAGAGAGCTCTGCTCACCAACAACAAAACAAACTCCAAAGGCACATCCCCAGTGACCTATCTCCTCCAGCCACACCCTACCTGCCTACAGTTACCACCCTATTAATCCCTATCAGAGGATTAATCTTAGAGTACACCTCTCATAATGTAATCATTTCACCTCTGAACATTCTTGCATTGTCTCACACATGAGCTTTTGGGGGACACTCATATACAAACCATAACAAATGGGAAGCAAAAAAGGAGCAAAGATCAATTGCATGGCCTTCATCCCCTTCTTGGACTCTGCATCTCTCAATGGCCCACATGATTCTGGCTAGCATCGTGCCTGGGTTGAATGGGGAGGAAAGAAAAGTTCCACTCACTCCTGAGACTTGCCCTTGAAATTCCTCACTGTTATTTAACAATGTCAGGAAGCTGGTTATGCCGTCAATCTGAAGTGGTACAGGAGGAATAAGAAACAGGTAGAGAGAAAACTTAAAGGAAGGACAAGGAAATATGATTTTAATTCAGAAGTTCCACATACTAAGTCAGGCCTGTCACTCCCAAATTCCTGGAAAAGCTCAAAATCTACCTGTACACTCTTAATTAACCCCCACAATAAACAGATTAAGCAATGAAATTATATCTAGAGGAATCCTTAATTTATAAGACTTTCTAGCACTTTTTTGGGGGAGGGAGTACTGGGGATTGAACCCAGGGGTGCTTGACCACTGAACTACATCTTCAGCCCCCACCCCCCCTTTTTGAGACAGTCTTGCTAAGTTGCTTAGGGCCTTGTTAAATTGCCGAAACTGGCCTCAAACTTGTGATCCTCCTGCTCCAGCCTCTGGAGTCGCTGGGATTATGGCCATGCACCATTGTGCCCGGCTTTTCTGGTGCTATTGATCAGATAAGGAAGACCATGTCAGCCTGAGGATCATGAGAGTGGCCACATCAGCAGAAACCGTCTTGAGGTCACCAGACAGATATCATTCTTACATACCTTTCCATACCTATCCCTCACCAAGTTTCCTTTAAAAAAAAAGTCGGGAACCCCCAAACCACATCTCTCACTCTTGAGATGACCCGCATTCTCCTTTGAATGTGTATTTCTTGCCTCACTCCCAAATGAGTCTCTCTGTGAGATGGCCCTCATTCATTCTCCCTTGGATTCTTTTCTGTTGCTTATGCCAAGAATCCTGCTGGTCCTGAATGGAGCTTCCTCTTCTCTCTGGGAACCCCTCAGACCCTTCTTCAGAGACACTTTCTTCTCCCATGACAAACCCACCCAACCTCTGCATGTGCTTATCCTCATCCTGTGATGTCTCAACCGTGTTCAGGTTCCTGCTCGATGAGGCTGGAGAGAGGTGTTGGCAACATTTCCCCCACTCCTGTTAGAGTACCCCCACCTCTTTCTGCCTCCTTGACACCCTTCTCCCCTACACCCTTTGTTTCTCCTGACTTCTCCATGGCTCCCTTGATCCTCTGCCCTCTCTTCTGTTTACAGTACCACCTACTCACTTTCCTGGCTCAACCCCCTGGGCTTCCATTTCAGCTTGAGAGCTGGAGGACAGGATGCTCCTTTCCCCAGGGAAGGCTGTAGCCTCCACCCACTCAGTCACCTGTGTCTCACCTATTTCCTCTCCCAGATTTCTTGGTGTAGGATGGCCTCCTTTACTAGAATAGTAGCTGAGTCTTCTTGGATTTGCCCCAAGACTCCCCTAAGAATCTAAACTGTGCATCTAAAATGGACCTCGGGCATACCTGTGGCAGCTGGAGACCCTATTGTTAACAAAGAAGGAAAACTAACAGCAGGCCAGGAACTACTACCACTAATGACGATGACAAAAATAGCTGACCCAGGGAAGCTGCCCAGAAGTTTTCAAGCAGACTATCCTTGCGATTCTGCCCTGAACAACAATCAGCAAGAACAGGAACAGGCTGTGCTCACACGCCTGCTTTAAGGATGCTTCTGGACAATTTGCTCCCACTCATTAACGTCCACTGAGCAGCTGCTGAGGGCTCTGGCTCGGCCCCTCTCAGTGAAGGAGCTGAGAAGCAACAGGCAGTACTGCCTCCCAGGGGCCCGCAATAGCCTGTACAGGTGTCACCCAGATCTCAGCTGCAGCCAGCAGAGCTGGCTCAGGCTGCCCCAATAGCCGGCCCTGGCCCTGTAGCCAGTGACTCAGCAGGGGCGGTAGGGGAATTAGGGCTTGAGGGGCCAGCCTTAGTGACAACAGAGTCCAAGCCAGGAAGCTGAGTCCCCAGAATCAGCTCAGCAGCAGAATTGTAATCTAATGAATTCACAGTAATTCCTTTAATGTCACTGAATCCTCCTGTGTGTGTTTAGAAAAAGAGATCCCCTGCTTCAGGCTCCCTAACATACAGCCTGAACCAAGATCTAAGTGCCATAGCCAACAGACTCCTTTCCCTTGTATGCTACTTGTACCCACCCCAAACCCAAGCAATGACACAGAAGCATCCAGAGCCACGTGGGTGGAGGTTTCTTTTATTCATTTTGATTTTGTTGAGGAAGGGCTATAACAACAAGGTGATGTCCACGCATCAGGCACTGGAATGACCCTCTGCACATGCAGAACACATGGACGCCCACTCCAAGGAGCCACTGAGGAGCAGATATGCACCACGAAGAGAAAGTCCCCGTGGCTACAAAAGCCCCCTCCTCCCACTTCTATTGGTTTCAAGACCCCCACCCCCACCCACCCCGGTTTGCCCTCGTCATTTTCACTAATCACATCTTTTAGCAAAATGAGCTTTAATTCTGGTGGGTTCAGAGCCCCACCCCAATACAAACATGCATCCCCTACAGATAAAGGGCAATGGACACAGGAGGCTGGAAGGAGACAGCATGCTTCACTCTGTCATCCACCAGCTCAGGAGAAAGGAGGACTTCTCTAACACCAGTGAGAGATGGGAAAGACCATTTGGGCTGCGCTATCTTTCCTTTTCCCAAGGGCCCTGGGCCATGGGGCCTGCTGCCCACCTGCCGGCCGCCCACCTGCCGGCCCTGTCTGAATTTAAACAAGCTCAGCTAGGAGCCTTCCACCTCTTCCCTTGGGAAAAAGACATTTGGGAGCTAATAGATGTAGGTCTCAATAGAACATTCAAACCAACATTTCCACCCAAAGGCCTCATCCTGTTCCCCCAAGGGCATTTCTGAGGTCTGAAGCCCCCCCAAGCTGGCTCCAATCCTCCCCAGCAGTTGATGGGTCCCCTAGGATTTATTTATCGGCAGCAACCCCTCACCCAGCCTCCCTGCCCTCCCCCAGGGCAGCCTTGGGTTTTTCTCTACATCTCCCCATGGCTTGCTGTGGTGACCTGCCTCAGAGGTGTCCAGGTGGCAGGAGAAGTGTCAAGTGCCTTTGCTTTCTGTCCTCTCCTCGTCAGCTGTCTGAGCGTTGCTGACAGTGCGAAGCTGCCCCTGGGTGGCCGGCTTCACCGACAGGACCAGGCGCTTGCGAAACGTCTCGCAGAGCACAATGTACACAAAGGGGTTGAGGCAGCTGTTGGCGTAACCCAAGCTGATGGCCGCATTGTACAGGTAGACAAAGGTGAGGGTTGGGCGGCTGATGGACAACTGGGTCAGCTGCAGCACGTAGTAGGGCGCCCAGCACACAAAGAAAACCAGGCAGATGGCGATGGCTGTGCGGGTCACCCTCTTTGTCCGCAGCCGGATACTGCGTTGAGAGGCAGGGGCCACCGAGGAGGTCATGCGCTGCAGGATCTTCACGTAGGCAGCGGTGATGACCACGAAGGGCAGGGCGAAGGCCAGGAAAAACTGGTAGAGGGTGAACCAGTAGAGGTCAGTGTCTGGGTTGGGCAGGCGGATGCCGCAGCCCACAGCACCCCCGGGGAAGGGGATGAGCCTGGCGTAGAGCCACACCGGGGTGATGCTGATGAAAGAGAGGGCCCACAGGAGGCAGATCACCAGGGTAGCCACCGAGGGCTTCCTGAACTTGGTGGAAGAGATGGGGTGGACCGTGGCCAGGTAGCGGTCAATGGCCATGGCGGTCAGAATGTAGGTGCTGGTGAACTGACTGTTGGCATCCATGGCTGTGATGAGGGTGCACATGGTCTCCCCAAAGTGCCAGACGCCATTGCCCATGAGCTGGTGGATCATGAAAGGCATGCCCAGGAGAAAGAGGAGGTCCACCACGGAGAGGTTGACGATGAAGATGTCGGGGACACTGCTGCAGTGTAGCTTGGACTTCTTCACCACTGCAAAGATGACCGTGGAGTTCCCCACGATGCCCAGGAGGCAGATGGTGCCAAACACGGAAGGCATGATGATGTTGATGTAGGAGACACTCCCCGTGCGAGGAGGTGACACTGGGGACAGAAGGAGCTAGGGTTCCTCTGCTCCCGCTCCGGCCCCCCTCCCCCTGCGGACTCTGGCTTCCCTTTCACCCTCTCCACTGCCTCAGCTCGGGGCCCACATTCATCTGCAACTCTCTCCCACCAGCCTCCCTCTCCACACTGTTGCTAATCCTGTCCCCTTGCCCTCCTCCACGGTTCCCTGTGAATCCTACCAGATTCTTCCAAGCCACTTGTGAGTTGAAAGACCCAATCCTTTGCCTCCTGCATCTACTCTGAAGGCAGAGTCAAGACCCATAACTGTCTGATGAGAATTAGTCTGTGGGTCCCTAGGCTTCAACAAAAAACCTTGTCCAAAAAAAAAAAAAATTAATCACGAGAGAGAGAGAGAGAGAGAGAGTGTGTGTGCGTGTGTGTGTGTGTGTGTGTGTGCATGTGTTCTTTGCAACTCGTATCATTTCCATCTCAGAGATTCCTGGCTGGAGTCCCTGCACTAATTCCTGGGCATTGCTGTGCATGATGTCTCATGGAGTCTTTTGCTCGCAGAGCCCGGGTCACGTTTGCAGCCCTCAAGGCTCCAGGCTCCTATCAGGAATTTCCTTGGCCAGTACCCACCCCAGCCTCGGCTTCCTGAGTCAGGCAGAGACTGAAGCTGAGTGTTGCAACCTCGCAGCCTGAAAATTTCCTCCATTCAAACCCTTCCTCTTTTCTTTCCTTCCCTTCTCCTTCAAAGCTAGAATCCAGGGCACTGCAGCTCTGGAAATGTCAGGAAGCTTAATTCACCAGAAAAGTTAATCCCCTCATGCTCTGTGAAGTCTTCCGCTTCCCGCAGCCTCTGCCAGGGGGCAGTAAGTGCGGCTCAGACCCCATTACCCCAGTGCGAGTAAGAGCCTGGGGTGAGGTGAATGGGCGAGCCTCCTGCCGTCTCCCACGCTACCCGCAGCTTCTCCTGCTTGCTTTTCCAGCCCAGATTTTTTTTCTGCAAAGCGTTTTTGGAACTCATCAGCAAGCCTTCCCCTGCCTCCCTCAGGCTAGCCACCATCCCCTGCCACCTTTGAACACCGCTGCCCTCTCCTCTGCTCCTGACCCTTCGCTCCGCTCACCTCTGTCCACTTGTCTCTTTCCCCTCTAGGCAAAGCCAACTGCAGAGCTTGTCTCCAAGAACTGGGATAAAGTTTCCTAAGCAGTTTGGCTCGGGGGTGAAAGCTTCCTATTTCCCACCCCCAGCCCAGCAGGGGAAGGACTCCCCGTCAACTCCACTCACCGGCAGAGGTGAGGTTGTCCGGGCCATCGGAAGTGTTGCTGGCATTGGAGCCAGTGGGCAGCAACAAGGCGTGCAGGTCCATTCAGCTGGTGCGGGTCGCCTGCTCCCCTGAGTTGAGCTCCTGCCCACCCACGCAGGCTGCGGCAACCTCCAGCGCCTGCCACCGCCTCGTCCCAGAGCAGAGCCGTGAACCCCGCAGTCCGGAAGGGGGTCTTCCTCCGCAGCCTGGCAGCCTGTGCTGCCTCTAAGCCCAACTGCTCTCCCCACTCCCTCCTTCCCGGCTCCTACTGACATCACCTAGACACATTAACATTCGGAGGCAGATGTACATTAACCTCTTCAGTCCCGCTGCAGCTCCCGCTTCTGACTGCCTGCAGAGCCCAGGGACAGGCGGCCCCATCAGGGAGGGGACTTCCTTCTCTCTGGCTCTTGGGGCAGTCTCCGGTGCACACGGGGGTGGCTGCTGCTTGCCTTAGGTGAGGATCAAGGTCTCCTCAAAGGCAAGATGGTAAAAGCAAACGGCTGCCTCCTTTGGGAGGCGAGGACAAACCCAGCAACCCCTGATCCCAGGTATGGGAGATTGGGCCACATGCCAGGCGTCAGCAGCTGACTGTTCACAGAACTTGGGAATCAAAAGCATGTTTGCCCTCATGGACGCTGGAGGTCAGCCTTGGCCCCTCCACTCTGTCTCCGTGGATTCCAAACCTCTCACTCTTGTGCTTGCAGCATCCTTCAGAAGTTGAGGAGCCCTGAGCTGCTGAGCTCCTGCCTGGGACTCAGAGGTGATTCAGGTCACTCCATGCTGGCAATGGCCAGGGCCTCGGGAACCAGAAGAGACAAATTCCCATCTGTGCAGGATCAGCTGCAACTGAGTTTATAGATGTTTTATTTTTCTAAATGCTTTGAGGTCTTTGAGGTTTTACCTGGGACCCCCTGAGACAAATATCATAGCAATAAGAGCATAAGCCTCCCAGAGAGATTATCATTGAGGAACAGCCTCCGTAGGGTGGGCACCAGTGAATTCCCTGTAGAGGTCGTCTTGCTGTGTGCTTCAAGGATGGTCAAGATCTGCTGCCACATCACAACCAGACTCAGGGGCCGAGTCCTTAGTTACCACAATTGCTTGATAACCCTCATCAGTGGGCACAGAGGCACCAAGAGGCATCTCCGAGTTCCAAACATGTTCTTCCTTGCCCCTGACTGTGTAGTAGCATCCTAGTTCTTCATGGTAAGCAGAGCCGATCATCTCTACCAGTACACTCTCTCCATTTTTGGCCTTCTGATCTCCCAGCCTGAGAAACCCAAATAAAATCCGATGATAGTTTAGCTTCAGGTTCAGTGGAACCCTTAGCATGTCTCTAGTGGAGCATCCCTGTTCCCTGATGTCCCCTGATCCGAGTGTCCCTTACTGTGTTAGTGAAGGGGGTGCTCTCTGGGCTTCCTTGGAGAACTCAGTCAGCAGGTGGGCTCTGTGGTCTCAAGTAATAAATCCCATTCTAGCATTCCTACTTCCCTAGTCTTCTGACCTCTTTCTCAAAAATTTTCCAAGTAGCCGGGGACAACAATGCACGCCTGTGATTCCAGCTACTTGGGAAGCTAGTTCAAGGTAGCTAAGAGGATCACAAATTCAAGGCCAGCCTGGGTGAATTAGCAAGAGCCTTTCTTAAAGTAAAATTTAAAAAGGGTGCACGATATAGCTCAGTGGTTCAGCACCCCAGGGTTCAATCCCCAGTATTTAAAAAAAAAAGGTACAGAGTTTCGATTTGGAATGATGGAAAACTTCTAGAAATGGACAGTGGCACTGGTTGCACAACACATACATAAAAGCCTTGACGAGCCAGGTTTGGTGGCATGAAGTATAATCCTAGGGACTTGGGAGACTGAAGCAGGAGGATTGAAAGTCTGAGACCAGCCTGGACAGCTTAGCAAGATTGTCTCAAAATAAAACAAAAGGGGTTTGGGGCATAGCTCGGTGGTGAGAGCTTGCCTGGTATGTGTGAAGCTCCGTATTCCATTCATTAAAACCCCTTCCCACCCACACACAAAGATTAAAATGGACATTTTGATGTCTGTTTTACCACAATATAAAAAAAATCATGATAAGTCTTTTTTTTTAATATTTTTTTAGTTGTTGATGGATCTTTATTTTATTCATTTATTATTTGTATGTGGTGCTGAGGATCGAACTCAGTGCCTCACGCATGCTAGGCAAGCGCCCCAGCCCATGATAAATCTTATATACATTTTACCATTCAAAACCCCCCAAACTCTGCCGAGACAGTCCCAGCACTTCCATCTTTTTTTTTTTTTTTTTGGTACTGGGGATTGCACTCAGGGTACTCGACCACTGAGCCACATCCCCAGCCCTATTTTGTGTTTTATGTAGAGACAGGGTCTCACTGAGTTGCTTAGCGCCTCACCCTTGCTGACGCTGGCTTTGAACTTGAGATTCTCCTCTCAGCCTCCCTAAGTGCTGGGATTACAGGCTTGAGCCACCGCGCCCGGCTCAGCACTCCCATCTTATCACTGCAAAACATTTCATAGAGCACTTTATGGAGCATGTTAGGGCTGGCTCTAGGTATCCTTCTAGAATGTTAGACCCATGTTCCAGGTGAGTGCTTCCCTGTCAGTTTGCACCATAGTCTCACATCCCCACACTTATTGCCTTTATTCCTTCCAGACCATATTAGCTGGGTCCTGGGGAGTGACTATTTTCTCCAAAAGCAGGGCCTACCTTTCTCCTTCAGTCATTAGGCCCAAAGCAATGCAAGGACACAGAGGTCATATCTGAAGAAGACAGATATCCTCTTAAATCCTAACCAAGGGTTAAGCCCTTGGGTATTTGATGCTCTCAAGTTCATCCAGATATTCCCTGAATTGATTGTTGGCTATCTGACTCTGACATTTCTTATAGGCTTTGAAAGCATTTAATGAAAGTCAACCAACTCAATTTACCATGGCTCCCACAATGTTTTGTTGTTTTTTTCCAGTACTGGGGATTGAACCCAGGGGTGTTCCCCCACTGAGCTACATCCTCAGTCCTTTTTTTATTTTTAGATGGATGCATTAGTCAGCTTTTCATCACCATGACTAAAATACCTGACAAGAACAACTTAGAGGAGGAAGGATTCATTTTGGCTCATGGTTTTAGAGGCTTCAGTCCATGGTCAGCCAGCTCCATTGCTCTGGGCCTGAGATGAGGCAGCATATCATGGTGGAATGGCATGGCAGAGGAAAGGCACCCAGCTCATGGCAGCTAGAAGTCAGAGAGAGAGAGAGGAAGGGGCTGGGGAGAAAATAAACTCTTTAGCCTATACCCCCAGTGACCTACTTCCTCCAACTAGGTCCCAGCTCCCAGTAGTCCATTTAGCTATCAACCCATCTGTTATTCTGCTATTAATCCATCCATCTGATAGGTTAATTCACTGATGAGATCAAATCCCTCATGATTCAATCATTGCCTAAAAGCTCCACCTCTGAACTGTGGTGCATTAGAGACCATGCTTTCAACACATGGGGGATATTCCAGATCCAAACCATAACAGTGTCTTGCTAAGTTGCCCAGGTTGACCTTGAATTTGCCCTCTTCCCGCCTCAGTCTCCTCTACAGGTGTGTACCACCACAGCCAGCTACACACCATTCAAGTCCAGAGATGCTGCACAACTGGATGCTTTCTTTTCTACCCGCACTTCTTCCCAGTCAACTGCAGGGGAGCATCTGTGTCACGCTACTGCATGCCAGACCAGAACCCTATTTACCACAAGCAGTGGGGTCCATGTTGACTTGTGACTGGTAATGGGTGCTTTCCAGAATCTCATTCTGGGGGTCTGCTTTGTATGGTGACTCTGGGTACCAATGTTCTTAGCTTGATTTTCTCTAAACGCAGAGCCTGAGACGGAATGAGTCAGAGAAGGAGAGCAGGTATATGGGTTCATTACCAATTTGTCCAGACCTTTCTGAAGAGAGTTTGTTTTATTTTGTTTTGTTGAGACAAGTTCTCACTGAGTTGCTTATAGCCTTGCTAAATTGCCCAGTCTGGCCTCAAACTTGTAATCCTCCTGCCTCAGTCTCTCCAGTCACTGGGATCACAGGTGTGCACTGCCACCCCCAGTCCTTCCTGAAGAGTTTCAGAATGTCTCTCAGAAGTATCCACCTCAAGGATAGAAGTTGTCCATTGAATCTGAAACTAAGGTCAGAGTGACAGGGGAGTGTGATGTGGATTCCAGAAGCATCTGGTATGGAAGGTTTTGCAATAAACCTGACAGAATATGACTGGGAGACGAGGGAGGTGGAGCTGGGAGAAGTGGTGGGCTTTATAACACCTTGTGTAGAGCCCAGAGAAGGGGATGGAAAACGTGAGAGAGAAGCAGAGGCATCATGGACGATGCCCAGGCTTCCAACCCAGATAACTAGAAGAAAGACACTGCCATTTACTTCGGGAAGTCTGTGGGAATAGGAGATGTGGATGGGGAGACACTAAGAGTTCTGCTTTGGACATGGTCCATTGGAGATCCCTGTTAGCACCGGAGTAGACATGGTGGTGGTAGTTGTGTGTAAAAGTCAGAAGTTCAAGGGAGAGATCGTGCTGGGAGATACGAATTGGAACTAATGAGACAGGATGGGTTCCCCTCGAGAGTGAGTGTGAAGAGAACACTCTTGAGGACCGAGCTCCAGATATTCCAGAGTTGACACGTTGGGAAAATGAGCTTTATTTCCACTGTCTTCTCCTCTTCTACATGCTGTAGCTTTCTGATCTCCACCCAGTCAGCTAGCAAATCATTTTTGAGCATTTGCTATGTACCAGGTCCTGTGCTGGGGACACAATGAAAGAAAATCAAGGAGCTTTCATTGAAGTGAGGAGGGACAGAGATGCTACCAAGGTGGCTAATAAGTAAATGAGGAGTCCTGTCCAGAGTTCAAATCCAGACAAGTCTATTAAATAAATCACGAAGGGATTTACAAAGTGCTTATAAGGCTCTGGAATTGGGTTGCCCCTACTGTCATCTATACTAGCAGAATGGCTGAGCCTGGTTGGATGAACTTAAACCAGGGCCATGCAGCAAGAGAAGATGGGAAGGCTGAGTTTTCACTCTTCGGCCTTGCTAGGATGGGCTTACAAAGGAACGAACACTGAGCAAGTCAAGCCACGATGACTGTCACACAGGCTAATCACTGATTGCCATTTCACCCAGGAGATGAATGGGGTGATGGAGTCCTTCAGAGAGGGGAGTTAAGGATGTCTTCTTCGAAGAGGCGTTCAGGCAGCATCCTCAACACCCATTCCATTGCAAATGATGCATTTAAACAAATGAGTCAACAGTGACCTCATTCCTTTTGCCAGTGACTCTCTCAGGGATGTACATGCCTACTGGACACCTGTGTGCCCTCCTCAGGTCCTCTCGGCCTCTCCTAGCCCATGCTCCAAACATTGCCACAGTGATGCGCTCTGTAGTCTCTAATCGAGTATGGCTATAGGGTATGGCCCTGTGGTGCTGCTTCCCAGACCTGCATGAGGTGCCTTTTCCCCTGTGTCCTGGGTCTCCTCTGTTGCTGCCTGCGTTTAGAACACAGGAATCCTAGAATGAGGGGGAGTTGATGCTCCTTAGGGTGAACCAATGGGGCCTGAAAGCCATAGAGATGCTCCTCCTGAACCCCTTAGGACATACGGTCATGAGACACATCTCACATGGCTTCTCGGCAGTCCCATAGGACAAAACGATGGGTCACTTTTAGCGGCGCCAACTGGACCTTACGTTGCTTCTCCCGCTGTCTCGCTTGATCTTCTCTCTCAATCTTGATTCCTAGGATCACACTTCCTTGGTCTTGGCTCAGTTTTCTGAGAATCTGAGGCTAAGACAGCAGGTGACCCATTCCTATCAATAGCAGTAAGGGAGGAGGGTGGAGTGGGAGGCATTTAGCAAAGATTTTCTTGTCTGTACAAAGACTCAGGAAGAAACCGTCTCCTTTGCCTCCTCTGGACTTTGTTGGGTCTAGATGTGATTCCTGCCTTTGTTACCAGTGAAATGATTCTCATTGATTGGATCCATCATTCCAGGAGGAAAGAGGACAGACTAAATGTCAAAGCAGAAGAGAGGGGTTTTTTTTGTTTTTTTTGGCACTGGAGATTGAACCCAGGGGCACTTGACCACTGAGCCATATCCCCAGCCCTATTTTGTGTTTTATGTAGAGACAGGGTCTCACTGAGTTGCTTAGCGCCTCGCCATTGCTGAGGCTGGCTTTGAACTCGCGATTCTCCTGTCTCAGCCCCCCTAAGTGCTGGGATGACAGGCTTGAGCCACCGCGCCTGGCTCAGAAGAGAGTTTAATGAAAGGCCTAGTTTTGGGGACAGCTAAGGGGGATGCTGCCACAGTGCCTGGGGCCGGCAATGGCAGGACACCTTTCCCACCCCTAGGTCTAAGGGAAAGGGGGCAGTTATTAGGCCCCAGGAAGAACAGCTGGTGGTAAAAAGCAAGGGGCCAACCAGAGGCAAATGGCAAGGAGACCACAGGAATGAATGAGCTGGCCTCACCTGTTGATGTTGACCCTTAAGGGTCAGCCTCCTGGGGCCCAGAGCAGGGTGGAGGAGGGAGAAAAGTGATTTGCAGGAGTAAATGGAAAATTAGCCCCCTGATACAGGAGGGGGCACCCAAGCTGACATCCATTTGTTATTAATCTTTGAAACAACTGGGCTTTCATGGTCCTCATGTGACAGTGGAAGGAGTGGAGTGCCACAGGGTGGGCTTCCAGGAGCAGAGGCTGGGATGGAGAAGGGACTGCGTTGTGTCTGGGGCGGGGCGCTCCCTCCCCACCCCAGAAATGAGGAAGGGAAGCCATTGGGGAAGAGTCCTCGACTGTGATGCAGGCCTCACAGGGACTCTGTTGGCATCGTGGAAAGCTCCAGAGCAAAGCAGTCCAAGGTTAGGTGGAGATGGCTGGGCCCCAGACCTCAACCCTGCCCCTAGGTTGCTGGGAACCACCCCAAGATGAGCCTGATCCTGGCTCAAAAGCTGAGACAAGGTTCCTCAATACACAGAAAATAGAATTACCATATAATCCAGGGATCCCACTCCTGGGTGTCTATCCAAAGGAAATGACACCCAGCTCTCCCAGAGCTATCTGCTCTCCTGTGTTTATCACAGCCCTGGTCCCAGTAGGCAAGGTATGGAGTCTGCCATCAACAGATGAGTGGGTAGATATACGATGGAATACTATTCAGCCCTACAAACAAGGGAAACTGTCACTGGCATCAACATGGACGAACCTGGAGGGCATTCCACTAATTGAAATAAGCCAGGCACAGAAAAGCAAATATTGCATGTTCTTATTTTTACGTGGAATCTAAACAAACCACCTCATAGAAACAGACAATGGAATGGTAGTTACAGAGGTTGGGGTACTAAGAGGCTATGGTGTTTCAGTTAGGCAGAAGGAATAAAAGATGTCTTTGAGCCGGGCGCGGTGGCTCAAGCCTGTAATCTCAGCACTTAGGGAAGCTGAGACAGGAGAATTGCGAGTTCAAAGCCAGCCTCAGCAATGGCGAGGTGCTAAGCAACTCAGTGAGACCCTGTCTCTACATAAAACACAAAATAGGGATGGGGATGTGGCTCAGTGGTCGAGTGCCCCTGAGTTCAATCCTCAGTACCAAAAAACAAAAGATGTCTTTGAAGCCGGGCACGGTGACGCAAGCCTGTAATCCCAGCACTTAGGGAGGCTGAGACAGGAGAATCGCAAGTTCAAAGCCAGCCACAGCAACGGTGAGGTGCTAAGCAACTCGGTGAGACCCTGTCTCTACATAAAACACAAAACAGGGCTGGGGATGTGGCTCAGTGGTCGAGTGCCCCTGAGTTCAATCCCTGGTACAAAAAAAAAAAAAAAGATGTCTTTGAGGTGAGGAATGTGCTAATTAGCTTGATTCAATCATGACACGTTGTACATATCTACCAAAATGTTACTTTGGCCAAGTTGGATGGTGCACATCTGTAATCCCAGCTATTCAGGAGGCTGAGGCAGGAGGATCGCCAGTTCAAAGCCAGCCTCAGCAACTTAATAAGACCCTGTCTCAGTAAAATAAAAAGGGCTGGTCATGTGGCTCAGTGGTACAGCACCCCTGAGTTCAGTCCCCACTACAGAAAAAAAAAATCCAGCCTATTTATAGCAGTAAAACCTACCCAGGGCACCCCAAGAGTTGAGTGTGCTACAGAGTGTTAATGTCCACCTGTCTGTACTTCCCAGGGCCTGGCTATTGTTTGTTGTTGAACGTTTTCAAGGTCCACTTGGGTCACTGGACCAGAAAAGTCCTTGTTCCTCCCTCACTTCTGCCTGGCGTCTTCCAATACATTTCCCACCAAATAGCAGGAAGAGTTTTGTGGAAATGTGACTCTTATTGTGCTTCCCCACTGTTGAAAACACATTAGCAGCTCTCAATTGCTTCTAAAAAAACAAAGCTAGCCCCCTAACAGAAGGTAGTGGACATGGAAATATTGGGAGTTTCCCAGAAGTTAATTCCCTCCAAAACCAAGACCTTGAGGTGTTCCTTGGGAGGATAAGTACCAGCACCTCTGAATAGCCCTTGGTGGGAGCCGCTGGTCGGAACAGCAGCAGTTGAAGGGACCATCCTCATTTCAATGGGATGTGTCGAGTCTGGGGTGGTACAAGTGCTGAACCAAGTATAGCACTTAATTTTTGGAGGAAAGTGAGTATGGTTATTATAAAAGGCAGGGCCAGTGGAGCTACCAGGATAGTCTAACCTGCAGAGATTGATGCGGCTAGATGATCATGTAGTCTCCCTAGGACCGAAATACCTGAGCAGCCCACCCACCCACTACATTTCTACTTGATTTTTATAGATGAAAAATGTTCACTTTTGGCAAACAGAGGTCTGACCTTAGCCACTTGATTATAAGCAGTCTCTCCTCCAGTTTCTAAGCCCGAATCAGTCACTACTCCAGAAATCCTGGAAGTGGAGGCTGGATACCACCAAGAAAGAGAATTGCAATGATATGACCAGTATGTGCTCTGCATCTGCCCCAGCCTTCCCAAGAGACTTAAGGCCCTCTGCCTGGGTTACCATATACAACAAAAGACCAATACAGGCCTCGGGTGATAACTGGGCAATGGCTTTTGGCTACTATTAATTCCTGGGAATTGAGAGCTCCACTGGAATCTACTGGTCAGAGTAGGAGTTAAGATGGATCAAGAAATAAGTGGAGTTTGGAATGACTTTATGATAGGACCTATGGAAGGCTAGGGGTGTAGCTCAGTTGGTGGAGCACTTGCCCAGCATGTGCAAGACCCTGGGTTCCAACCTCAGCACCACCACCACCAAAAAAAAAAGGACCCATGGATCTCCAAATGTTTTTTTTTTTTTTAACTTTATTTTGTGCAGTGTTGGGGATGGAACCCAGAGCCTTGCACATGCTAGGCAAGCACTCTACCACTGAGCTACACCCCCAAAACTTTTTTTCTGAAGTTCTGGGGTCAAACTCAGGGGTGCTTTACTACTGAGCTACATCCCCAGTCCTTTTCATTTTTTACTTTGAGACAGGGACTTGTTAAGTTGCTGAGGCTGGCCTTGAACTTGCAATCCTCCTGCCTCTGTCTCCCAAATCACAAGGATTACAGGCATGGACTCCAGTGCTCAGCAAAGCTCCTTTTCTCTATATTCCTAATTATATACCTAGAATAGATATCCCCAACTACTGGCAAAATGACTGTATTGACTCTCACATTGGCAAAGTAAGAGATTTAATGATGGGAAAGCCAAATGGAAATCCCTCCTTACGAAATTGATAAACCAAAGGAAATACTGCATTCCCTGGGGAATCTAAGAGATTAATAATACCACCACAGCCTTGAAAAGATTCCAGGATTTTATCACATTCCCGCTTTACAATTCAGTTTGTTTAGTGAAGATGGCAGATGGGCCTTGGAGAATGATGGTGGATTTCCATAAACTTAATTATGCAGTGACTCCAATTGCAGCTGCTATTTCAGATGTGGTCTTACGCTGGAGAAAATGAATTCAGTCTCTGACACCTGATAAGCAGTTATTGAGCTGGCAAGCCCTTTTTCTGTATTCCAAGAAGCAGAAAAGATTAGGAATTCTGCTGTCATTCCTCAGGGCCACCCGTACACCTTCACCATCTTGCCACAGGATTCCGTTAGCCCTCTGACAGCTCTCCAGTTCTCAGATTTTGAACACTCCATCATTGTACGAGACATAATGCTATTCTGCTCTATGTAGATGACATCATGCTACTAGGGCCTAGAGGGTAGCAAGAAGCAAGCATCTTAGATGTGATAGAAATGCCATGAAAATACCAAGGTCTATAGCCAGGCATGGTGGCACACACCAGTGATCCCAGCCACTCTGGAGCCTGAGGCAGGAGGATTGCAAGTTCAAAGCCAGCCTCAGCAAAGTGAGGCATTAAGCAACTCAGTGAGACCCTGTCTCTAAATAAAATACAATATAGGGCTGGAGATGTGGTTCAGTGGTTGAGTGCCCCTGAGTTCAATCCCTGGTACCAAAAAACAAAACAAAACAGAACAACAACAACAAAAAAAACTCAAGGTCTCAATGGTGGTTTGAGGTTCAGTATTCTGAACATGCTTTGATTTTTCTCTCCAAAGTAAAATATACCTCATATCCTCCACCACTACAAAAGCAGAATGAGATCTTGGAGGTCTCTCTATGGACTTTGGAGTCATCATATATTCTTTTCAGGTATGCTGTTCTAACTCGTTTACTAGACAACCTTAAAGCTACTGCCTTGAGTGGAGCCCTGAGCAAGAGAAGACTCTGCAGACTGGTCTGTGCTGCAGGGTGATTTCTGCCATTTGACTCTAAGGACCTCGCAGATCCCCACGTGGGAGGCTGAGGCAGGAGGATTGGAAGATAGAGGCCAAACCTGGGCAACTTAGTGAGACCCTGTCTCAAAATAAGAAATAAATGCTGGGCGCAGTGGCGCATGCCTGTAATCCCAGCACTTTAGGAGGCTGAGACAGGAGGATCGCGAGTTCAAAAAAGCCAGCCTCAGCAACAGAGAGGTGCTGAGCAATTCAGCAAGACCCTGTCTCTACATAAAACACAAAATAGGGCTGGGGATGTGGCTCAGTGGTTGAGTGCCCCTGAGTTCAATCCCTATTACCAAAAAAGAAAGAAAGAAAGAAAGAAAGAAAGAAAGAAAGAAAGAAAGAAAGAAAGAAAGAAAGAAAGGGAGAGGACTGGGCATGGGGCTGGGATTGTGGCTCAGCGGTAGAGTGCGGGTGAGGCACTGGGTTCCATCCTCAGCACCACATAAAAATAAATAAATAAATATTAAAAAAAAAAAAAGGACTGGGATGCAACTTAGTGGTAGAGTGCTTGCCTAGGGTGTGCAAGTCCCTGGGTTCAATCCCCAGCATCCTCCCCCACCCCACACACAAAATCTTGGCAGATTCAACAAAGCGCTGGATTTCTATAGCAGATACGGAGGCTGGAGGCCCAGTTTAACTGTGACAAAGCTCACAACAGAAGCCTGGCTTCTGGAGTGCAGTCTCACTCTCTAAATAGCTCATTATTCTCCTTTTGAGAGGTGATTCTTTAACCCTTCTCAGGTCTGATAGACACTGATTGTCTACTTATAGGACAACAGATGACATTACCTGTCATGAACTCCCCTTGGCGTTTCCCCGTGGTTCTCCCTTGTCACGTGAAGGTGATACGCACAGGATTGGCCCCAGGAAGCACCCACGGGCAGCTCACCACTCCCCCTTGCAGCCTCCCGGTGCTTGACTATTATTTCTCCCCTCAACCCCACCTGCGGCTCTGGGTTCTCCCACACAGAGGGAAGATCTTGAGCCAGGTTTGCAGAGGACTCTACAGTATACCAGCCCAAACTGGATTTTGATGGCTCTATTGAATTAGAGGCTGAGCCTCCCAGCTGGCCAGGTTCCTCACTCTGCTGGGAAGAGAGGCTGGGAGGAAGGCACGGTACTGGCTGCCGAGTCTGGTCCTGACTCTCAGGGGAAAGTTTGTTGCTCCTTCCTGAAGGCAGCGGGGAGGAGTGCAAATGGGTCCCAAGGCAGTCTCTTGGGATGCTTCTTACTGTCACATCCAGAGGCAGAAAAATATAACAGAACATGATCACAACTCTTTATAGTGGTACCATCAAAATCGTAGCCTCAGGTAGAGAATCCAGCTAAGGTGCTCCTGTGGGAACATGGACAGGGAAAGCGGGGAAGGAAGGCAAGAAATACACAGTGTTCTTTTGACAACAATAGAAATGTGGCCTTTCACATGTCCCTCAGTGTCCTTGGGGGATTAGCTTCAGTACCTCTGAGAACCCCAAAACCCACAGATACTCAAGTCCTTATAGAAAATGGCAGGATATTTGCATAGGCACTGGGAATATCTTCCTATATACTTTTCTCTTTGGTGTTGGGGATTGATCCAAGGGCCTTGCTTACGTCCTTATACTTTGAATCATCTCTAGATTACTCACGACATCTAATATAAGGTAAATAGTTGTTATACTGTCTTGTTTATGCAATAATGACAAGGCAGAACAATCTGTACATGTTCAGAACAGACACAACTTTTTAAAAAATATTTTTGATTCATGTTGGTTGAATCTTTGAATGCAGAGGGCCGACCGTATACCCAAGAGGAATAAAAATCTGTGTCCCCAGGAAACCTTGTACACAAATATTCATAGCAGCCAGAAGTTGGAAACAAATGTTCATCTACTGAATGGATTTTAAAAACCGAGTGCTTTCATATAATAGAATATTATCAATCCATAAAAAAGAATGAGTGTTGATACATGTTACATCATGGATGAATCTTGAAATCATTACACTATAAAGAAAGCCAGTCACAAAGGTCACAAACTGTCACAAAATTCTATCTGATGAAATAGATACAATATTTAAATAGATACAATAGGCAAGTCTATAGAGACACAATGTAAGCCAGGCAGGGTGGCACATGCTGTAATCTCAGCGACTCGGAAGGCCGAGGAGGATCGTGAGTTCAAAGCCAGCTTCAGCAACTTAGTGAGGCCCTAATCAACTTAGTGAGACCCTATCTCAAAATAAAAAGGGCTGGGACATGGCTCAGTGACAAAGCGTCCCTGGGCTAAATCCCTGGTACCAAAGGAAGGAAGGAAGGGAGAAAATTAGTGTGTGCCCAGGTCTGTGGGAAAGGAGGAATGGGAATAAGGACTTCTAATGAGCAGGAACTCTTTTATGGGGTGATAAAAATGTTCTGAAATTGATGGTGGTGATAGTTGTATCATCCTGTGAACATACTGAAACCACTGAACTATCTACTTTGAAAGAACCACTGAACTATCTACTTTAATGTTTGAAATAAACATTATTGCATTTCATGGCGTGTGAACTACAACTCAACAAATTTTTTTATTTTTATTTTTATATGCTATAAAATATATAATATAAACCTTTATTTTATTCATTTATTTATATGCGGTGCTGAGAATCAAACCCAGTGCCTCACACATGCTAGACAAGTGCTCTACCACTGAGCCACAACCCCAGCAATGTTTTTAAAGGTTAGGGGACAGGGGCAGTGGATAGAAGAAGCACTTAGAAGTGCAGTCTCCTCTCTCCGGTCCTCAGAGCAAATGGCCCATTATGGACATTTTTCTCCTACCCCTGGGAACCTCACCCAAATATGTCTTGCCAACCATTTGGAGGTTCTTGGGGCTGCCGGTTGGGCAACATCCTTTGCTAAAAGGGACTTCCTGGGAACACCTTCAATCTGTGAGCTGCAGCACAAACTTGGGTTTTGGTTGGTTCTGCTGATGATACCGGCATTGGTAACTCGGATGGATTCAGACCTTGGCTCTACTGCTGACTTGCTATGCCATCCAGCAGGTCCCCAACCAGCTTGGTGTCAAATGACAACTGGAGTAAAATAAGCCTGACTTGGTGTCTCCCGGCTGTGGATTTGATTTCTTGTGGCAAGGTTATGGCAACTGACATTGGCTCAGCCTTTTTACACACGTCCTCTCAGCTGACACCTTGGGGCAGATGTGATTGCTAGTGACAGATGCGGGACTTTCCCAGGGCATCCAGCTGGAACAGGACTACTTTTCTGATTCCAAATTCTGTGCTTATCCCTCTCCTGAGGCTCCTGTGATGAGACTTTCTTCCTACTTCCCAAATGCGAATGTCGAGGAAAAGGACTTAACTTTCAGCTGGTCTCAGCCCCTGTATTGGCAGCCCTTGGAGACAGCCATCCCCCCTGTGTCCCCCTTCAGCCATTCACTTGCTGAAGGCCCCTTCCCGCTTTCACTTCTGCAACCCCTGGATCCTGATTTCACCCAGACTCAGCAAGGTCCCACTGGTTTGCACCTTGACATTAGATAAATGATTATAGAAAAGACTGTGATGAGAAGGAATAAGAATTCAGTTTCTTCTCTAATAATAATAATAATAAAGAGTGGAGGGGTGCGGGGGAAGAATCCAGTTCCTTTTATACAAACTTTAATCCCAAGTTGTCTACATTCGTCATGATCTGACCTCTGACCATTTGTCAGGCCTCTTCCCCTCACCCCCCATTTCCTTTCTTTCTTTCTTTTTTGGTACTGGAGATTGAACTCAGGGGCACTCAACCACTGAGCCACATCCCCAGCCCTATTTTGTGTTTTATGTAGAGACAGGGTCTCACTGAGTTGCTTAGCACCATGCCAGTGCTGAGGCTGGCTTTGAACTTGCGATTCTCCTGTCTCAGCCTCCTAAAGTGCTGGGATTACAGGCTTGCGCCATCGCGCCCAGCTCCCCCATTTCCTTTCTACACCAATATCCTATTTAAACATCTGAGTGTTTCCAGAAAGGGCTTTGTGCTCCTACAGCTTTGCATATGTCCACCCCTTGGGCTGCTCTTCAGGATGCAGCAGAATGACCTTGTCCCAGTGAAGCTCCCAGGTGGTCCCCAGCTCCCCTTCCTGGTCCCCCACCAAACAGCTGGCCTAGTACATACCCGGTGGATGCCCTCCATGCCTCCCTGGTCACTTTGTCGGGCTGGTTACCAAACCTCCAGCTGCTGTGGTTGGCTCAGGACTTACAGCTGCCCCCTGGCTGTCCCTGATGGAGGGGATGGTCCTTGGCTGACAGAAGCCTTCTTACCAGAGAGGCTACCATGACCCAACAGCCCTCATCCAAAACCTGGAAAGAAGTGGAAAAAGCCAGTCCCTTCGCCTCCAGGGGACCGCTCTGCAGTGCAGCTGTGATCCAGAGCCATCTGCCTACCCCTCTGGACCAGGCCAGGGCCCCATATGACCTGAGACCTCCTGGCTCAGCAATTGTTCCTGCTTCACCTCCTTCTGGGAATTTTTCTCCCACGAACCTCAGCACCCAGACCATGTCCTGGGGCCAAGGCACTAGCACATTCCATCGTAATTAATCATTTTTCTTACTGTCTCCCAGACTAGTCTCTGAGCTCCTTGAGGGCAGAGCAGGGGCTCTGCATGGAGATCACTGAGCTTCAGGATGGTTCTAAATTTCCACACCTTCCTGTCTCCATCTCTTCCCTTTCCTCCCCTCTCCCAAGGATCCCCTCCTAACCAGCCTCCTTCCTCTGTGCCTCCCAACTCTACAAGCAGCAAAGACGTCAGTTTGTCATGACAAAGTTTGGGGTGGGGTGGGAGGGAGTTACACCCCCATTCCACCCCTCCTGCTTCTAGAAATTTAGGCTGAGAAGGGGCAGATTGGCAGAGCTGAGGAGGGCCTGGAAGGCAGGGCTTGGCAAGACAGCACTGGCCGAGGGGAGGTGGGGGTTGGTGGTGGACCTGGGTAGGGGAGAAGGGAGCGTGGTGCATGGTCTGGGCGCAGGAGACCATTTGCAAAATGCCCCACAGCCGCCTTTTCCAGTCAGTACCCTTGGCTTTTCCCTCCCTCTCTGCACCTCTTAGCTTCATAAGCGCTCTAAGAACGTGCCCACTCCGTTTCATTCACTGCCACCCACTCATGGCACCAGCCCACGTCACAGGAGGGATGTCTTTGCCTCAGAAGCTTATTAACTTTCCAGGCGGCCTCCAGCTCACGCAGGCGCTGAGTCAGTGCCGGCTCAGCTGCCTGGAGGGAGGCAGGCTGGCGGGCTGACTCAGACTGGCTGGGTGGCAGCTGGGGTCGTCTCCTGCAGTAGGGCTACTCTCCCCAGCAGGGGCAGGCCCGGGGTTAATGGTCTGGGGGCTATTCCTACCCAGCTGCACAGGGCCTATCAGGCACATCTGCTGCTTCTGCTACTCTGCAATCTCCCTCTGGGGACCCAGGAGCTCCAGCAAGACTTCTGGGGGCAGGGGAAGGGGAGGAGAGGGAGGAGTGTAGTAATTGATCCAGGTGTAACCACCTTGACTGGGGACTTAGTGCGTTTTTGTTCTCTAGTACTATAACAAAATACCGGAAACTGAGTAATTTATAAAGAACAGTGTTTGTTTTTTGTTTGGGGGGGGGGGTTTGTTTGTTTTTGTTTTGGCTCAAGGTTCTGGAGACTGGGAAGTCCAAGAGCAAGGTGCTGGCTTCTGGTGAGGGCCCCTGTAATGCATCCCAACATGGCGGAGCACATCACCTGGCAGGGTGGAGCAAGCTGCTAGCTCAGGGCTCTGTCTCTCTTCTTATGGCCACTAATTCCATCATGGGGCCCCTCATGACCTCATCTAATCTGAATTCTGCACCAAAAGTCCCACCTCCAAACACCATTAATATATGAATTTGGTGATAAGCTTTTATCATATGAGCTTTGAGGGATATTTCAAACCAGAGCAATTGTTCCAGGGCTGGGCATATGCCCTCTCAGAACCAATGAGAGGCATTGATATTCAGGCAAAAAATTCTAGAACAAAAACACTCGTTCCTTTTTTTTTTTTTTTTTTTTGGTACTGGGGATTGAACTCAGGGGCACTCAACCACTGAGCCACATCCCCAGCCTTATTTGGTGCTTTATATAGAGACAGGGTCTCACTGAGTTGCTTAGTGCCTCGCCATTCTGAGGCTGGCTTTCAACTCGCGATTCTCCTGTCTCAGCCTCCCTAAGTGCTGGGATTACAGGCTTGAGCCACCGTGCCCAGCTATGGTCTTTTTTCTTTTCTGTTTTTTTTAAGCCTTTTTTTTTCCCCCCAGGGCTGAGGACCGAACCCAGGGCCTTGCGGTGCAAGCACTCTGCCACTGAGATAAATCCCCAACTCCTTGTTCCTTTTTGCTAGAGTTGAAACAGAAGAGCAAGGGGCTAGCTAGAGCTGCCATGTGTTATTGCTGTGACACCTGAGACTGTAGCCAACTCTGTAAAAGAGAAAAATGGAGGGCAGATGGGTCCTGACTATATCCTGGAGTCCTGAATCAGCTATGCCTGAAGCTGGAATAATGCAGCGACTTTGGGGCTTTCTTGCTTCAATGTATTTCTTTTGCTGAAGTGAATTTTCTGTCACTGGTAGTTAAAGAAAAAATCCAAGTATTTACCACCACATTTAACTAATCCCAAGGCATACATTTTTTTTTTCATTTCCCAAGGATAGGAGTCTAACTTAAAATCAATGGCATTATCCTCACGAATCAGCCATTGTTCTTTGCAAATCTGAGAAATTGAGCAGAGCTGTTCATATTGTCTTCATTTCAACTTAGGCCCACTGTTGGTACCGCATGTACTGAAATTAGTGCTATTTAAAATGTCTTTGAAAGATTACACAGTGATTCAGCATTTGGATCAAAAGTGGTTATGTAGAAGGAAAGGCAGAGATACCAACCAGAGAGTGAGGCTGATATTAGTAGAAGCAACGTTTGTCTTTGGAGGAATGGCTGCTCTTCCTTCACAGACCAATAAGCAAATGCTTTGTAAAACCTAAGATGTGAAGAGCCCCATAAGTAGAGGTTGCATTGCATTTTGTTCCTGAAATACAGGTAAAAAAGATGGATTATCACACACCCAGCAATGTAACAGAAGACAGGAGAGATTGTGGACTCCCACAGGAGAGTGAGAGAAATTTCAAAGCAACCTGAGTTGCTGTGGGCTATTGTTAAGATGCTGTCATAGGGGGATTGTCGTTTTCTTTCTTGGTGGTGCATCTTGTACCCATGGGGATACCCTACTACTTCCATTTTGCAAAAGTGCTGTTAAAGTGACTGGCTCAAGCCAGGCACGGTGGCTCGTGCCTGTAATCCCAGCGCTTTGGGAGGCTGAGACAGGAGAATTGTGAGTTCAAAGCCAGCCTCAGTGATGGCAAAGCGCTAAGCAACTCAGTGAGACCCTGTCTCTACATAAAACACAAAATAGGGCTGGAGATGTGGCTCAGTGGTTGAGTGCCCCTGAGTTCAATCTCCAGTACCAAAAAAAAAAAAAGTGACTGGCTCAAGCCAGGTGTGGTGGTGTATACCTGTAATCCCAGCACTCTGGAGGCTAAGGCAGGATGATCACGAGTTCAAAGCCAGCTTCAGCAATTTAGCAGACCTTGTCTCAAAATAAGTTATAAAAAATAGGGCTGGGGATGTGGCTCAGTGGTTAAGTGCTCCTGGGTTCAATCTCAGGTACCCAAAAAAAAAAAGACTTGCTTAAGGTCACAAAATGAACCTGAACAGCATGGACCTGACCATTACTTCCCATCCACATCTGTCCCTGGTCAAAGGAGTGGAGCACTGGAGACATCTGTGCATCCTTGTCTTACTGTCCAAGCACTCTGGCCTAGTCTGGTTCAGCAGAGGTGGAATCCAGTAGTTACGATGGCCTGGCCTGATATTTGCTCTTAGATTGTCTCAGTTCACTAGCTTGGGCCTAAAGGGAGACCCCTACACCCATCAATCTTCATACCACAGTTTGAGTAGCACCTGGAGGTTGTGCCTTGGGTTGTAGTTCTTCATCCTCTAAGTATTTTTAAACATCTTTGCATAAAACGAGATTTTGATAGAGATTGTATAGTGATTTCTCTGTGCACAAAACAATAATAACATTCCTGTCAGAGTGGTCGTTCTGTAAGAGCTGATAAGAGAAACGGTAGATGTTGTTTCCAAGGAGGTGGCAGGAATGGTAATTGAGCATTCAGACTCTGGACGCGGAACGCTTGGGTTCAAAACCTGGATCTGCCACTTATTAGCTGTGTGACCATGAGCAAGTCACTTAAACTCTCTGTTTCCTCATATAACAGTAATTAGTAGGACCTACTTAATAGAGATATTATGAAGCTTACATGAGATAATATATACAGAACACTAGTTTAACAAACTACTCATAGCATAGGCCATATACCAGGCAATATTATTCCCATAGAACAGTTCAGATGGTGATTATGAGGATTACATGAGTCAATATTTGTCAAATTAGAAACTACCTCTTCTGGACCTAGGTATGGCCCAGTAATCTCTCCTTCCTCCTTCACTCTTTTTTTTTCTTTTGCATTTAAATAAATCCTTTGTATATTTTGAACAGCTTTTTTAAAAATACTTTTTGTTATAGATAGACACAATATCTTTATTTTGTTTGTTTGTTTGTTTATTTATATATTTTGTGGTACCGGGGATTGAACTCAGGGGTACTCCACCACTGAGCCACATCCCTGACCTTATTTTGTGTCTTGTTTACAGACAGGGTCTCACTGAGTTCCTTAGCACCTCGCTGTTGCTGAGGCTGGCTTTGAACTCGCGATTCTCCTGTCTCAGCCTCCCTAAGTGCTGGGATTACAGGCTTGTGCCACCATGCCCGGCTTTTGAACAGTTATTTATTTGTTTGTTGGTTTGTTTATTTATTTATTTGGTACTGGGGATTGAACTCAGGGGCACTCGACCACTGAGCCACATCCCCAGCCCTATTTTGTGTTTTATGTAGAGACAGGGTCTCACTGAGTTGCTTAGCACCTCCTGTTGCTGAGGCTGGCTTTGAACTCGTGATTCTCCTGTCTCAGCCTCCCTAAGTGCTGGAATTATGGGCTTGCACCACTGCGCCTGGCTGAACAATTTTTTAAAGCTGAACATTTAGAGAGAGTGTTGGTGTAATTTTCCTAGTCCACCATGACCAGAAGTATTACCTTAATTATTTGTTATCTGCCCTCAAACTTCACCTTGCCCCAAATAAAATGTAATTCCTTAGGGATTTTCATCTTTGTTCATTGATGAAGCCCAAGTACCTAGACCAGTGTTTGGCATATAATAGGTGTTCCATCAAAATTTGTTAGGACCTCTTGTGGTTTGTAAGCATGATGATCTGAGATTTTGTGCTGTTGTATGAGATCACTCCTCCTTCAAACTTTGCTACCATATCAGCACATTACTTGATCTGACATGAGAAGGAAAAAAAGTTTGTTGAATGAACAAAGAAAGGAAGAGAATAAAACTAATGGGCCCACGGTGGGGTGACTGTCCGGCAGAGGCTGGACCTCAAGCCACAGCTAAGCCCACTCTGTAGCTGGGAGGCTGGAAGGAGTTGCAGAAGGTCTGGGCTCCAGATGTGGCTTTACCAGTTACCACATGTGTGACCTCAGCTAAATGAACTATCCCGCGCCTCGGTTCCCACCAGCTCGAGTGAAGGAGGACTAATGATTTGGGATAGAAGAGTCACAACAGTGGCCAGCATGTAGCTGGAGCAATGCCATCATTTGCTATCATAAGGATGATGAATACAGATGTCCTAGCAGCTTTGGCCCCTGGCGTACCTTTATTTCTTTTTTTTTAAAAATTTTTAGCCGTAGATGGACACAATGTCTTTATTTTATTGCTTTGTATGTGGTGCTGAGGATCGAACCCAGGGCTTCACGCATGCGAGGCAAGCGCTCTACTGCTGAGCTACAGCCCCAGCCCCGTACCTTTATTTCTCTTCCCGTGTCTTCTGTGTTCCAGGGAGGTGTGAGCGGGCGACTATGTATGTATCTGTTCAGCCTGGACCAGAGCTGGGGACGTAGCTCAGTGATAGGAGCCCCTTTCTAGCACATGTGAGGGCCTGGGTTCCATCCCCAGCACCGCAAAAAAACTGGACACTGTGTTAGGACCTGGGAAGATCCATGCAAAGAACTCAATAATACTCGAGCCGGGTGCAGTGGCTCAAGCCTGTAATCCCAGCACTTAGGGAGGCTGAGACAGGAGAATCCCAAGTTCAAAGCCAGCCTCAACAAAGGTGAGGCGCTAAGCAACTCAGTGAGACCCTGTCTCTACATAAAACACAAAAATGTGGCTCAGTGGTCTAGTGCCCCTGAGTTCAATCTCCAGTACCAAAAAAAAAAAAAAAAAAAAAAGAACTCAATAATACTTGGGCTCTTGCCATGGGCTGGGGACTCCGCTCCATGCTTTCTGTTCACCAGTTAATTCCCTATAAAACTGTCTTCTAGAAGGTTCTGGAAGCACTCTCACAGCAGCTTGTCTCAAAAACATTATGGGAAGCCGGGCGCGGTGGCTCAAGCCTGTAATCCCAGCACTTAGGGAGGCTGAGACAGGAGAATCGCGAGTTCAAAGCCAGCCTCAGCAATGGCGAGGCGCTAAGCAACTCAGTGAGACCCTGTCTCTACATAAAACACAAAATGGGACTGAGGATGTGGCTCAGTGGTTGAATGCCACTGAGATCAATCCCTAGTACCAAAAAAAAAAAAAAAAAAAAAAAAAACATTATGGGGATGTGGCCTAACTTTGGGTCCTTATTTTCCTGCCAATGTAAGAGGCTCTATTTTGGGTGAAGAGAAGTGGAACAGGAGCATGTGCTAACTCTTGGAGAAAGAGAGGCACAGTTTGAGGGTAACAAGAGAATGTTTTCCTTTGGGTTGAATGGGCTTAGATAAGATTCTCTTAAAGAATTAAGGTTTAGCCGGGCGCGGTGGCTCAAGCCTGTAATCCCAGCACTTAGGGAGGCTGAGGCAGGAGAATCGCGAGTTCAAAGCCAGCCTCAGCAACGGTGAGGGCTAAGCAACCCAGTGAGACCCTGTCTCTACATAAAACACAAAATAGGGCTGGGGATGTGGCGCAGTGTTCTAGTGCCCCTGAGTTCAATCCCTAGTACCAAAAAAAAAAAAAAAAAAAAAAAAAAGAATTAAGGTTTGAGGCTGGTGTTGTGGCTCAGTGATAGAGCACTTGTGTAAGCATGTGTAAGGCACGGGGTTTGATTCTCAGCACCACATATAAATAAATAAAATAAAGGCCTATTGAAGCCAGGTGTGGTGGCGCACGCGTGTAATCCCAGCAGGTCAGGAGGCTGAGACAGGAAGATGGTGAGTTCAAAGCCAGCCTCAGCAAAAGTGAGGCACTAAACAACTACATAAAACACAAAATAGGGTTGGGGACGTGGCTCAGTGGTCGAGTACCCCTGAGTTCAATCCCCGGCACCAAAAAAAAAGTCCATTGACAACTAAAAAAATATTAAAAAAAAAAAAAAAGAAGAAGAAGAAGAATTAAGCTGGCCTCAGTGGTGCACACTTGTAATTCCAGTGGCTTGCTTGGGAGCCTGAGGCAGGAGAATTGCGAGTTCAAAGCCAGCCTCAGCAATTTAGCGAGGCTCTAAGCAACTTAGCAAGACCCTGTCTCTAAATAAAATATTAAAAGGGCTGGGGATGTGGCTCAGTGGTGAAGTGTCCCTGGGTTCAATTCTCAGTACTCCCCCCCCCAAAAAAATTAAGGTTTTATCTTGGGAGGTGTGAATGCAAGCCTTCATTCGCTTGCCATTTGCCCCAGAAGTTCCTTAGGCAGAGTGTGCCTGAAATTCACATATGTGGGCTGCAAGCTAAGGGCAGGCCTGACTTGAGGGCCTCTGCCTGCTTTGGACGATACTTAGATCCTCCTTCAAGCCTCTTTTTCTCCCTGGATTATTCTGCATGGTGCCAACTATACATGTTCATTATTATTGATTCAGACAGTCAACAAATATTTACTGTGCACATACTATGTACCACCTCAGACTTGGAGAAGCCTGCTGCTGGAGGGAGGGGCCATGGATCTTGCCTAGGTGGGTTTACTGAAGGGTAGGTAAGGATTTGCTTAAGGGCAGGTGGGAAAGAAGTACCTTTACTGAAGGGTAGGTAAGGATTTGCTTAAGGGCAGGTGGGAAAGAAGTACCTTTACAAAGAGAAGATTCTCAGAACAGGGAGTCAGTTTAGGAGCTGGAGATGGCCCAGCAGGGGGCCCCTGGGGAAAATTCCATTGCTGAGGTGCTTTTCCCTAGGACTCTGGAACAAAGTCATCTAACCCCAAGATGTGCTGTTGTCCCTTTGCCTGGAAGGTTGAGGTCAGCACTCAGGAAAAAGCCAGTCCCTGGTACCAGTTCCACAAAGCAACCACTGACCCAGCTTCTCACAAGCATGGTCTTGTCACTAGAGATTCCAGGAGGGGTCACATCCCAGGACCCTTGCTCTTCCTGTTGTCCCCCACTACTGTTTTTCAGAGTCACCAAAAAAAATGTCCCCAATTCTAGTGGTCCTCAGCTTCTCCCTAACATGGCCTTATGGAGGAATTTTTACATTTCTGTTATTATTTTATTTATTCATTCATTTACTTACTTATTTATTTTATTTATTTTAGTTGTAGACGGACACAATACCTTTATTTTGTTTATTGATTTTTAGTGGTGCTGGGGATTGGACCCAGGAGCATTTGGGTCGCCCTTCTTTCTTTTTTTCTTTTTTCTTTTTCGTTTTTTGGTACCGGGGATTGAACTCAGGGGCACTCGACCACTGAGCCACATCCCCAGCCCTATTTTGTGTTTTATGTAGAGACAGGGTCTCACTGAGTTGCTTAGCACCTCGCCCTTGCTGAGGCTGGCTTTGAACTCGCGATTCTCCTGTCTCAGCCTCCCCAAGTGCTGGGATTACAGGCTTGAGCCACCAGGCTTGAGCCACCGCGCCCGGCTTGTTTCCCTTTTCTACAAAACCTTGAAGTTTTTTCAGCCCCTTGAAGACAGATCCGTGTCCATCACTCTCCTGTATCTGCTCTTCGCAGCATGCCCACACTGATTAAAGCGTCTTTCTGGTCTTTCTCTTTGATTGTCATATTGAGACAGGGACCCCCGCCCAGCCTAGTCTGTCGGGAGCCCCTGGAGTTCGGGCCTTGGACCTAGGACTCTACTCCAATCAAGCGTTTTGTTATGGCTGATTTTTCCGGCACTCTGGGCTCTTGAGTGTCCCTGTCCATTCAGGCGAGGAAAAGACCAGTCACCTCCCCATGAGAGCGTAGGAGGGCTGCACAGACAGGCATGTAAAAGATGACTTCAGAGCTGTTCCAGTCAGGCAGAGGACTTCCCTGGGGAGAGAAGCCAGCATAACCTGCCCACCCACCGGAACACAAATGGAGCCCCACCTGATGACTAGAGTCCTCATCTCCCCACACTCTGTGACCCCCACCCCTGTACTAAACCACTGAGGGCTGCAGGCACGGTGGCATCCAGAGGAGCCTGCCTCTCTCTTGCTCTTCAACCCTTATGATTATCTTCTGATTTTCGTTATTAGGCCTTATTCGCAGATGTTCTCATGCCACCTGAAAAGGCCCAGCAAGGTGGCGCTGGTGGCTCCGATCCAGGCTCATGACGTTGAAGAAGAGAGGAAAACATCTTTTATGAGCAATTCTCACAGAAGTCCCAGGGTGCACGTGACTGGCCTGGATCAGTTACATCTCTTCCCAGGGGGATGGAGTAGTTGGTAAGAATTTGATCCTATAGCCTCTTTGAGGTCTGGGGGGCGGGGTGGGGCCCACCCCTCTTCCTGGGGCCCCCTTGCTTCCCCTTCCCTCTTCTTACCAGAAGAGGCCAATCCCAGGAAGCCAGTGGGACCCAGGGCCTGAGGGCCAGCGATAAAGCCACTTAAATGACATGAACCAAGACATTTCTGAGGAACAGGGGGAGGGTAGGTCCCTCAGTGAACTGGGTGACGAAGTGCCCTACCTTGCGTGTGCTGCCTGCTAGCAACATGGACTTTGGACCCACCTGCTTCAGTCAGCTTGCTTCTGGCAACAAGGAACAGAAAACCTCCACCGAAAGGAAATGTGTTTTACCACACAGTGCAACACCCAGCAGCGGCGCAGCCTCCAGGCATGGTTCAACCAGCCGCTGTGCACGGCTGTGAAGGTGCCAGGTGCTTTCCATCTCTCTCTGCCTTTCTCCATGTGAGCGTTATTTAAGTCTATCTTTGCCCCTTGTAGTCACAAGATGGCTGCAGCAGATCCAGATATCACATCCAAATTACATCTTATGTCTCTTCCTCAGGAGCAAGAAAACCTTTTCCAAAATCTCCAATGGAGGTCTGTTGTGTTTCATTGAGCAGGCTTGGGTAACTCCCCATATCTAGGCGGGTAACTGCGGCACACCAGGGACATTACTATGATGGGACATTACTATGAGGTTAGAACAAACATTTCAGGGGAAAGATGAAAGACTGGGAGTCAACCATGAAGGCCACCTCCCCTCCCCCATGGAGGGGAGGACCTGTAGATGCAGAGATTGATTGATTGATTGATTTTTCTTTATTTTATGTATTTATTTTTATGTGGTGCTGAGGATTGAACCCAGTGCCTCACATGTGCTAGGCTAGTGCTCTAGCGCTGAGCTATAACCCTAGCCTCGATGCAGAGATTAAAAGACACACTTTAGGTAGTGGGGACATAGCTCCATGGTAGAGCATGTGCTTAGCATGTACAAGGTTGGTGCCATCCCAGTAACCCCCCCAGAAAAAGAGAAAAGAAACATTTAAAAAAGTAGATGAAACTATAGTGAGATATTTGGGCAATAAAACTATAAAGACTGTCTCTAGAATTGGGCTTCTGGAGGGCTGTGGGGGCTGGCAAATTACCATTTCCTAATTCTGAAGTTCTGAAGGTGATTTCTTTTTTTTTTGGTACCGGGGATAGAATTCAGGGGCACTCAACCACTGAGCCACATCCCCAGCCCTATTTTGTGTTTTGTGTAGAGACAGGGTCTCACTGAGTTGCTTAGCACCTCGCCATTGCTGAGGGTGGCTTTGAACTCACGATTCTCCTGTCTCAGCCTCCCTAAGTGCTGGGATTACAGGCGTATGCCACATCACCCGGCTGACGGTGATTTCAAGGGTATTTGTTTTATAATAATTCATTGTGCTTGACATTTGTCTGATGTGATTTTTCTCTGTGCTTTATTTCATAATTTTAAAAAAAGATTTAAAAAAAGGAAAAACTGGCGGCTGAGGTTGTGACTCAGTGGCAGAGCGCTTGCCTCGCACACGGGAGGCACTGGGTTCGATCCTCAGCACCACATAAAAATAAATAAATAAAATAAAGGTATTATAACAAACAAAAAAAGAAAAAGAAAAGAGAAAGAAAAGGATAAATTGCACGTCTGCTCACGGTACCCACTTAAAGCCCTTCAGCATCTCTCTGTTGCCCACAGAGGGAGTCCTTCATCAAGGCTCCTGAGATGCTGCCTGAGCCCGTCTGCCATCATCCTGAGTCCTGGTAAGAAGAGGGAAGGGGAAGCAAGGGGACCCGGGAAGAGGGGTGGGCCCGGGGGAGCCCAAGAAGAGGCCAATCCCAGGAAGCCAGTGGGACCCAGGGCCTGAGGGCCAGCGATAAGCAGAGTCCCGCCTGCTCCAGGAGCTGCAGAGTCAGGAGGAGGAGCTGGAGCCCGGTGGGCCACAATCACCACCCCAACAAACCTGTGTTCCAGCTCTGTATTCTGCAAGCTGCCTGGGCTTGATCTTCTACGTTATCTGTATTTTCTCTGATCTTTATCTTTTGTAATCTGATTGCATCTTCCATTTCATTATACTGAGCATTAATAAGACACTCATAAAATTGATGTGTGTAAGAAAAAGCACACAAAAATTGTCTAATTTTAAATAATGGCTTTTTCTCATTTAAAGTAATTCTTTTTTTTTTTTAATTTTTTTTTTTTAGTTGTTGATGAACACAATGTCTTTATTTTATTGCTTTGTATGTGGTGCTGAGGATCGAACCCAGGGCCTCACGCATGCGAGGCAAGCGCTCTACCGCTGAGCTACAATCCCAGCCCCTTAAAGTAATTCTTGTATATCTATAATTTGAGCATATTTATAATCTTTATATAATATACAAATGTATATTGGTAATCTCAGTGTATTATACTTCAATAAAAACTTTTAAATAGAGTTTTACATTTTATCATGGTAACTTCAGGAAATACAGAACTTAAATATAGGTTGTAAATTATTATATTTTCAGCAAAATGAAGCTGGAGGATTTTCATGACCTGATTTCAAAACTTACCATAGCTGGGTGGGGTGGCACTCACCTATAAACCCAGCAACTGGGGAGACTGAGGCAAGAGGATTGCAAGTTCAAGTCCAGCCTCATAGCCAGGCACAGAGGTGCACACCTGTAATCCCAGTGGCTCAGGAGGCTGAGGCAGGAATATTGCGAGTTCAAGGCCAGCCTCAGCAAAAGCGAGGCCCTAAGCAACTCAGTGAGATCCTGTCTCTAAATAAAATACAAAATAGGGTTAGGGATGTGGCTCAGTGGTTGAGTGCCCCTGAGTTCAATCCCCGGTACCCTCCCCAAAAGCCAGCCTCAGCAATTGAGCGAGGCCCTCAGCAACTCAGCCAGACTCTGTCTCAAATAAAGTAAAAAGTAGCACCTACCTGTAATCCCAGTGGCTCAGGAGGCTGAGGCAGGAGGATCATGAGTTCAAAGCCAGCCTCAGCAATGGCGAGGTGCTAAGCAACTCAGTGAGACCCTGTCTCTACATAAAACACAAAATAGGGCTGGGGATGTGGCTCAGTGGTCGAGTGCCCCTGAGTTCAGTGTCCAGAACAAAAAAAAAAGGGGCAGACTATTTGAAAAGACACTACCAACAACAACAACAACAACAAAGATATATGGATGAGCCAGGCGTGGCAGATGTGATGGGGCGCACCTGTAATCCCAGCAGCTTGGGAGTCTGAGGCAGGAGGATTGTGAGTTCAAAGCCAGCCTCAGGGGGCTGGGATTGTAGCTCAGCGGTAGAGCGCTTGCCTCGCATGCGTGAGGCCCTGGGTTCGATTCTCAGCACCACATACATACAAAGCAATAAAATAAAGACATTGTGTCCATCTACAACTAAGAAAATATTTAAAAAAAAAAAAAAAAAAAAAAGCCAGCCTCAGTAACTTAGCGAGGCCCTAAGCAATTCAGCGACACCTTGTCTCTAAATAAAATATACAAAGGGGCTAGAGATGTGGCTCAGGGGGTTCAATCCCTGGTACAATATATATGGATGGCAAATAAACAGGCAAAAAGATCACAAAATCATTCATCAGGGAAATGCAAGTTCAAATCACAATGGGATCTCACTGCATAGGCATAGTTACTAGAGTGGCTATGATGAAAATGACAAAGGGCTGAGGGTCCATTTCTGTTAAAACACACGCGCTTAGCATGCATCAGGCCCTGGCTCCTATCCCTGTCATAAAACATAAAAACACCAAATGACAATATAGGAAGGTTCTCAACATCACCACTCACCAAGGAAATGCAAATTAAATTATAATATAATACCTCTCCGCTACCAACTGACTGGATAAAATAAAAAGGACCAAAAACTTTAGGTAGCTGTTTGGTAGAATACTAAAGCTGAAAATATACTTCCCCTATGAACCAGCAATTCCACTCCTAAAGGAAATGCACACATAAATGTGACCCAAGGAGCATGCCTAATAGTCACACCAGCACTGAGTGCATGCATTAGCCCCACACTGAAGACAACCCAAATATCCTTCAGTAGGATGGACACATTTACCGCAACATGTTCATACAATGCAGAACTAACAGACTACAGTCACATGCAAAAATACTGCTAGCCAGCTGGGGAGGTGCACACTAGTAGTCCCAGGCTCAGGAGGCTGAGCCAGGAGGATTGTTTGCACCCAGAGTTTCAAGCTTGCCTGGGCAACATAACAGAGCCCTCATAAGGAGAAAAATGGGGGGTAGGGGCTGAATTTCACAAACATAGTTTCAAGTGAAATGGTTGCACCAAACTCAAAATACTTTATGATTTTATAGATCATTCCATTTATATAAAGAACAAAGTTAAGATGGGTGCAGTGGCATATACCTATAATCCCAGCAACTCAGGAGGCTGAGACATGAGTTTCACAAGTTTGAGGTCAGCCTCAGCAACTGAGCCCCTGTCTCAAAATTAGATATTGTGTGTCTAGTTCTTCCCGTTCTCCCCATGACAGTATGACAGCTGGGAAGTTTCTCCTCACCCTATGCCCTGGCACTGGGGTTTGAATCCCCAAGGGTACAATACCACTGACTTACCCAATCCTCACTCCCTCTTCATCCCTGCACTTTTTATTATTTTATTTTTTAGGGGGGTACCAGGGATTGAACTGAGGGGCACTAGACCACCGAGCCTCATCTCCAGCCCTAGTTTTTATTTTATTTAGAGAGAGGGTCTCACTGAGTTGCTAAGCGCCTCGCTTTTGGTGAGGCTGGCTTTGAGCTCGAGATCCTCTTGCCTCAGCCTCCCGAGCCGCTGAGATTACAGAAGTGCGCCACCTCCCAACTTAATATTTATTTTTAAAACAAAACATTAATGCTCTACAGCAGCTAAGAATTTTCAGTCGTCTCGTCTGGCTGTTGAATATAGCATTGCCTCCTAGCTTGTCCTGGAAGTAAAGACGGGATTACAGCTCTCAACCACCAGGGGGCGCCAAAGGACAGTTTGTGAAACCCACCCCTTTGGTAAAGTGGTGTCTTCCAGCAGTTCCCCTAACCCTGGGTCTTTTCCCTGCAAAGAAAACTCATCGGTTGTGTGATTCTCTGCTTTTGTAGATGTCCAGTCTTGAATAAACACCAAATCCATTATGATAGTATATTTGGGGGCTGGGGATATAGTTCAGTGGTAGAGTACTTGCTTAACAGGCACAAGGTCATGAGTTCAATCCCCAGTACAGGGGGGAAAATTACCAGTTTAGAGGTTATAGGCTTTTTTACTTTGATTTTTAGGTACTGGGAATTAAACCCAGGACCTCCTACATGCTATATTAGCACTGTAGAACTGAGCTACATCTGCAGCCCTTTTTTGCTTTATTTACATTTGGTAGGATGGGAGATGGGATTAAACTTCGGGCCTCCTGCATGATAGACAAGTGCTCTACCACTGAGCTACATCTGCCACAGAACTTGTGTTTCTTTTCTTTCTTTCCTATTTTTTTTTTTTTTTTGTACCAAGGACTGAACCCAGTATGGCTGAACCACTGAGCCACATTCCCAGCACAGCCCCCCCTTTTAAATTTTGAGACAAGGTTTTGTTAAGTTTTTTTTTTTTTTTTTTTTTTGGTACTGGGGATTGAACTCAGGGGTACTCAACCACTGAGCCACATCCCCAGCCCTATTTTGTGTTTTATGTAGAGACAGGGTCTCACTGAGTTGCTTAGCGCCTCGCCCTTGCTGAGGCTGGCTTTGAACTCGCGATTCTCCTGTCTCAGCCTCCCTAAGTGCTGGGATTACAGGCTTGAGCCACGGCGCCCGGCTAAGGTTTTGTTAAGTTGCTAGCTTTGAACTTGTGATCTTCCTGCCTCAGACTCTGGAGTAGCTGGGATTACAGGCCACTGCTCTGGGCTCAAATAAATATATATATTTTTAATTAACACATAGTAATTGTACATATTTATGGGGTGCAGTGTACATATTTATGGGGTACATGTCTCTATAGGTATATCATATGTAATACTTAGATCAGGCTAATTGGTATATCTACCATCTCAGACATTTATTATTTCATTCAAGGGGCTGGGGATACAGCTCAGTTGGTAGAATGCTTGCCTCACATACACAGGCCCTGGGTTCAATCCCCAGCACCAAAAAAATAAAAAGAACATTCAAAATTCTCACTACTGGTTATTTTGAAATATTCAATCAGTTGTTGTTAATTATAGTTATCCTACTGTGCTGTTATGGGAATATTTTAAAAAATGATTCCATGAACTCTATGAGACAAAAAGTGTTTATAGAATGTAGGGGTAAAAATAGGGCTGCTAGGTCCTTATTTCCTCCTGGATAGATAAAGGTAGCAGTCTCCTGGGCTGGATTTGTAATTCAGTGGTAGAGCATTTGCCTAGCATGTGTGACAGACTGGGTTCGATTCTCAGCATCACATTTAGATAAATAATATAAAGGTCCATCAACAACTAAAAAATTTTTAAAAAAATGTAGCAGTCTCCTAACTTATCTCCCCAGTTTATTTTCTCTTTCTTTTTTTCCCAGCACTGGGGACTGAACCCAGGGCATGGTGCATGCTGAACTCCATGTCTGCCACTGAACTACACTCCAGCCCCATATTCACTGCAGATTCGTTCCAACCCAATCAATAAACTACCAGGGAAATCTTTTTTTTTTTTTTTTTTTTTGGCACCGGGGATTGAACTCAGGGGCACTCAACCACTGAGCCACATCCCCAGCCCTATCCTGCGTTTTATGTAGAGACAGGGTCTCACTGAGTTGTTTAGTGCCTCACCATTGCTGAGGCTGCCTTTGAACTCACAATTCTTCTGTCTCAGCCTCCCTAAGTGCTGGGATTACAGGTGGGAGCCACAGCGCCCAGCACAGGGAAATCTTAACACACCGGATCTGGCTTTTATTTTTTTTATTTTTATTTTTTTAAATATTTTTTTTTAGTTATAGATGGACATAATGTCTTTATTTTATTGCTTTGTATGTGGTGCCGAGGATCGAACCCAGGGCCTCACGCATGCGAGGCAAGCGCTCTACCACTGAGCTACAATCCCAGCCCCCGGATCTGGCTTTTAAACACACACTTCTACTGGGTGTAGTGGTCCATGCCTGTAATCTCAACCACTCCAGAGGCTGAGACAGGAGAATCACAAGATTGAGGCCAGCCTCAGCAACTTAGTGAGATTTTCAGCAATTTAGTAAGACCTTGTCTCAAAGTAAAAAATAAAAGGAGCTAGGGATATGGCTCAGTGATAAAGCACCCCGGGTTCAATCCCCAGTACCAGGAAAAAAAAATGCACACTGCCTCCCTGGCCTTGGCATTCTTTACTTCTACAGCAAGGCATCAACCCAACAGTGAAGCTTTATCTCTCAAGCAAACCAGACAATTCTCTTGCTCAAACACGTCCCATGTTTTTCTTTCTTCACACTGTTTCACACAGTGCGCTCCCAGTTGGAATGCCCCGTCTCATTTCTGTCTGTCAAACTACTGTGGCCTGACTGGGCTCCACACCAGGCATGAATTTGCTCTTCTCTAATTCACCTCTACTGTTCTTATAGCAGTGTTCATATTAGCATTGTTTATGAACCCTGTTCTTAATTATGGGCAAGAGTTTTCAATTTCACTTTTATTTTATCTTGTTTTACTTTTTATTTTTTTTGAACACAGGTGTGCTTTACCATTTAAGTTGTTGAGGCTGGCCTTGAACTTGCAATCCTCCTGCCTCAGCCTCCCGAGGCTCTAGAATTACAGGCATGCACCACCATGCTCAGCTTATTCCAATTTTTTAATTTCTCCTAGTTGCTTGTATATCACCATCACGTGTTTATTGAATTGTGTCCAGAATTCTAATTTTAGTAAGTGTACCCTGGCTTTGCTGGTGTTTAGCTGTGTAATACTGGACAAGTTACTGAATTAACCTCTCTAGGCCCCAGTTTCCTCATCTGGAGAATGGGGATCATAATAGCAAGCACTTTGAGTTACCACAAGGATAAAATAGATAATGCAGTAAGAGTTCTTAGCGTTGTGCTACACATAGTAGGAGCTTTGGGCTGTCAAAAAAAGAAAAGACCTTTATAGGCCCGAGGAATGATGGAGGTCTTTCTGGAGGAAGTAGGTTGAGATTTGGGATATGAATAGATAAAGAGGAGACAATCAAGCCAATAGGACCAGCCTGAGTGAAGAGTTTGGAAGAAACAGGAAGGAGTAGAGTGTGCTGGGAAGAGGCTAGCCACTTCCTGGAAGTTACTTTGGAGAGATTTCCCAGAAGAGAGACACAGAGGAAAAGGACAGGGCGGGGGCGGGAGGAGGGGACACATTGTCCAGGAGTATGGATTTCAGGTTGCAAGGGAGAGAAACCAGTCTCTTGTGACCTGCTGAAGGTTTCTGATTGGATTTGTCCCTTCCAGCAACAGCAGTACCATAGGAAGTGGTAGCCAAGTGGGCAGATGACAGGATGGAATCAGCATGTGCTTTTGGTCAGTCACAACTGTAGATAGAAATGGATGAAATGATACTTGCCCACTTATTTATTTTATTTTATTGGTACCAGGGATTGAACTCAGGGGCACTCAACCACTGAGCCACATCCCGACCTATTTTGTGTTTTATGTAGAGACAGGGTCTCACTGAGTTGCTTAGCGCCTCGCCATTGCTGAAGCTGGCTTTGAACTCGCGATTCTCCTGTCTCAGCCTCCCAAAGTGCTGGGATTACAGGCGTGCACCACAGCACCTGGCTTTGCCTGCTAATTATTAGCAATGTTAGTACACAGTAAAGTCATATGTGTCAAAGAATTGATTATAGGGGCTGGGAATGTAGCTTAGCAGTAGAGCACTTGCTTAGCATGCACAAGGCCCTGTGTTCAATCCCTAGTACACCACACACACACACACACACACACACACACGCACGCACGCACGCACGCACACAATTGTGAAAGTACAAGAAAGTGGATTCAGCTGGGCTCGGTGGCGCACGCCTGTAATCCTAGCACTTAGGGAGGCTGAGACAGGAGAATCGCGAGTTCAAAGCCAGTCTCAGCAATGGCGAGGCGCTAAGCAACTCAGTGAGACCCTGTCTCTACATAAAACACAAAATGGGGCTGGGGATGTGGCTCAGTGGTGGAGTGCCCCTGAGTTCAATCCCCAGTACCAAAAAAAAAAAAAAGAAAGAGTGGATTCGACTTAGCATCAGTTTGTGGGGAAAACCTATAGAGGGAAAAAGGTTACACAGTCAGTTTGAGCCAAAGCGTTAGTGAAGCCACTAAATTTGCTAATGCAAATATAAAATGTATATAGCGTGGGGGGTCGCATCAACGAAGGCCAGTTTCTCTGTGCTCTGGGGTGGTCAAGTCACACTGAGTATTTTATAATGTAGTTACATTTTGATTGCCTGCAACAGAAACCTAACTCTGGCTGGCAATGTAGACTCTGGGGTGTCCTTCCCAGATCTCCTAAGGCAGTGCACCCATCCCCCCTGCTGCTGCGAGTGTTGGCTTGCTAAGGGTTTCCAGCTGCCCGGAATTCCAGAGAGTTGCCCTCAGTTGAAGGGAGCTGCCTTGGGGCTGCTACTCCCTCAGGGCCCACAGCCAGAGTCTGACAAAAAACTTCTTATGCCTCAAATTGCCCCAGCCAAGACAAGATCAAACTAACCCTTTTTCCTGTCTTGCTCAACTTCCTCCTTCAATAAATCCTTTTCTTTGGATCTCTCTTACAGGCTGTTTCCAAGGCCCCTGACCCAAGACACCTAGGAAACCAAAGGCCAGAAATAACTAGGTTCAGACTCTCAGGGTCCATCACTTATTGTAGCTTTTGTATCTCAGTTTTGCTTTGTTTTTTTTTCCTTTTTGGTGGTACTGGGGATTGAACCCAGGCTCTCAATCATGCTATACAGTGCTCTATCACTGAGTATATCCCCAGCGCTCTGCTTTTGTATTGCTTGATTCTCCCTGTGGTCTTCTCTGTTCAATCCAGGTGGAGGCCAGACAGTTCAAAGGTCCTGTGCTAAGACAATGTCTAATAAAGGTCTCAGAACCCATTCTGATTGGATAGTCTTGGGTCCTATGACTTTCCTAAATCAACCACTACAAATAGTGGTAATGGTGGTGGTGGTGGTAGGCTGTGCTTTAATGGGTCAGGACTGGATCATAGATTTACCCCTGGAATGTGAGTACTGAAATCATTTTCAAGGCAGTCATACAGATGGAGGATGAAGAAGAGGAAATTACTGTTCCCTTATCAGAGGAATGTTGGAAGGACAAAAATGACACTTGTCCCCAATAGATCCGGACAAACTGAAGAATGTCCACATGAAGTCATTAGGAAAATGAAGCATATGGAAACCATCATCTGAAGAGTGATGGCAAAAAAAAAAAAAAAAAGAGAATTAATTTCCATGTTTTGGGGGGAAATGTGGGAAAAGGGGGGGGGTACTGGGGATTGAACTCAGGGGTACTTCACCACTGAGCCACATCCCCAGCCCTATTTTGTGTTTTATGTAGAGACAGGGTCTCACTGAGTTGCTTAGCGCCTCGCCATTGCTGAGGCTGGCTTTGAACTTGGGATTCTCCTGTCTCAGCCTCCCTAAGTGCTGGGATTACAGGCTTGTGCCACCGCACTCGGCTTGTTCTGTGAAGTTTTAAAGAATAACATTAATATTATGGTTTGGATATGAGGTGTCCCCCAAAAGTTCATTATTAGATTATGAGAACCGTAACCTAACAAACTAATAATTTGAAGCCGGGCGCGGTGGCTCAAGCCTGTAATCCCAGCACTTAGGGAGGCTGAGACAGGAGAATCGCGAGTTCAAAGCCAGCCTCAGCAACGGCGAGGTGTTAAGCAACTCAGTGAGACCCTGTCTCTACGTAAAACACAAAATAGGGCTGGGGATGTGGCTCAGTGGTTGAGTACCCCTGAGTTCAATCCCCAGTACCAAAAAAAAAATAAAAATAATAATTTGAAAAGATTGCTGTACTGGGTGATAACTCCATAGGCTGGTAGGGTGTGGCTGGAGGAAGTAGGTCACCTGGGACATGCCTTTGGGGCTTATATTTTGTCCCCGGCACCTGGTGCTTGAGTTGAGCAGCTCTCCTCCACCACACCCTTCTGCCATGGTGTTCTGCCTCACCTTGGGCCCAGAGAAATGGAGTTGGCTGATCATGGACTGAACCTCTGAAACCATGAGCCCAAAATAAACTTTTCATCCTCTAAGTTGTTCTGGTCAGGTATTTTGGTCACAGTGATGAACAGCTGACTAACATAATTAGAGTCTAGGGTCAGAGATTAGAGGGAGGGAGAATATCCATAAGAAATAAACACTTCACATATATATAACCACACACACACACATACCATATACAATTTAAGTTGACAAAGAAAAAAAAAAGAAGGCCTGTTTTGAAGGTGGTGAGCTTGTGATGTCTGGGAAGCTTGCCCTGCAGTCTCTGCTGTGAATGGGCGTCTCTCTTTCCATGACTAATAAACCACACTCATGCTTCCTTCTTTCTTTGACTTTTTCAGGAGAACCACGTCTGGGTGGATGATATTTGGAATGCCCCACCCTGGTCTCTTGTCTGGGGGAAATCTGCCCTACCCCAATAATTTCAACCAGCAGTACTTTCTCCTCTGAGGCTCCCTTTTGCATCGCTTGTTAGTCATGAGATTAGGGATATACACAATCAGGTGTTGGAGTCACCCCAATATGTGCCTGAAACTTCTGCCAGTTTGATGTAAGCACCCCAAGGGGAGTGACTGATTTCCTCTCATCTGTCTTACTCTCTCAGTTTCTTACTTGGAATTATATTTGATGAAGAAATCATTTTATCAGGGTTTTTATGGAAGGATATTGGCTTTGGGGGAAGGCCCATTGACTAAGGGGGAACACAATTACACCTACCTCCAAGGTTCAGTGACCAGCAGGTGGTACTTCACTTGAAGCTGCTTTATCTATGAGTAACTAGGAATTCCCAAGCCACTTTGGTTTTTGCAGTTGTTGGATAGAGCAGCGCTCTTTCCCCAACTGACTAACATCTTGGGAGACCTTTGGGCGGGGAGTCAACAAAATAATTTATTTTGGAACATAACATGAGTTGCCCCTTTCTTGTCCCTTCGTCTTCACATAAATTCTTCCCAAACTTGGAAAAATGAGCCTTTCCCCTTCTTTCTGCAGCTGTGTTAATTCTTCCACCTACTCTCTCTGGTGACCCAATCCCCAGGAAACCTGGGAAGCGCTTCCCTCTCTTTTCTGACCCCCAAGGTGTAGTTATTTCTCCTTTTCAGAGCTTCTTCTATTACTGCCCGGAGGGAGGCCGGTGTGCCTGGAAAGGGGCCTGCCTCCACCGTGGCTCTTAACCACAGCGGGCCCTGCTTGTTTTTTTCTCTCCTTTAGCCTGTATTCTTTTTCCTAGTTGAAATTTTGGTCCAGGACTTTCTAAGTGAGTGGTCTCTGTGTTCCCCACCCTTACCCCTTTGCTACACTTCAGCATTTTAGAAATTTAGAGTTTCAAGAGTGGCCAGGAGACATCTAGCGAGGTCTTCCCTTTGCTGACTCTTCCTGGAGTCTCCTGATAAGAGCTCTGGGGTGCAGCCAGTCCTTTTCCTTCCCCAAGCCCAAGGCACTTTCGCTATTGACGATCTCAACATTCTAGGCAGATAGGGAGGAGCAGGTAGGTGTCAATGTCTTCCTTGTATCGTTGGGGAAACGGAATCAGAAACCGGGAGGCGAGTCTCGGTGGGGCGGGGGAGTAACGGGAATGCAGGGCTCCAGGCCAGAGCGGAATTTATTGTCTCCGCCTGGAAAGAGTGAAAGTGAAATAATCGACTTAGGGCCCCAGCTCGGAAAAGGATGGGTATGGGGTTTGGAGGATTACTGCAGTAAGAGCGCGGCTGGGCACTGATTCCTTGGCAGCTTCGCGGTCCAGCCGGGCCTGCCGCCCTTTCCTTGACAGGGTGACCAATGGGCGGCGGCCTCTTTAAGGCCGAACGCCCCGCCTCCAGTTCATCGTCGACCTCCTCCCACCTCCTCGCGGAGGATCCACCAGTTCCAGACTTCCCTCTCCGATGAGGTCATCTCCCCAGTGCCCATTGGCGGCGCCAAGCCGTCAGTCACAGGAAGTCGCGCCGCGGTCCCCGCCTTCCTCGTTCTCCTTCCTTCTCCGAAAGCACCCCTAGTCCGCCAGGCCCGGCCTCGATAAGGCCTCTGATTGGCCAGTGCCGCTGTCACTTCTCCAGAGGGCGGGGCGAGAGGCTGGTGTGGTGGGAGGGCCCGTAGCTTCCGTGGCTGAGAGGAGCCGGCGGCGGCCGTGTCTGTGGTGGCTGAGGCAGCGGCGGCGGCGGCGGCGGCGGGAGCGACTCTGTTCCACCTTCCCCACCCCCTCGGTTCTCCTCGCCACACGCCCTGTGCTCGCGCAGACTTCTCTCAGCTCCACGTACCCTGACTGGACGTTGAGCCTCGGGAGGAAACGCGAGCGGCTGGCGCCGGAGCAGGGACAGCGGCGGATCCCGGGCGGGGAGGAGACGCGGCGGTGAGTGAGAGTCCGGGCAGGGGAGCCCTCCCCCACCGCGGCCCCGCCCCGCGCATCCTTTCTCCTCGCGACCCGGTCGCGCGCGCCCTCGGGGGACCGGGCCCAGAGGGTCTAGCCTCCCCTTCCCCCACCCCGCCTCCCTCTCTCCCCGCTTCTCCGGTCACCTCGGGGTCCGGGTCGCCCAAGCGGGGTCACTCGGCCCGGGCCGTGGGGCGCGGCCGTGCACCTGTGCAGGGTCTGTCCGGGCCGCGCTGGGTGGGGAGGCGCGGAGGTTCCCGCCCTCGCTACGCCCAGGGTGTGTTTTAACTGCAGCGACCGGGTGTTGGGCGCTTTCTCCCGGATCTTGTGCAAATCCTCAGGATCCCCATGCAATCCTTGGGCTTCCCAGTCAAGGAGGCTCACCTGGACTTGAAGCCTGTGTAGCAGCCTGAATACTGTCAGGTCTATCGCCACGTCTACAGAGCTCAGTGCAGATTTGAAATTTGACGGCCAAGAAGAAAGTGTCTTGTCTCTGGAACGTTTGTCTGTTAGGACACTTCGATCACCCCTTGTCCCCCCGCCCCCCTTTACCATGAGAAAGCACTGATGACACTCTATATAGTGGCTAGGGCTGGAGCTTTCAGTTGAGACTCCCAGTTCTGCCGTTTGCTACTCATGTAATCTTGAATCTCAGTTTTCTCATCTGAAATATGGGGATACTAGTAAATATGGGGATACTACCTATCACATAAGGGTGTTCTAAGTATTAAATGAAAAAATTCACATGAAATGTTCGACATGGTACTTGACATATAGTAAGGTCCCAAGAAATGTTGGCCGTTGTAATGTTGAGAAGGACTGATAGGCCCAGGGTGTATTTAAGCCCTAGCCCAACCAGGCCTTTTTAAGGTTTCTCTTGTTCTCTTCCAGCATGTGACATATAATAAAGGACAGTTTGGTGGACAGTTTATAGCTTGCTAGCCTATACTTGGCATGAAGTATGTGTATACAGGAATGTGAAATAGGTCACTTAAATATAGTAATGAAATTACACCTACACTTCATGTGTTTTTACATAGTTTTAAACCCATAAGATGTCTGGAATGTCCTCAGATTGCCAGTTTTTGAAGTCTTTCAATCCCATTTCTACATGAAGCCAAAGCTTTATTTTCAGTAAGAAGTTCAACTTAAATGTTTTATTTTAGAACCTCTCCCCTCCCCCTAAAAAAATCCTACTTTCACTTAAGCAGTTTTACTATTGAAAAGCAACTGCATCCGAGGCGTGAGGTGGTATAGCCAGTTAGCACACAGCCCCATGACTGCAGGCGGGGGAACCTTTGGCTGAAAGTTATTAAATTAATTTTGCCTAGGGTTTGCATTTTTCATGGTAAATGATACTTAGTTTCTTTCCTTTTTTTTTTTTTGGTACTGGGTATTGAACCCAGGAGTACTTAACCACTGAGCCACATTCCCAGTCCCTTTGTATATTTTATTTAGAGACAGGGTCTTGCTAGGTTGCTGAGGCTGGCTTTGAACTGTGGATTCTCCTGCCTCAGCCCTACAATTCGCTGAGATTACCAGCAATACTTAGTTTCTCTCTCTCTCTCTCTCTCTCTCTCTCTTTCTTGTACCAGGGATTGAAATTAGGGGCGCTCAACCACTGAGCCACATCCCCAGCCCTATTTTGTGTTTTATGTAGAGACAGGGTCTCACTGAGTTGCTTAGCACCTCGCCATTGCTGAGGCTGGCTTTGAACTCGCGATTCTTCTGTCTCAGCCTTTCAAAGTGCTGAGATTACAAGCGTGAGCCACTATGCCTGGCTATTACTTAGTTTTTTTTTTTTTTTTTGGTACCAGGGATTGAACTCAGGGGCACTAGACCCCTGAGCCACATCCCCAGCCCTATTTTGTGTTTTATGTAGAGACAGGGTCTCACTGAGTTGCTTAGTGCCTCGCCATTGCTGAGGCTGGCTTTGAACTCGTGATTCTCCTGTCTCAGCCTCCCTAAGTGCTGGGATTACAAGCGTCAGCCACCGCGCCCGGCTACTTAGTTTCTTAATGAAATAAATTAGAAAGAAGCAAAACAAAAAATAGGTAAGGAGATGTGGTGTGGTAGTTCATCCCTGTAATCCTAGCTGAGGCAGGAGGATATCAAGTTCAGGGTGAACTTCAGCAATTTAGTGAGACCCTCAGCTACTTATCTAGACCCTGTCTAAAAATAAAAAATATAAAGGACTGGTGATGTAGCTCAGTGGTAAAGCTCCCCTGGGTTCAATCCCTAGTAATCCTCTTCCCCCAAAACCAAATCAAACAACAACAACAACAGTAACAACAATAACAAAACATAGGCAATGAAAAAGTGCCTGAGGTCTAGCTCTAGTATTTGCTTCAGTTCTTTCTCAATACTGTTAAAGAAGAGCCCCTATTTATTATTTTGTAAATTAAGTTTTTATTGGTACATCATAGTTGTATGTAATGATGGGATTGGTTGTTACATATTCTTTTTTTTTTTTTTGTGGGAGTTACTGGGGATTGAACTCAGAGCCACATCCCCAGCCCTATTTTGTGTTTTATGTAGAGACAGGGTCTCACTGAGTTGCTTAGTGCCTCGCTGTTGCTGAGGCTGGCTTTGAACTCGAGATTCTCCTGTCTCAGCCTCCCTAAGTGCTGGGATTATAGGCTTGCACCACCAGGCCTGGCTCTGGCTGTTACACATTCTTATGTGCACATGATATAACAATATAATTTGGCCAATATCATTCCCCAGTAAGGAGCTCCTGTTTAAAAGGGATTCCCAAAGTCATGTCCACTGGATTCTTCTTCCTTCCTTCCTTCCGCCCGCCCGCCCTGAACTCAGGGGTGCTCTACCACTGAGCTACATCCCTAGTCTGTTTTATTTAATTAATTAATTTATTTAAAAAAATTTTTTTTTAGTTGTAGATGGACACAGTGTCTTCATTTTATTGCTTTGTATGTAGTGCTGAGGATCGAACCTAGGGCCTCATGCATGTGAGGCAAGCGCTCTACCGCTGAGCTACAATCCCAGCTGTTTTATTTTTATGAGACAAGGTCTTGCTAAGTTGCTGAGGGCCTTGATAAATTGCTAAAGCTGGCCTCAAATTTGGGATCCTCCTGTTTCAGCTTCCTGAGTTTCTGATATTACATGTGTGTGCCACTGTGCCCATCTTAGGGTATATTTTTTATTTAGTTAAATCATGGGAGATGGAAGTGTAATACGTATCTCATCATCCAAAAGTATTTATTGCAGACTTTCCATGTCCTTAGTTTTCTGCCAAATGCTATGAGGGAGAGATTAAAACAGTATAAAAGAGCATCTTAACCCGTAAAGGGCAAAACCATAAAAGTGTGGGTTACCCAGGGGTAATTATGGTTACTTCTTAAGTAATGACTTCATTTATTCATTCTGAAAACTTTGGTTGTAGGCCTGTAATGTGTCAGGTGTTGTTCTACACTAGGATTACCAAAGTAGCTAAGATATGAATCCTGATCATGAAGGGCTCACAGTTTAATAGGAGAGGTAGAAAGTGACAGATGATTTTAACAAACTGAAATAAAGTCTAGGTGCAAACCCAGAATTGTAGGAGAGACTCAAGGGAACTTTTCCTTTGGACATATGGGAAGGCTTCATAGAGAAGATGGAGCCTGAGCTGAGTCTTTAAAAAAAAAAAAATACACACACACACACACACACACACACACACACACACACACCCTATGGGAAGGCTTCATAGAGAAGATGGAGCCTGAGCTGAGTCTTTAAAAAAAAAAAAATACACACACACACACACACACACACACACACACACACACACACACACCCCTGTGCCTCACGCATGCGAGGTAAGCGCTCTACCACTGAGCCACAATCCCAGCCCCCTGAGTTGAGTCTTAACTCAGATGAAGGAGATGAAGACCATTCCAAATGTAAGTAACTAAGCTTGGAAAGGTTCCTTACAAATCTGATACCAGTTATAACCCTGTGGGAAGGGGAAGGAAAGCAACATTTCTTGATGCCCACTGTACCAATAAGTAGGCCAGGCTTTTAATGTATTTTTAATCATCATAAAAATCCCATAAGGTCAGTTTTACCTCTGTTTTAGGATAGGGAAATAGAGTGGAGTAGTTAAATAATTCGACCAGCATTACATAGTGACAGCCAGGTTTTGAAACTCTGACCTAAAGGTGTGAGGCCTCATACAAGCTAGGCAAGCATTCTATCACTGAGCTACATCCCCAGCCTTTTAAAAAATTTCATATTGAGACAAGGTCTTGTTAGGTTTCCCAAGCTGGCCTTGAACTTGCAATCCTCTACCTAACATCCTCCTGTGCCTGGCACTGTTCCTTTTAACAGTGCGTTGTGGAAATAAATATAAAAGAGGTTAGAAAGTTCTACCCATGTACTAATATCATTTTACTACATCTATTACATATTACTTTCTGCAAAATAAATGTTTTATATTTGATTTAGAATCACTAAGGCATATATAATAAAAAATTGTCTTTTATGGTATTTTTTTTTTTTTAGTTATACATGGACACAATGTCTTTATTGTGTTTATTTATTTTTATGTGGTGCTGAGGATCGAACCTCACACATGAGAGGCAAGTACTCTGCCACTGAGCCACACCCTCAGCCCCTCTTTTATGGTATTTTATACTTATAAATAATGATGGTATTTCCTAAAGAGTGTGACCTATGGGCACATTTATTGAAAGTGGAGTATATTGATACATATATATTCTAAATGGGGTATTTTACAAAGTTTGTTAAATAGATAAAAAACTTTTTTCTTGCAACTGTAGCTTGTGTTTATGTGCACCAAAACCAAAAGTTTAATAGACATGTGGCTAATTAATTTATAAGGGGGAAATTAGGATTTTGAAGTTGTATAAACAAAGATTGTTATATTACATTTAGAACACTATAGGAAGAACTTATATTAAGCCAGGTGCAGTGGCACATGCCTATAATGCAAGTGACTCAGGAAGCTGAAGCAAGGGATCACAAGTTCAAAGGCAGCTTCAGCAACTTAGTTAGACCCTGTCTCAAAAAGTTAAAAAAAAGAAAGAAAGAAAGAAAGAAAATACTAGACTGTAAGCTTCCCAAGAACAAGGTTATTTCTTTTCTTTTGTTAAGTAACTGGGCCTCAATATGTTGCTTAGTCTGAGTTGGATGCCATAGCTCATGCCTATAACCAGATACTCTCAGGGAGTCTGAGGCAGGAGAATCTTTGAGCTTAAGTCCAATCTTGGCCACATAGCAAGACCTTCTGTCCAATTAAAAAAAAAAGAATGCTGCTCGGACTGATCTGAAACTCTCAGGCTCATTTTGGGATATAGAGTGCTCAGTTTGTTGAACATAAAATAAACATGAACTGAGTAGGGTGGTGCATGCCTATAATCCCAGCAATTTAGGAGACCAAGGCAGATGGAAGGCAAGTTTGAGGCCATCCTCAGCAACTTAGTGAGACCTTGTCTCAAAATAAAAAATAAAAAGGACTGGAGATGTGGCTCAATGGTTAAGTGCCCCTGGGTTCAATCCCTGGTACCAAAAAAAAAAAAAGAAAGAAAAGACACACACACACGTATATGTCTATATATATGAGAAATATATGCTTGGAACTGATTGACCTGAGGGACATTTCCGTCTCCTGTTGAGAAAAGACTTGGGTCAGGAGATTGTATTTCAGAAGGTGTTTGAAAAAGGAGGAAGTTGATGAATTGTAGATGATATGGTATACTTAGGTAGGCATGGAGAGTAGTTTATAAATGGATACATGGGGCTGGGATTGTAGCTCAGCGGTAGAGCGCTTGCCGCCCATGCTTGAGGCCCTGGGTTCGATCCTCAGCACCACATACAGAGCAATAAAATAAAGACATGGTGTCCATCTACAAAAAAAAAAAAAAAAAAAAAAAAATTAAATGGATACATGTTGGAAGAAAAGAAACCTTGAGCAAAGGGAATGGCCTACAGATGCAATTCAGCAAATATGGGTAGTATTTATGTCAAAGGCCTAAGGAGAGTTTTTTATTTTTGTTTTTCTTTTAATGATGGAATTGAACCTGAGACCTGGTGCATGTTAGGCAAGTGTGCTACCACAGAACTCCAGCCTCTTAATGGGGTTTTGGAAATCAAGGAAATAGTCTCTGCTCTCAAGGTCTACAGTTTTGGAGAAAGGCTATATTCTATTGCTTTGTAACATATTATCTCAAAAGTTAGTGTTTAAGACAATAAATATTGTCCCTCACAATTTTTGAGAGTCAGGAATTTGGGAGCAATTTGGCTGAGTGGCTTAGGCTCAGTCTCTCAAGAGATCATAGTACTATGTTACCTGGTATCATAGTTGTCTGAAAGCTTGACCTGAGGCTGGTGGGTCCTCTTGGAGTGTGGTTATTCATGGCTGGCATGTTGGTGTGCTGGTGGTGGGAGATTTTGGTTCCTCTTCATGTGTGCCTCTTCACAGAGCAACTTGAAGGCCCTCATGGCATGGCTGCTAGCTTCCCCCAGAGTAAGTAATCTAAGAGACCAAGCTGCATTGCTTTTTATTAACTAGCTTCAGAAGTTAGAGACTATAATTTTTCCAGTATTTTATTGGCCACACGTTGTAGGAAGGGACAACTCAAGTATTCACTTCTTCCAGAAAGAGGATCATTGATGGCCATCTTGGAGCCTTGTCCACAGCACACAACAGTGACCCTGCTAGAGGGGCAGCAAACACTACAGCTCCTCCCCCCAGGTGTCATTTACATGTGGTTGGTTTCTTTCCACTGTGTGTTGCCCACATTGGCTTTGAGTCCCAAGTGGGGTGCTGGTGAGTATTACCTTTCACCTATGCCATGCTCTAGAACATTCTCCAGATAGTTCATCTCTGATGGTTTTCTGTTTAAGATAAAACAATTAACATTAAAGCCTGTCAAGGGGTTGCAGTTACAACTGCAGTGGTAGAGCACTTGCCTAGCATGTGTGAGGCACTGGATTCTATCCTCAGCATCACATAAAAAAATTAAAGGTATTTTGTCCATCTACAACTAAAAAAAAAAGTCCTGTTTCCCCGCCCCCCAAAATAGAAAATAAGTGTTGGAAGAAGATACAAAGTGCTTCAGTGGTGGGAAGGACAGATGACAGGAGGGAAAGATTACTTTTGGTGGAATAAAGAAAGTGGAAAAGATCTAATTCTTTAGATACTTATAAATATTTGTTGTATATTTCCTGTGTACCTTGCAGATGGTAGGCTAATAAGTGAAAGTAGACACTGAATTAGTGTTACATGAATTATTGTTATTTTTTGTGGTGCTGAGGTTGAACCCAGGGTCCTGTGCATGCCAGCTCACATGAATTATTTTAAGTAGTCTAGGCCAGCATAGATGCTAAGGACAAATACTTGATCTCTTTGTGTAAGTTGAGAGTGGAGTCATTTTTCTGATATTAAAGAAAATGATACATTATCAGAGTGATAGACAAATAGTTATAAATACTGGAGTCAGACTGGGAATTGGGATCTTGGTTCCTCTTTTTGCCTGTTTGTGACCTTGGGCTATGTGACTGTGATACTCTTGCTATTATGTCTTCTCTGTGACTCAGTAGGTGTAAAATGGGGATAATAATGGTGCCTGCTTTATATTTGCTGTGATGAGGGTTAAATAAATTTAAAAAATAGAGTCCTTGGAACAGCTTTACATGCTCATCATTAGGATTATTATCATGATCCATGGTTATTGGTTTTTGGCAGTAGCATAGAATTGCTCATGGGTTAATAGGGTTGGAGTTGGAGATGAATGAATGTAGAATGATACCAAGTATTCAAAAAGAGGCATTTAAATGTCAACCATTGCTGCTTCAGCATGTTTTTCCAGTTTGAGTATCTAGTCTAGATAATTTTGATTTCTCAAAGCAGAGTGAACCAGTGGCCTTATTTAGCTCAACTCCACAGAAAACAAGATCCAAGGAGGTCCACGGTTGCTTTCTAAGGTAACCTCTTACCCTCTGTCCCTCTTTGAGTTACTGGGTTCTCTGTCTGTAGAACAGGTCTAGCCAGAAGCAGTACTTTAGGTGCTTGTGCTTCAATAGAGCTTAAAGATGAAATTAGAACCCAAAGTAAAAATACCTAGAATGAGAACCATTATGACTGAGTTGAGGGACAAGTAAATCTCCTGGAGGGAATTTAAAAGATCCAGAAAGTTGAATTATGAGAAACTTACAAATCTGGACTATAGAAGTACAGGAATGGAACAGACATTGTGTGAAACCCTGTCGGTTTGAACAAACTCTGTAGAGGCATTAGTTCTCTTCAGGTTACTTCAGGATGAAGGGAAATGGCCCTTGAAATAGAAATGGATTGAACTTTCTATACCTCTGAAGTCTGAAATCTCTGATTTTGTACAACAGAAACACATGGGTTTCATTTATTTAAAAACTGAAGAGATTCTTAAAAATACTAACGATATATCACATCTAAAGAGAAGATAATTGAGCTTGGTGTCCCTGCGGCTATTAAAGCAGATCAGTTGATCTGCCAAGGGTGTCTTGAGTGGATCTAATTGCTTAAGTTGTGTTCAGTTCTGCACTTTATTCACTGAAGTTGAGCTCTTGTTGGATAGAAGCACTGAGAAATGACATGGTTTGAGGTTCCATGGTAATCTAGAGACTGAATCTGGGCTACTTATGTGGTGTTTAAGGCCAGCTCAGTTAGTGGTAATAGAAAGATCTATAGAATACTTGGAGTGTTGTAAAAATTCCTTTTTTGTTTCTTCAGATACCATGTTTTTACTTTTGTGATATATCTGGTCCATTGGCTTCTCATTTTTTTTTGGTACTGGGGATTGAACTCAGGGGTACTCAACCACTGGGCCACATCCTTAGCCCTATTTTGTGTTTTATGTAGAGACAGGGACTCACTGAGTTGCTTAGTGCCTCACCGTTGCTGAGGCTAGCTTTGAACTCATGATTCTCCGGTTTCAGCCTTCTAAAGTGCTGGGATTACAGGCATACTCCACTGCGCCCAGCCAGATCAGGGTTCTGATAATTGCCAGCTTGCAGCCATAAGCTCACTACTCAGACTTGTGATTCAGTTTCTTCATCTGTAAAATGGAATTGATAATTTTTACAAGTTGAGGTGGTTGTAAGGATTATGGAGCAAAGTAAAGGGAAATAACAGTGGCATCTTCTTTATGATAGTAATTGTGCCCCGCTACATTAATCCTCATGCCAGCTCTGCACAGTGTGTGGTAGCATCATTGTGTAGATGAGGACTGAGAAGCTTGGAGAGGAACTAATTTAGAAACATGACAGGATTTGAATCCTTATTTGTCTGAATTAAATGATCTGGCTCCCTATAATTGGGTATGAGGTGCTTAACTTTTGCCTCTAGTAAATGTCTAGTAAATTCAGTGTCTTTTGCATAGTGAGTGAAAATGTCAGTATGATGAGAATTCTTTGTGGTAATAATCAAGGTGTTAATAGCTTTTGAAATATTCTTTGTAATATTCCTTTTCTTTTTTTAAAAATATTTTTTGGTTGTCAATGGACCTTTATTTTACTTATTTATATGTGGTAGGCAAGCGCTCTACCACTGAGCTACAACCCCAGTCCCTGTAATATTCTTTATTGTATTTTGTTACTATATCTGAAATGAGAAACTTAATAGTGAGTGACCACATCTTAAATTGCTCAAAAAATACTTCCCAAATAAGGACATACTATAATGTTCAGATTTGTAGTCAGCATTTCAATTAAATATATATACGTGTGTGTGTGTGTATTTTTTTTTTTGTGGGACTGGGGGTTGAACCCAGGGCCTTGTGCATGGAAGGCAAGAACCCTACCAACTGAGCTATATCTCCAGTCCCTCAATTATATTTTTAATTGTAAATGGTATAAGCAATGCCAGGTTCTCTTTTTTTTATTTTTTAAATATTTTTTACTTGTCAATGGACCTTTATTTTATTTATTTATATGTGGTGCGGAGAATCGAACCCAGTGTCTCACACATGCTAGGCAAGTGCTCTACCACTGAGCCACACCCCAGCCCCGCCAGGTTCTCTTAATTACGTTTAATTTGTACAGATTTTCAGTACCACAAGATTTTTTTTGGTACCCATACTCAGGGGTACTCAACCCCTCAGCCACATCCCCAGCCCAGTACCACAATTTATAGGAACTTGGAAAGTTGTCTTCTCATGATACTTTAGGATACATCATATTGTCTTTTGGTGTAGTGTCATGTTACCATGGTTGAAACTTTGGATTTCTCTATTTACTTATTTTTGTATTTTGTGGTGTCAGAGATAGAACTTTGGGCCTTGCACATGCTAGGCATGCCCTCCATCACCAAGCTACATTCCCAACACACTGGAATACTTTTTTTGAGTTTGTTGTATTTCCTTTAAGAGATAGAGCTGGGCTGGGCCAGGTGGTGCATGCTTGTAATCCTAACTACTCTGAAGGCAGGAGGATCCCAAGTTTGAGGCTAGCCTTGGCAATTTAGGAAGACCCTGTCTCAGTACAATAAAACAAAAAAGAGTTGGTTGAGCTGGGCATAGTGGCGAATGACTGTAACGAGACTGAGACAGGAGAATTGTGAGTTCAAAGCCAGCCTCAGCAATGGTGAGGTGCTAAGTAACTCAGTGAGACCCTGTCTCTAAATAAAACACAAAATAGGGCTGGGGATGTGGCTCAGTTGTTGAGTATCCCTGGGTTCAATCCTCGGTAACCCTCCCCCCACGAAAAAAAAAAAAAGGATGTCTTTCCTCTCCTTGGTATAGGTGATAATCAGTTTTTCTGAAAAGAAATAACTTGTGTTAAAGCTTCCACTTTGGAGCTTTTCACTCTTTAACATTTCAAGTTCATACCCTAAGGTGATGGCATTGAAAGGCAATGATGTTCTATTTTTCTTTTTTTTTTTCCTTTTTTGTTTTTCTTTTAGGTACTGGGGTTTGAACCCAGGGCCTGGTGCGTATAAGACAAGCGCTGTACCACTAAGCCATACTCTTAGCTCTTTTTGTTTTATTTTGACACAGGGCTTTGCTAAATTGCCTGGGCTGGCCTTGAACTTGTGATCCTCCTGCCTCAGTCTCCCAAGTAGCTGCAATTATAGGTATGTGCCACCATGCCTGACTACTTTATTCTATTTTGTAGATTTAGTGATCTATTTCACATTGTCTTTTGCTATTTCCTTATGTCTTACTTTTTTTTTGGGAGGGAATGGTAGTCCGAGGGAGGGAGTCCTGGAATGGGAATAGCGAGCCAAGAACATAATGAAATAATTTTGAAATGAAATAAATCTGAGGCTGGTGTGGCTCAGTGGTAGTGCTTGGCTAGCGTGTGTGAGGCACTAGGTTTAATCCTCAGCACACATAAAAACAAATTAATAAAGATATGTGTCCATCCACAGCTAAAAAAAATATTTAAAAAAATTACATTGTTAAAAAAAGTAAATCTGAAGATTTCATTTTACTCAGTAGAAGTTCTTAGGATGATATGGTTCATTTTTGTGATATCTATTATGAATCTTTGTATTTGTTGAGTCAGGTGATTAATCATTTTCCTAAATCAGGAACTGTAACATGATTGACTTTGTTTAAACCTTTACCTGAAAGCTGATTCTGAAGGTGAACCTGTCAGAATCAATACATATGAACACTCGGTATGACTTGTACAATTTGGACAAGCTATTCATGCCATTTTATTTTCAACATGTCTGATAACCTGTAGGGTGCCTAAATAAAACTGAGTTAATTATAGTATAACCTTTTGTTCTATTTGGAGAGTGTTAAGGGATTTTTGAATACCCTCCAAAATTCACCTTCATCAAGTGAGCTTAGAAAGCTCTTTCTAGAGCAGGGACTTTCACAACTTAACGTTTATAACACTCTGTACCTACTTTTTCTGGGTATTTTTTTTTTTTTTGCATTACTAGAGATTGAACCCTGGGGTCCTCTACCCACCACCAGTCCCTTAAGATTTGTTGTTTTTTTTTTAATTTTGAGACAGGATTTTATTAAGCTGCCCGTGCTGGCCTCAAACTTGTGATCCCCTTGCCTTGGCATCCCTGCAGGTAGCTGCAATTACAGATGTGTGCCACTGTGTGCCTGTTTTGTTTTTAGAAAGCATAGGAGGTTTCTCTTCTGTTTAGAGATAGTAGTGATTGGTTATGGAGTTTAATGCACCTGTTTTCCATCCTAGCTCTACCATTCACTGTCTATGATCTTGGGCAAGGGAATTAATATTTATGAATCCCCATTTCCTAATAGGATAGTTGTGAGAGCTAAGTAAAGTTTCATGTAAAACAGTTAGCACATAATAGATAATAGTCATTTAATCCACATTAATTTTTTTTTTTTGTACCAGGGATTGAACTCAGAGGTACTCAACCACTGAGCTACATCCCCAGCCCTGTTTTGTGTTTTATGTAGAGACAGGGTCTCACTGAGTTGCTTAGCGCCTCGCCCTTGCTGAGGCTGGCTTTGAACTCGCGATTCTCCTGTCTCAGCCTCCCAAAGTTCTGGGATTACAAGTGTGAGCCACCGTGCCCGGCTCAATTCACACTAATTTTTCATAGCAGCCGTAACATTTCTTTTGTAGCACTAGCCACAGTTATATAATTACATAATTAGGGTTACATAATTGAATAATTGCGTAATTATTTGTTTTTCTTTTCACAAGCTGTTTGGTTTTTATTTGTTTGTTGTTTGATTTGGTATTTAACCTAGAGCAGTTTACCACTGAGCCACATCCCTAACTTCCCCACTTTAAAAATTTTTTATTTTGAGACAGGGTCTTACTAAGTTACTTGGGGCCTTGCTAAGTTGCTGAAGCTGGCCTTGAACTTAAGATCCTTCTGAATCAACCTCTTGAACTGTGGGGATTGCAGACATGTACCACCATGCCTAGCTATAAGCTTTTTGAAACCAGAGACTGTGTCTGTTTTTATTGCTATATTCCTGGCATTCAGCATAGTCCCTGTCATGGCATATAGTAGATGCTAAGTAAATACTTGTTGAGTGAGTGAAACCCCTTTTCCTAATTCTGTCCTCCTTAGCTCAAAGGGCAGTGTCCTCAGTGTATTTCTTTTGGCTTATATTTCCTTGACTATATTCCCTTGAAATTTTATCAACTTGTTGCTAGAACTGTGGTTTGTAAAAGATCCGAGTAGGTAAAGGTGAGGGTAATGAACAGATGAACAACAACCAGAAAGAGAAGAGAACGGTATTCAAAGTAAACGAAAAGAACATAGTACTTTGGACTTTCTAACACTCTCTAATCTGGTTCTCACTCCAAATTCTGTTGAAACAATTTTCATTGTGGTCATCACAGACTTGCATGTTGCTGAGCCTGAGTTTTCTTTGTTTAGTGAAATGGTAACTTTTAGTTATTCAGGCAAGAACTTTGTAGTCATCTTCTTTTTTCCCCCCACTTCATAGAATCCAATTAATAGCACATCCTGTTAGTTTTGTCTTCAGGATATATCCATAATCTCATCATTTCTTACGACCTCCACCATAATCACCTTTGTCCAGGCTATCTGTATTAGTTTACTTTCCTTTGGCTGTTACATTTATTATGTGCTTGGTGACTTAAAACAATATATATTTATTCTCTTACAATTCTAGAGGTCAAACATGTGAAATCAGTTTTCCTTTTTTGGCCAAAATCAAAGTGACACCAGGGCTGTATTCCTTCTAGAGTCTTTAGGAGGGAGTCTGTTCCTTACCTTTTTCATCTTGTGGCTACTGGCATTCATTGGTTTGTGGGAGCATCACTCAATCTTCAAATCTCTCTTTGCCAATTTCTTTCTAATTTATTTTTGTTAGCATTCTGGCTTTTTTTCTTATCAGACGATATGATTGCATGTAGGTCCTATCTGGATAAACCAAGCTGATCCCCCTGCCATCTCAAAATCTTTAATCAAATCTACAAAGGCCTCCTTTTAAATTTATTTTTTGTTGCATAAGGTGAAATTCATAGGTTCCAAGGATTAGGATGTGGGATGTCTTTGGGGGCCATTTTTCATCCTACCATAGTATATTCTTTGGCCTCCCAAGATTCACATCTGTCTCACATGTAAAATACATTTATCCGGGCTGGGGTTGTAGCTTAGTGGTAGAGCACTTGCCTGGCATGTATGAGGCACTGGGTTTGATCTTCAGCACCACATAAAAAATAAATAAATAAACAAATAAATAAAATAAAGATATTATATCCATCTACAACTAATACACACACACATATGTATATATTTAAAATACATTTATCCCATTCCAGTAGCCTGAAAGTCTCAACTCATTGCAGAATCAACTCAAGTCTAAGATCTTTTCTAAATGTCATCAGCTCCAGGGGCTGGAGATGTGGCTTAGTGGTAGAAGGTTCACCTGGCATGCATGAGACCCTGGTTTCAGTCTCCAGTACTGAAAAAAATTACCCTTCAACATCAAAATATAAATTCTCATCATCTAAACCATCTATTATTCATTCCCAGACTATAATAATGGGACAGGCATAGTGTAATAGTTATAGATATTCTCATTTCAAAAGAGGGAAAATGCAAATAAATGGACCACTGGCTCGCAGCTGTGTCAAAATGTGGCAGAGAAAATTGTTAAGTTTCAATGCCTGGAAGCAATCTCTGGGGTTTAAGTCACTTTACTTTTATTTTTATTTTAAAGTTTTTTATTTTTTTGGTACCAGAGATTGAACCCTGGGGCTCTCAATCCCTAAACCACATCCCTAGCCCTTTTATTTTTTTATTTTGAAACAGGGTCTCTGAGTTGTTTAGGGCCTTGCTAAGTTGCTGAGGCTGGCTTTGAACCTGCAATCCTCTTGCCTCAGCCTCTTGAGCCACTGGGATTACAGGTGTGCCACCACCACACCAGGCTCTCTGTGGTTTAAGATTGCCCTCTGAGTCTTTGGCTCTGTCATCTGCTTTCTGATTATCCTCCTTTTTTTGGGGAAGGTAGTACTTGTTTGCAGCTGAGTATTCCTCCCGCCCATTTAAAAATATTGTGGTAAAGTACACACAAAATTTACCATTTTTTTTTTTGTACTGGAGATTGAACTCAGCAGCATTCGACCACTGAGCCACATCCCCAGCCCTATTTTGTGTTTTATGTAGAGACAGGGTCTCACTGAGTTGCTTAGTGCCTCGCCGTTGCTGAGGCTGGCTTTGAACTCGCGATTCTCCTGTCTCAGCCTAAGTGCTGGGATTACAGGCTTGCGCCACCGCACCTGGCTCAAAATTTACCATATTGGCCATTTTTAAGTGTACTGTTTAGTGACATTAAGTACATTCTTATTGTTTTTTTTTTTAATATTTATTTACTTTTTTAGTTATAGGTGGACAGAATATCTTTATTTTATTTTTATGTGGTGCTGAGGATCGAACCCAGTGCCTCATCATGCTAGGCGAGCACGCTACCACTGCGCCACAATCCCAGCCCCATACATTCTTATTGTTTAATCAACACCTTCCCAGATTTTTTTAATCTTGCAGAACTGAAACTCTATACTCATTATGCAATAACTCCCTGTTCTCCCATCCTGGGAACCCCTGGCAACTACCCTTCTACTTTCTGTCTCTATGATTTTGACTAAGTACTAAACTGTGACTGAGTTATTTCACTTAATGTAATGTCCTCAAGATTCATCTATGTTGTAGCATAAATCAGAATTTTCTTCTTTCTTTTCATGGTTCAGAGTAGTTTCATTAGTCTGTTTCTTGCATGTAGTCCAATAGTCCTTCTCTCCCTCCCTCCCTCCCTCCCTCCTTTCCTTCCTTCCGGGTTAAGGCTTGAACCCAGGGCTTCATACATGCTGAGCTACACCCTCAGCTCTGCTTTTCTTTCTTTCTTTCTTTTTTTTTTTATATTTATTCATTTTTATGTGGTGCTGAGGATCCAACCCAGTGCCTCACACATGCGAGGCAAGCGCTCTACCACTGAGCCACAACCCCAGCCCTCTGCTTTTCTTTATTTAATTTTCTGACCTTTTAAGTCTAAGTTAGCAGTGTTTCTGCTGATAAAGAATTTTTAGAAACCGTGTAGGCTTCCTATATATGTCTGAGGAATTCTTGCCATTGATAAGAGGATCCTCCATAGAGCCTTCCTGGATAATCTTACCTCTGTTCCTAGCTTCTGTTTATGGTTGGTTGAGGCATCCATGAGTTACATACCTATTCTCTTGAGAACTAGTAGAAGGTTGTCCAATTCATATGTAGCAAAATGAAATTAGACCCCTATCTCTAACCCTCCACAAAACTCAACTCAAAGTGGATCAAGGACCTAGACATTAAATGAGAGACCCTGTACCTACTAGAAGAAAAAGCAGGCACACATCTCCATCATGTCAACTTAGGAACCCAATTTCTCAACAAGACACCTGAAGCGCAAGAAGTAAAATCAAGAATCAATAAATGGGATAGTATTAAACTAAAAAACCTCTTCATAGCAAAGGAAACAGTCAAGAATGCAAAGAGACAGCCTACAGAATGGGAGAAAATATTTGCCATCTGTTCCTGAGGTCAAATAGAACATTAATTTCTAGGATATACAAAGAACTCAAAAAACTTAACACCAAAAAAAAAAAAAAAAAAGAATAACCCAATCAATAATTGGGCAAAGGAACTGAAAAGACATTTCACAGAAGAAATATGAATGGTCAACAAATATATGAAAAAATGTTAAACATCTCTAGCAATTAGAGACATGCAAGTTAAGAGTACACTGAAGCTGGGCATGGTGGCACACACCTGTAATCCCAGCACTTAGGGAGGCTGAGACAGGAGAACCACAAGTTCAAAGTCAACCTCAGCAACGGCGAGATGCTAAGCAACTCAGTGAGACCCTGTCTCTATATAAAACACAAAATAGGGCTGGGGATGTGGCTCAGTGGTTGAGTGCCCCTGAGTTTAATCCCTGGTACCACACACAAAAAAGAGTACACTGAGATTTCATCTCTAGTCAGAATGGCAGTTATTAATAATACAAGTAACAATAAGTGTTGACGAGGATGTGGGGGAAAAAGGTACACTCATACATTGCTGGTGGGACTGCAAATTGGTGCAACCACTGTGGGAAGAAATATGGAGATTCCTCAGAAAACTTGTCATGGAACCACTATTTGACCCAGTTATCCCACTCCTCGGCATATACCCCAAGGATTTAAAATCAGCATACTGTAGTGAAACGGCCACATCAATATTTGTGGCAGCTCAATTCACAATAACTAAGCAATGGAACCAACAGCAGTGCCTTTCAACAGATGAATGGATAAAGAAAATGTAGTATATATACACAATGGAATTTTACTCAGCCATAAAGAAGAATGAAATTATGGCATTTGCCGGTAAATGGATAGAACTGAAGACTATCATGCTAAGTGAAATAGGCCAATCCCCCAAAACCAAAGGCCGAATGTTCTCTCTGATGTGTGGATGCTAGCACATGATAAGGTGGGAGAGGGAAGAATAGAAGTCCATTGTATTAGACAAAGGGGAACAAAGGGAAAGGAGGGGTATGGGAATGGGAAAGACAGTAGAATGAACTGGACATAACTTTCCCATGTTCATGTATGAACACACGATTAGTGTAACTCCATGTCATGTACAACCACAAGAATGGGCAGTTAGGCTCCACATATGTATGATATGTTAAAATACATTGTACTGTCAGGCATAACTAAAAAAAACAAATAAAAATTTAAAAGAGGTTTAGCTACACCCGTGGTTTTCTTTTTACAGTATTTTTTTTAAAATATTTTTTTAGTTGTAGATGGACACAATATCTTTATTTATTTTTATGTGGTGCTGAGGATCGAACCCAGTGCCTCATGCATGCAAGGCAAGCATTCTACCATTGAGCTACAATCCCAGCCCCTCTTTTTTTATTTTTAAAATATTTTTATTAGTTTCAGATGGACACAATACTTTTATTTTATTTGGTGCTGAGAATTGAACCCAGTGCCTCACATGTACTAGGCAAACACTCTACCACTGAGCCACAACCCCACCCCATATAGTGTGCTTTCCTTTTTTTTTTTGGTACTGGATATTGAACTGAGGGGCACTCGACCACTGAGCCACATCCCCAGCCCTATTTTGTGTTTTATATAGAGACAGGGTCTCACTGAGTTGCTTAGCATCGCCATTGCTGAGGCTGGCTTTGAACTTGCAATTCTCCTGTCTCAGCCTCCCTAAGTGCTGGGATTACAGGCTTGCACCACTGCGCCCAGCTTAGTGTGCTTTCTTAACAGTGAATCTCCTCTAATTTTAGCTTCTTTTGTGCTCTTTATAAACTGAGAATTTCCCACATCAAGTCCTGGCTACTAAGGTGTCTGACTGGTTTAGGGACTTGCAGGCCATGTCATTCTGATGTGCATTGGTAGTGAACTGTGTAAGGTAAAAAGCAGCCTTCCGTCTGTAATCCCCGCACTTTGGGAGGCTGAGACAGGAGAATCGCGAGTTCAAAGCCAGCCTCAGCAATGGTGAGGCACTAAGCAACTCAGTGAGACCCTGTCTCTACATAAAACACAAAATAGGGCTGGGGATGTGGCTCAGTGGTCCAGTGCCCCTGAGTTCAATCCCTGGTACCAAAAAAAAAAAAAAAAAAAAAAAAGCAGCCTTCCCCATACCGTTTGGGCCCCTCCCCTCTCTAAAGCCGAGGCAGTTCCCCAGCAGGTGTCCCGTCCCCCCCCCACAAGAGAACAAAGCCTGGCTGCTCAGGTTACTACATCAAAGAAGGTTACCTCGGAACCAGGAATGCTTATCTGTCACGCCAGTTTTGAAGTGACCAATCCATACCCCAGCACGCATTTATAGTGGGCCCTATAAATTCCATGCCCCACGTCCCCTCTGTCCTTTTTCTGTCTTTCCTTCTCCTAGGTGCCCACCTACACAGACCCCCACCATGAATAAAGATCCCTTGGCTATATGGAGCGTGTGGTCTCTGGTTCGGAGCGGACCCCACATTTTTAATCTTTCAAACAGAGTAGGTGAGGTGCCAGGCTTTGTGCTTGCCAGATCCATAAGTTGGAGATCTCTGCGCTTGTATCCTGATCATAAGTAGTTGCTTCTCCAAACTGGGCAGAGTCACAGCCCCTTAGGGTTGTCCTGGGTGTCAAACAGCAGGGATTGTTGGAGAAGGAATACACATGGATGTGGTTCCTTAGCATGATTATTATCTTCTAATGGTGCATGTGCACAGCCAATACTGAGTTGGTGAAGGTGAACTCCAGAACCAGTTTGTCTTTGGAGTTCTCCCCCTCCTGGGCATCCAGATCAGCACTGAGATCTCTGAGAACTTAGGGCTGCTACCACTACCCAGCAGGTTGGAGTGGTGCAGCATCTCTACTAGGCCCATGCTACCCATCTGTGTGTGGTCCCAATATTCCTTCTACGTCAGTAGCTCCACATTATAGATGTGCATACCTATCTTTATGGTGCAGCAAAAGCAGCTTTGGTCTTGGGTGAAATGTAGACTGGTCAACGCTTGAAGTGGTTGCTGAGTCATGGTTCAGGATTGCTTCCCTGACCCCCTCACATCCCTAACCCTGGCCCCCGCTATCGGTGCCTCTGGGTCCTTGGTGCCTGGCCCTGGTGTTTTTGAGCATCTTTAATGTCCTTATTTCTACCAACAATCTGTTTAAGGCAATCTAGGCTTTTCTATTGTGGTTCTAAGAATTGTCTCAGCCTTTCTTCATTTCAAATTTCAAAGCCACTTCCACACTTTTTTAAAAATATTTTTTTAGTTGTAGATGGACATAATAACTTTATTTATTTATATGTGGTGCTGAGGATTGAACCCAGTGACTCACATATGGGAGGCAAGCGTTCTACCACTAAGCTACAGCCCAGCCCCCACTTCCACATTTTTTTTTAACTTTTTTTTTTTAGTTGTAGATGGACACAATGTCTTTCTTTTATTGCTTTGTATGTGGTGCTGAGGATCAAACCCAGGGCCTCACGCATGGGAGGCAAGCGCTCTACCACTGAGTTACAATCCTAGCCCCCACTTCCACATTTTTAAAGAATTCTTTACAGCAGCATTTCACTTCCAGGTTCCAAAATTTGTATAGTAGGGTTGGTTCATCCAGAGAAACTGAACTAGTAGGAGATGCATATTAAGGGATTTATTGCAAGAAATTGGCTTATATGATTATGGAGGCTGGCTTAGCAAGTATGACATTTATAGGGTAGGTTGTCAGAAAGGACAGGCTGGAACTCATGGCAGGTGTTGAAGCTGCCATCCACAGGTGAAATTTTTTCTAGGAAGTCTCAGTTTTGCTCTTAAGGCCTTTCAGGGATAGAATTAGGCCCATCCAGATTATCTAGGCCAATCTCCTTTGCTTAAAGTAAACTGCTTATGAACATTAATTACAAGATACCTTCACAGGACAATTTACATTAATGTTTGATTGAATAACTGGAACTATTGGTTAATCAAACTGACATACAACTGACTGTTATACCATCATTATTATCACTTGCCTGGATTAGTATATTAGGTTCCTTTGAACTGGATTTCTTGCTTCTGTGCTTGATTTCTTGTGATCCATTCTCCACATCTCCAGAGTCAGTTTCATGATGTAACACACTCCCTCTTGCTTACTCTGCTGCTGCCCCACTGGTTTCCTTGCTGTTCTTGGGTCTGCTAGGTCTTTGTGCTTGTTGTTGTTTCTATATGAAATATTCTTTCCTGAAGCTTTTATTTATTTATTTAAAAAATTTTTTAGTTGTTGAATAACCTTTATTTAATTTATTTTTATGTGATGCTGAGAATCGAACTCAATGCCTCACACATACTAGGCAAGCACTCTAACACTGAGCAACAACTCAAGCCCTCTTCTGGAGCCTTTATATAATTTACTTACTTCCTTTTTTCAGATCTCTACTGAGATGTCTCCTTATCAGAGATTACCAGATATAAAAAAGCAATTTTATTCTTCAATCTCTGGCATTCCGAGTTTCTCTTATCCCATATCACTTTCCTCCAAAGGACTTACCACCATTTGATGTACATTTGTTTGCTGTCACTAGTCACTCTTACTATTGTGGGGTTTTTGTTTATGGCTATATTCCCAGTGCTATAATGCTTGGCATATAGTAGGTGTTTAATATTTTTTGAGTGATTTTTGTGTGTGTGTGTGTGGTTCTGGGGATCAACCTACGACCTTATGCATGCTAGGCAAGCCCTCTACCACTGATCTATATTCCCAGCCTGTGTGAATTGAATTCTTATTCTTATTTTACCTGTCAAGTGGCATTTGACATAGTTGATCACTTGGCAAGACATTGTTCTCCTAGTTTGTCTTTTCTCTTTTTTTTTTTGGTACTGAGGATTGAACCCTGAAGCTCTTTCCTACTGAGCTATATCCCTAGCCCTTTTTATTTTTTTAGTTTGAGACAGGGCATGCTAAGTTTCTGATGGGTTCACTAAGTTGCTGATGTTGGCCTCAACCTCCTAAGTCGCTGGAATTACAGGTGTGTGCCACTATGCCTGGTTTGTAGTTTTTCTTCCTAATTTATTCCCCTTCTCCTTTCATTCTGTTTCTTTGCTAGCTGTTTTTCAGTTGAGCTTGTTAGTGTGAGATTTTTTCAAGGCTCGGCCTTAAGTCCTCCTTATTTTCTTTCCTTTGGAGATCTCATCCAGTCCTGTGGCTTTAAATAACATTTATATGCCAATGATTCCTAAATATGTGTCTCCATCTGTAGGAGCACTCTCCAATACCTTCAACCTCTCCCTTCCATCTTTCCCCATTTTATGCTAATAGACTGTGCTCTTGACAGAGAGCACCCCTTTGTTTCTGACTTTTGGACCTGATTGGTCCAAGAGTGTATTTAAGTTTCTACACTTTCTGTAATAAAAGGTGTTTTCTGTTTCTTGCTCCGGTGTTCCTGCTTCTCGCTCCGGTGTTCCTGCTTCTCGCTCTGAGTGTTTCTGCATCTCACTGGGGCAGAGCAGACTTTTTTTTTTAGTTTTGATGGACTTCTATTATTTATTTATTTATTTATATGTGGTGCTGAGGATTGAACCCAGTGCCTCACGCATGCTAGGCAAGCGCTGTACCACTGAGCCACCATCCCAGCCCCAGATTTTTTTTTTTTGGTACTGGGGATTGAACTCAGGGGTACTTGACTACTGAGCCACATCCCAGCCCTATTTTGTGTTTTATGTAGAGACAGGGTCTCACTGAGTTGCTTAGCACCTCGCCGTTGCTGAGGCTGGCTTTGAACTCGTTATTCTCCTGTGTCAGCCTCCCTAAGTGCTGGGATTACAGGCTTGAGTCACCGCACTCAGCTGGCAGAGCAGATTTTTACCTACATCCCAGGGTCTGGGTGAGTGACTCCGTGGATTGCCACCGTCCAGAGAGACCCCATATCGTCTTCCCCGGGGACCCCTTCTTTCTCCGTCTTTCTGGACCCCAACTTGTGGAGTGGACCCATGTGGCACCCCCCCCCCTTTAAGGCAATATCTATCTCTCTCCGCCTTTTTTTTCCCAGTGGTTCTGGATTTTGAACCCAGGGCCTGATGCGTGCTAGGCAAGTGCTCTGCCACTGAGCAACATCCCCAATCCCTCTTTCTCTTTTGAATGCTAGTCACTTTGCCATCTCTACTTGGATATCTCACAGACATCCTAAAATTTACATTCCAAACTGAACTCTTAATCTTCATTTCCTTCTGCCAAAGTTGCTCTAGTTCCAACATGTCCATTTCTGTAAATGGCACTTCTGACTATCTAGTTACATAAGTCAGTACCCAGTACCCCTGCTATCAAAAAAAAAAGCAGATCTAATTATATCGTGCTCCTTCCTCTTCCCCCAAGTCCTGCACTGTCCATAGTTTCCAGTACCTCAAATGAATGGACTAAGTAGATCAGGATTTGAGTGAGTGATAGAACTGTGGCAAAATGACATGTACATGTCCTATCTAAATAGTGGGGTTTTTTTTTTTTTTTTTTTGGTATGGGGAACTGAACCCAGGGGTGCTCAACCTCTGAGCCACATTCCCAGCCCTTTTTATATTTTATTTTGAGACAGGCTCACTAAATTGCTTAGAGTCTCTGTAAGTTGCTGAGGCTGTCTTTGAACTCATGATCCTCCTACCTCAGCCCCCTGAGTTGCTGGGATTATAGGCATGCGCCACCATGCCTGGCTAAGAGTGTGTCTTTATTTATATTGTTGGCATGTGGGAGTATAGGCCCAGAATTGCTGATCTGATTTTTTTCATGAGAAGCCAAAAAAAAAATTTTTTTTTTTTTTGAGACAGAGTCTTAATGTTGCCAAGACTGGTCTTGAACTTCTGGGCTTAAGTGATCCTCTTTCCTTAAGCCTCCCAAGTAACTGGAACTACAGGTGCACACCACTGCACCTGGTTGGAATTTTTATTTTAATTTTTTGGTACTGGGAATTTTATTATCTTGACAGGGTTTTTCTAAATTGCTGGGTCACTCTAAGTTTTTTAGACTGGCCTTGAACTTGTGATTCTTCTGTCTTAGTTTCCTGAGTCCCTGGGATTAGAGGCATGTGCTGCCATACCTTGCTTGGTTGAAATTTTTAAATTGTGCATTTTCTCTTTAAAAATTTTGATGACTAGCCAGGTGCAGTGGTGCACGCCTGTAATCCCAGCACTTTAGGAGGCTGAGACAGGAAAATTGCAAGTTCTAAAGCCAGCCTCAGCAATGAGGAGGTGCTAAACAACTCAGTGAGACCCTGTCTCTAAATAAAACACAAAATAGGGCTGGGGATGTGGGTTAGTGGTTGAGTACCCCTGAGTTCAATCCCCGGTACCAAAAAGAAAATGAAAAAAAATTTTTTTGATGACTAATTTAAAATTTAAAAATCTGTACATTTAGGAATAACTTTAGTGAAAATAATCAAACAGTGAATTTAATGGAATATTTAAATAATGAAAATATGAGGCTCAGAATCACAAAACATTGCTGAGAGAAGGTAAAGACTTAACTGGAGATAGCCATATTCATAAGTTGAAAGACCCAATATTATTAAGCTGCCTAGTCACTCTTAAATAATCTAAAGATTCAATGTGTTCCTAATCAAAATTTCTTTTTCTTTTTTGGCACCAGGGATTGAACTCAGGGGTACTTGACCACTGAGCCTCATCCCCAGCCCTATTTTGTGTTTTATTTAGAGACAGGGTCTCACCGAGTTACTTAGCGCCTTGCCATTGCTGAAGATGGCTTTGAACTCGCAATTCTCCTGTCTCAGCCTCCCAAAGTGTTGGGATTACAGGCATGAGCCACCGCATCCGGCTCCTAATCAAAATTTTAATGGACTTTTTTGGATAAAAATTGGCTTTCTGAGACTAAAATTCACAAGGAAGCTCATTGAAACTAGAAATAGCCACAATAATTTAGAAGAGAAAGAACAAATTTGGATAAATAAGACTACCTGATTCAAAATTCTTACAAAGCTACAGTAATCAAGACAGTGTGGTATTGGTGTAAAAATAGATACATGGATCATTGAAGCATAGTAGAGTCCAGAAATAGGTGCACATATGTATGGTCAGTTGATTCTCAACAGTAACCTAAATGGTTCAGTAAGGGACTGAATAATCTTTTCAATACACATTGCTGAAACAGCTAGATATTTGTATATCAAGAAGTGAATCTTAGTGGCACAAGCCTGTAATCTCAGCACTTAGGGAGGCTGAGACAGGAGAATTGTGAGTTCAAAGCCAGCCTCAGCAACAGCGAGGTGCTAAGCAACTCAGTGAGACCCTGTCTCTACATAAAACACAAAATAGGGCTGGGGATGTGGCTCAGTGGTTGAGTACCCCAGAGTTCAATCCCCGGTACCAAAAAAAAAAAAAAAAAAAGTAAATCTTCTAGTGGTTTGTGAGGCTGTGGCAGGAGGATTGTGAGTTCAAAGCCAGCCTCAGCAACTTGGCAAGGCTCTGAGCAACTCAGTGAGGCCCTGTCTCTAAATAAAATACAAAAAGGACTGGGGATGTGGCTCAGCTCAATGGTTAAGTGCTCTTGGGTTCAATCTCCATTAAAAAAAAAAAAGAATCTTAATCTTTATTTCACATATTACACAAAAAGTATTTGAAATGACTCATAGATCTAAATATACAAACTAAAACTAAAACTATTGAAACATTTTATGTAGACAAAATTTTAAGAGAACATCTGGGGTTAGGGTTGTGGCTCAGTGGTAGAGCACTTGCCTGGCATGTGTGAGGCACTGGGTTTGATTATCAGCACCACATAAATAAACAAATATATAAATAAATAAATAAAAATAAGATCCATCAACAACTGAAAAAACATTTTTTTAAAAAAAGAACATCTGTGTGACCTTGGGATAGGAAAAGACTATTTATTTATTTATTTATAATTTTTTTTGAATTTTTTAAAAATTTTTTTTGTTGTAGATGAATGCAATATCTTTATTTTATTTATTTTTTTATGTGGTGCTGAGGGTCGAATCCAGTGACTCACACATGTGAGGCAAGCGCTCTACCACTGAGCTACAGCCCCAGCCCGAAAAAGACTTTTTAAAGGGCACAAGAATCACTGACCATAAAAATAAAGTCTTATAGATTGGATTTTATTAAAGTAAAACTTTCTGCTCATCAGAAAATATTGTAAAAGAAGGCTGGGGATATAGGCAGTAGAAAAGTGCTTTTCTGGCATACATGAGGCCCTGGGTTCAACACCAACCAAACCAACCCCACAAAAAAGATACTGTTAGAAACTGAGAAGCTAAGACACAGATTAGGCGGAAATATTTACACACTATAGATATATCCAGAATATGTTAGAAGACCTTAAAAAACTGAATATGATAAGCAGCCCAATTAAAAATGATTCAAAAACTTGAATAGACACTTCTCAGACAAATATGTATGTGAGACTGTCCAACAGTCTATGAATGTCAAAAATCTTTGTCACCAGTGAAATAAAAATTAAAACTACGGTTAAATGCCATTTCATAACCAATACAGTGGCTCAAATTTAAAAAGGTGGATGGTTCCAAGTACTGGTGAGGATGTGCAGCAGCTGGAGGTGATGCATATTGCTGGTGGGAGTGTGAAGTGGTACAGTCACTTTGGAAGAAGATTGCTCAGTTTCTTAAAAAGTTAAATGCATACTTAACTGTCTAGCTTAGTATCTCTGCTACTAGGTTTATTTCCTAAGAGAAGTAGAAACCTTAATGTTGAAAAAGAGACCATGTTCATAGCAGTTTTTTTTTTTTTTAAGATTTTTTTTTAGTTGTAGATGGACACAATGTCTTTATTTTATTGCTTTGTATGTGGTGCTGAGGATCGAACCCAGGGCCTCACGCGTGCGAGGCAAGTGCTCTACCGCTGAGCTACAATCCCAGCCCCATAGCAGTTTTTTTAAAAATTTTTTTTAAAGTTGTAGATGGACACATCTTTATTTTATTTATTTATTTTTTAAAAATATATTTTTTAGTTGCAGATGGACACAATATCTTTATTTATTTTTATGTGGTGCTGAGGATCGAACCTGGTGCCTCACACATGCGAGACAAGTGCTCTACCACTGAGCTACAATCCCAGCCCATCATAGCAGTTTTATTAATAATAGCCACAAAATTAGAAACAACCCAAATGCCATCAAATTGGAAAAATAAACAATGGATTACTGTTTAGCAGGAAAAAAAGGGAATAAATTACTAATACTTGCCATACTATGAATGAATCAAAACTATGTTGAGTGAAAGACATAGAAGAGAACTTACTGTATGATTTATTTATATGAAGTTATAGAATAGACAAAACCAATGTGTAGTGATAGAAATTAAATCAGTTATTACCTGTGGCTGGGGGTGTGGATATGGACTGCAAGAGGACATGAAGGGTGATAGGATTTTTTTTTCTTTTTCTTTTTCTTTTTTTGGTACCAAGGATTGAACTCAGGGGTACTCAACTACTGAGCCATATCCCCAGCCTTATTTTGTGTTTTATTTAGAGACAGGGTCTCACTAAGTTGTTTAGCGCCTTGCTGTTGCTGAGGCTGGCTTTGAACTCGTGATTCTCCTGTCTCAGCCTCCCAAGGATTTCTTTTTTCTTGATTGAGAGTGATGGTAAGTTACCAGAGAGTGTATACTTATTAAAACTCTCTAATTGTACACTTAAAATATGTACATTTTATTGTATATAGATTATACTTCAAAGTTGATTTAAACAATACACGCAGGTTAACACTTGGGATAACACAAAAGATGTTTCCTTATCAGATTTGGTTGAGGTCAGCCAGTTCCTAACAGCTGATTTACTCCCTCAGACTTGTGCAGACTATAAGAGTGTTTGAGTCATAATGGGTCTTCAGATTGCTATTGAATGAATGAATGGGTGAATGATGGACCTTCTTGAGGCTGCATTGCAAGAATGTAGCCCATCCTTCATCTTTCCGCACTTTTCTAACTCCAGTCATTTTTATAGAGTTATTTGTTCTCCTGGCAGTTGTCCCTGGAGCTCACGTGAATTCATTCATTTCTGAATAGTGCATCTACCATGTGTGTTTACCCTGCCTAAATCAAGTACTTGATAATTGTGAAGATTTATACAAGTGTCCGTTGATTATGTGTCTGAAATTTACATTTGATTTAGAAAAGGAAATGGTTGGTGAAATGTTAAAATCTATTTCTCCTACCATTTCTTTGTCTTATGCATTTATACTTGGCTGTTTGGAATATTAAGCTTAATAATAGACTATACATGGTAATGTGTCAGATGAGAGGAAGCAAAAATTTTCAGAACATTTTTCTGGTATAATATAGTAATGACAGGTTTCTTCCTTTCTTTTAGAGTCTCTGAGACATGAGTGGACTGACAACTCATTTGCTAGAACCAAATTGCATCTTGGCCCTGTAGTCAGGCAGTAGCTGTATGCTGTCTTCATCAAATTTGGTTATGACCAATGTAGATCTTTTATAGGTCACCAAGCAGAATTATTGCATGTTTTTTTTCAACCAGTACTTTTAAAAGCACTGGTTATCATTCTGTACTGATACTTGTCACTTCCCTGAATTTGGTCAGGCTGCCCTGCATTCTTGGAACAACTTTCTTCCTCCCATTACCCAAATTGTTCTTGGCCATTTTTAACATTAGCATGAGGGTAAGCTTTAGAAATAAACTCTCCTGGTAGCTCAGTGGAGTGTGGAGTGTTTACTTAGCATGTACAAGGTCCTGAGTTCAATTCCTAGCACAATATATACACACATTCATGCACAAATAAATAAAAAAGAAAAATAACTCATAAAATAAATGAATCATCCGGCCACGATACATTTTCACACTCACTTGTCTCTATGGTACCCTCATATACTTTCTCTCTCTTTTTTCTCACTACTTCTATTTCTTTTTTCCCCTAAGAAATAGGAGCATCATTAGGGTAGTAGCTGCATCTAGTAGGTATTCTTTTTTCTTCTATGTATCTAATATCTGTACTAACCAGGTTTAATAAATATAACCAAGAAGATGAGTAGTACATCTTAGTGGGAAGATGAATAATATGTGATCAGAGTCCATGATGGATAAAAAGTATGGTACTTTGGGTAACGAGACCTAGGTCTTTCCTCCCCCACCTTTACTTGGCACATTCTCCTGAAAAGGAAGCCAGGGAGACTAAGAGCTGCTTCTATCTGATAATTGCCCAGAAATTTAAGAGGAGACAGTTCCCACAGCAGCAATCTGAGTCTGGTAAGAGAGCTTAATGAACTGCCTTTAATTCTGCGGAAGTCAGTTTGTCTCTATGCTGATACATCAGAAGATTTAACTGAGAAGTTTAACAAGATAGGGGAACAAGGAAAAAAGAAATGAGTATTGGAATTGTGTATGTGTGTAATTTAGATAGTTTAATTTGTTAAGATCTCTTTTGTCCTCATGACAGATTTCTCTGATTAGTTTCTACTTATGCCCAAGCCAGAATTAAATCATAATAAAGCAAGAGGACTCAAGTTTAGGTCTTTCAGAATGTAGATTCAAATACCTGTTATCCTTTTTTTTTTTTTTTTTAGCACTAGGGATTGAACTCAAGGGTACTTGACCACTGAGCCACATCTCCAGCCCTATTTTGTGTTTTATGTAGAGACAGGGTCTCACTGAGTTGCTTAGCGTCTTGCTGTTGCTGAGGCTGGCTTTGAACTCGCGATTCTCCTGTCTCAGCCTCCCAAAGTGCTGGGATTATAGGCGTGCACCACCGTGCACAACTTACCTGTTATCCTTGATGGGTTCAAAATCTTGTTTAGTAATTTTCACTATGAAAGTTATGTTCATTTTATATTCTCACCAACAGTGTACATGAGCTCTAGTTTCTGTACATCTTTACTAACACTTGTTACTATTTTTTATTGTTTTGGTACTGAGGATTGAACTCAGGGGCACTCAACCACTGAGCCACATCCCCAGCCCTATTTTGTGTTTTATGTAGAGACAGGGTCTCACTGAGTTGCTTAGCGCCTCGCCGTTCCTGAGGCTGGCTTTGAACTTGGGATTCTCCTGTCTCAGCCTCCCCGAGTGCTGGGATTACAGGCTTGAGCCACCACACCGGGCTGTTTTGTTTTTTGATAACAACCTTCCTAATTGGTGTGAGGTAATAGTGTTTTATATTTTTAGTGTTCTCAGATATGACTGGTAGCATAAGTCTTGCCTCTAATTGTCACATCACTGAATTTTTTTCACAGCACTTTTCAGGCACCTGAAATGCTTATGTTTTTACTGGTTACTAGAAATTCCATTAAGGCAGGGACCTTGTTCATCCTTATTTCCAATGTTCCTAGAGCCCAGACAGTACCTGACACATTATAATTGGTTAGCAAGGAGTGAGTGAATGAGATGCATAGTGTAGTGGTTAAGACCAAACACTTGGGCGTCAGACAGACTCATTTGTAAGATGGATTTGATAATGCCTCCTTTTTAGGGTTGTGGTATCATTAAATAAGCTCACATATGTAAAATCAGAGTACAGGACCTGGTATATTACCATTTTCCTATATGTGGCCACTGTTACTATTAGATAGGGAATGGGGGCATCAGGATACTTGCAGAATAAAAATCCTCATTCTGTCACTAATAAGCCATGCAGTATTGTAATACTGAACAAGTTGTCAACCTCTCTGGGTCTTGAGTTATTTCTTCTGTCAAATTAGAGCATTAAGTTAGATAGAGTTCTTCTATAATTTCCATTTGATCCTTAGAATTATTACTGTATTCATTATAGCAGTTAATTCTATGGTCATACCATTTCAACTTTAATTGTAGGAGATTGTTAATTTCAGAATCTTAATCTCAGGGGCTGGAGATATGGCTCAATTGGTAGACTGGTTGCCTTATATGCACAGGGCCCTGTGTTCAATCCCCAGCACCACCACCAAAAAAAAAAAAAAAAAAAGAAAAAAAGGAATCTTAATCTCAGAAGCATGTAAATGATAGAATTTTTAAAAGGTTTTTTTAAAGAAAAGTTTCATTTTTTTGTCATATTGGAGATTAAATCCAGAGATGCTCTACCATTGAGCCCAGTCCTTTTTAAAATGGGATCATAGGATTTCACTAAATTACTAAGGCTGGCCTCCAATTTGTGATTCTTCTCCCTCAGCCTTCCAAGTAGCTGGAATTATGGGTGTGTGCTACTCTGTTCAGTTTCAACTATTTCAGTAGTTTTTTTTTTTTTAGTGGTACTGGAGATTGAACCCAGAGACACTTTACCACTGAGCTACATCCTCAACCTTTTTTGTTTTTCAGTGCAGCAATGTCTTGCTAAGCTGCTGAAGCTAGCCTTGAACTTTTGATCCTCCTGCCTTAGCCTCCCAGTAGTTTAAAATTTTTTTTTTTTTTTGGAACTGGGGATTGACTCAGGGGTACTTGACCACTGAGCCCCATCCCCAGCCCTATTTTGTGTTTTATGTAGAGACAGGGTCTCACTGAGTTGCTTAGCACCTCGCCATTGCTGAGGCTGGCTTTGAACTCGCGATTCTCCTGTCTCAGCCTCCCTAAGTGCTGGGATTACAGGCTTGAGCCACCGCGCCCGGCTTAGTTTAAAATTTGAAATGAAAATATCTTTTGCTGCTGGGCACAGTGGGTGGTGTTGGCACAGGCCTGTAATCCCAGCAGCTCAGGAGGCTCAAACATTCAAAGCGTGCCTTGGAAATATGACTAGACCCTGTCTCAAAATTTAAAAAAGGTCTGGGGATGTAGCTCTGTGGTAGAGCACTTTTATTTTTTTTTAGTTGTACGTGGACATGATATCTTTATTTATTTTCATGTGGTGCTGAGGATCGAACCCAGTGCCTTATGCATGTGAGGCAAGTGCTCTACCACTGAGCCACAATCCCAGCCCCGGTAGAGCACTTTTAAGGGGCTCAATTCCCAGAACTGCGAAAAAAAAAAAAAAAAAAAAAGAAGAAAAAAGAACTAGTTGAAGAAAAATTTGCCCTGGTGTGGAGTGTTTATTAATGATTTAATGTGCCAGGTTGTGTATGGCTACTCAGTGATCAGGGCATAGAAATAGAAGAATGCAGATTGTAATGCAAATCATGGTGATAGCTTGGTGGGTTTTGTTTGTTTGGTGGTGAGATTGAACCTAGGACCTTGTGCATGCTGGGCAAGCACTGTACCAGTCAGCTGCAACCACATGTCTCCCAGGTTGGTGGTTTTGGCCAAGAGTGTTGGGCTCAGCTGCTGGGGAGACTTGCTTTAAAGATACCTTTCTATTTGCTGTGCTGCTGACCAATGGAGGAAATAAATCCTTAGAGCAGATTTCTCACTCTGAGATGTGGGCTGATTGTGTCTCTGTTGTTCATAGCAAATGTGGCACCTGGTATGCAAACAGTCTGACTATATTTGAGAAAAAGTACTTTGCCAGTTTGTTTAACTAAGTGGGGAGTTTGGAGAACCAAACACAGAATTTCTGTAATTTAGATCTTTGTTTAAACTTTTGTTTAGTGGAAAGATTATGGGCTGTGGAAGCCACTTAGTAGTGACCTCGAAATAGTGTAAACTCTTCTGGGCCTATGTATCTTCATCAAGACAATGGGGGAGGAACTTACTTTGTAGGGGTGGTGTCAATATTAAGTGAAACAGAATTCAAAAGGTGTTGGTATTCTCCTGCTATGGTTTGAATGTTGTTTGTCTCCCATGGGTTTGTGTGCTAGAGGCTTGGTTCCCAAAGTGGCAATGTTGAGAGGTGGTGGAACCTTTAAGAGGTCGATTCTCATGCAAGTTGATCAGGGCACTGCTCTTCCAAAGGGTTAATGTAGTTCTTCTGGTACCCTAGTTAGCTCATGCAAGAGTGGGCTACTACAATACAAAGTAAGGCCTCTTCTGCATGTGGCTGTTGCCCTTTCCATTTCTCTGCCATGTTGTGATACAGCCAGGGGGTCCTTATCAGAGGTGGAACAGATAGGCTTCCCAATCTTAAGACCTATTTTTTTTTTAAATATTTTTTTAGTAGTAGATGGATACAATATCTTTATTTTTTTCTGTGGTGCTGAGGATCAAATCCAGTGCCTCATGCATGCAAGGCAAGCGCTCTACCACTGAGCCACAACCCCAGCCCAAGACCTTTTTAAAGAAAATATTTATTTTAGATGTTGATGGACCTTTATTTTATTCATTCATTTATATGCAGTGCTGAGAATTGAACCCAGTACCTCACACATGCTAGGCAAGCGCTGTACCACTGAGTCCCAGTCCCAGTCCCAGCCCCCAATCTTAAGACTTTTGGTCTCCAAAACTGTGAACTAAGTAAGCTGTTTTTCTTACCCAGCTTCAGATATTTTGTTATGCCAAGAGAGAATAGACTGATAACACCTTGTCTTTCTTCCCATTCTCTTTTTCAAATAACTTGAGTAAAATCTCTTTGAGCATAACTTATGCTTAGTCCCTTTATTAAGATGGTTTAGCCACATGCTTCTGAGATTGACAGTGGAATTTGTTTTCCTTTCCTTATCATTTGGAAATGCTATTAGAAATATATTCTTTTTTTTTTGGTACTGGAGATTGAACTCAGGGGCACTTGACCACTGAGCCACATCCCCAGCCTTATTTTGTGTTTTATGTAGAGACAGGGTCTCACTGAGTTGCTTAGTGCCTCGCTGTTGCTGAGGCTGGCTTTTGAATTGGTGATTCTCCTGTCTCAGCCTCCCTAAGTGCTGGGATTACAGGGTTGTGCCACCGCGCCCGGCTAGAAATGTATTCTTGTTCATATTTTGGAATGAGGAGATTTAAAAAAAATACAGCATTAAATAAGTTTGCTTTAGGCAGCTTTCTGAGATCTGGCAAATTTGGATAGAAAAATTAGAATTGCTTTCATAGTACCACCTGGAACATAGTTGGCAGTAGCAAGAAAGGTTATGCAATTGAATTCCTTATCAGATGTTCTGTAAAGTTATTGTCTCCTAAGACACTCAACATTCCCTTCTCCCTTCCTTTCAGTCAAGAATGATTGTGGACTAGGAGATGAATAAGTGAAAATTAATCTGACTTTGGCAATTGAAGAATGAGAAGAATGCTAATCCCCAGGCATGTTGGCTTGTTTCAGTTTTCCAGAGACCTTCTCAGAGGTCATGACCCATTGATTGTAGCATTTAAAAACAACAAAACAACCCCTCCCCCCAAAAAAATAAAACCCAAAAGTGTAGATGAGCCTGGACTAAGTCTGGATAGTTATAAGATTTTAGGTTGGTAATGGAATGCAGAGATGATTTTTATTGGCCAAAATCACTTTTGTTATTTTGGTTTTACTCATCTAAAATGCTTTTTGGTAAAAATTACTATTTTTCAATACATTCTCTTCAGAATAGCAGTAATGATCTTTAAAACATAAACAGAATCACATCATTTCTCTGCTTAAAGCCCTCACCTCCAGTGGTTTTTCTTTTGCTCTTAGAATAGCATTCAGATCCTCTACATGACCTACAAGGCACATGCATGCAGTGTCTTTCCTAATCTCACCACCTCCTGTGGCATCTTTTTCTTTCTCTTTCAGTTTGCTCTCACTCTGGTCTTTAGTTTTTTCAACTTTCCTAAAAAGTAGGAACTTTCTGCCCACAAAGTTCCTTCTCTGTTTCCTTTACAACTCGGAGACATTTGTAATTAGTTGTCTGCTTGATGGCTTACTTATTTATTCGTTTTTATCTTCCTGTGCTCTTATATTATAAACCCCATGAGATAGATACCATGTTTTATTCATTTTGTGTAACATATATTGGCGCTTGGTAGGTATTTAAATATTTAATGAATGATAGTTAATTACTGCTATATAGAAAAATGGATGCTTTAGTTCATAAAGGAATAGGCATTTACTTGATGATAGTCTGTAAAATGATAAAGGTCAGTGTAGGTCACAAAAAAATGCTTTGTCTTAAGGGTTGAATTTTTTTAGAATTTCACTTAGATAATAGCTCCTCTGGGAAGCCTTTCCTGATTGATCATGGTAGGATTTGTTCTTCCCTTATTCTGTGATGCCATGTACTTGCTTTACTCATGACAACATATTGGCTCTTTCATTCCCCAGTGCTCAAGTTGGTACCTGGTACATGGCAATTGTGCTCAAAAATATTTGTTCGGGGCTGGGGTTATGGCGCAGTGGTAGCGTGCTTGCCTAGCACGCATGAGGCACTGGGTTCGATGCTCAACGCCACATAAAAATAAAATAAAGAGAGATTCTGTCCACCTACAACTAAAAAATAAATATTTAAAAAAAAATATTTGTTCATTGAGGAATAGTTGTTAGAATAGTTGTTAGAATTGAGGTATATCTTAAGAAACAACTTTATTCTTGTAGATTATGGAGCTGAAAAATTCCAATAATCACTTTATTTATAAGTTTACCAGATCATGACATTAGTAAAATTAATTTTGAAGCTGGGCTTGGTGGCACACGCCTGTAATCCTAGCACTTTGGGAAGCTGAGTCAGGAGAATTGCGAGTTCAACGCCAGCCTCAGCAATAGCGAGGTGCTAAGCAACTCCATGAGACTCTGCCTTTAAATAAAACACAGAATAGGGCTGGGGTGTGGCTCAGTGGTTGAGTACCCTGGGAGTTAAATCCCCAGTAGCAAAAAGAAAAAAAAATTTTTTTGGATTTTTATTATGGAAGAATTAAACATATATAAAAATAAAGAGAATAATGTAATGAACCACCACCCAGCTTCAGCAATTATCAGTACATAACTAATCTTATTTAACTTTATACCTCCCTTCCTCTTCACTATTTTAAAACAAATCCTAGACATTATACCACTTCATTTATAAACACTTTTGAAAAATATAATCAATTTAAAAACTAGTTAACTCTTAGAAAAACTGGATACGAAAGTTCTGTTTGTCTCCTTGAATATAAGTATACATGCCAGGTGGTGAATTTCCATGTGCTAAGTAACTCCCAAAGCTTGACTCACTATTGAAAGCATATATAGTCTGTTGTAATTGCTTAAATAGCAGCAGTTTGCTAGAATATGCTGCTTTGTTAAGTATATTTCTATTTGGTGGAGAGAGGGTAGTGATAAGTAAAAATCTGTATGCCAAAGGTAAGTTTTTCCCTTTGGAGATGTATAAAGACAAATGATACTTTTGGCATTGTATGTTATAGGCCTTTAGGATTTGTCTGAAAAATTATAATGAAATATGGTTTGTAGATTAATTGAGTAAAATTCCTGTAGTTCTTTATAGGGAATTCTTGAAAGTCACAGTTAGCGGGACTGGGGTTATGGTGCAGTGATAGCGTGCTCGCCTAGCACGCATGAGGCACTGGGTTTGATTCTCAGCACCACATAAGAATAAAATAAAGATATTCTGTCCACCTACAACTAAAAGATAAATATTAAAAAAAAAAGAAAGTCACAGCATAAAAAAGAAAAAATAAAAAGCAAAGAAAGGAACCTTGAAACTTGGGGACTTTCTATATTAGCCTCCTTAGTACCTGGGGTCACAGGTGTGCACCACTACGCATGGAGTGTATTTAAGTCTTGAGCTTTGAACTTTAATGGATATGATCAATCATTTGGAATTAATCAGCATCAAATTTCATGATGAGTACTTTTTTTGTTACATATCATAGCCATGAAATTAATTTGTTACAAACTATAATATGGCCAATTTAAATCTATGGTTTATTATTTTTTATAAGATAGTAAAATGGGCCTGGTGGTATAGCTCAGTAGTGGAGTACCTGCCTAGTATGCACAAAGTCTTAGGTTCTATTCCCAGTACTGCAAAAAAATAAAAAAGTAAAATTTAAATGTTAATGTTAAAAAATATATCATTGACTTGATCCTATTTCTGTATACCTGTTGGGAGAGTTGGAAAGCCCATTGGATCAAACTCAACATATATGAAACCAAAAGTAAATAAAGTCAACAACAGTAGCCCCCCTTATCAGTAAGGAATATGTTCCAAGACCTCCAGAAATGGTACTAAACCTTATATGCACTGTTTTCTTTTCTTTTCTTTTTTTTTTTTGGTACCAGGGATTGAACTCATGAGTGCTCGACCACCGAGCCCCATCCCCAGCCCTTTTTTGTATTTTGTTAGAAACAGAGTCTCACTGAGTTGCTTATTGCCTTGCTGTTTCTGAGGCTGGTTTTGAACTCATGATTCTCCTTTCTCAACCTCCCAAAGTGCTGGGATTACAGACATGCACCACCACTCCTGGCTATGCACTGTTTTTTCCTGTGCATATTGTGATTTACAAATTTGATTTACAAATCAAATTCACAGTGTTCACATGTTGTTATTCATAGTAGCCAATAGATGGAAGGAACCCAAATATCCATGAGATAAATGAATGGATAAACAAAATGGGTATATACATACAATAGAATATTATTCAGCCTTAAAAAGGAATGAAGTTGTGGTGCATGTTACAACATGCATGAACCTTGTAATATATTGAGTGAAATAAGCCAGACACAAAAGGACAAATACTGTACTGTTTCACTTACATTAAATATTTAGAGTAGGCAAATTCTTAGAGATAGACAGTAGAAGACATGTTACCAGGGGCTAAATAGGGAGGACATGAATGTGGCACACTGAAGGAGAGCCTGCTCTGCAGCTCTCAGACTTCAGTGTTGGTGAGATCCACTGCTGTTATGCAACAACCAACCAGATCATTCTATTCCCTCTCCTGCAGCCAGGCTCGGTAAGCATAGGAAATTGATTACATCAAGAAAGTTAAATTACAAGAAACTTGCAAGTTGTTTCTGGGAAGGAGTAGTGAGTGACTGAGAAGGAAAGAGGCTTACTTTTCAGTATATACTTTATTGTGATTTTTTGCTCAAGACTTAAATACACTCCATGCGTAGTGTTGCACACCTGTGATCTCAACTACTAAGGAGGCTAATATAGAAAGTCCCCAAGTTTCAGGGTTCCTTTCTTTGCTTTTTCTTTTTTTCTTTTTTTTGCTGTGTCTCTCAAGAGTTCCTTACAAGGCCTCAAAACAAAAATACTGTGTGATTTTTTGAAAAAGTTATGTATTACCTATTTTAAAACTAAAATACTTTATTATGGGAAAAAATTTAAAGTGTTCATTTTATTCTGCTTAAAAAACAGAACTTGCTGGGGCATGGTGGCGGCTGCCTGTAATCCAGTGATTTGGGAGGCTGAGGCAGGAGGATCGCAAATTCAAAGCCAGCCTCACACACTTAGCAGGACCCTCGGCAACTGAATGAGACCCTGTCTTAAAATAAAAAAATAAGAATGGTTAGAGATATAGCTCAGTGGTAAAGTACCTCTGAGTTCAGTCTCCGGTATAAAAAATAAAAGCAAAAACAGGACTCTGTATGTTTTTGTTTTTTTTTGGTACTGGGGATTGAACTCAGGGGCACTCAACCACTGAGTCACATCTCCAGCCCTATTTTGTGTTTTGTGTAGAGACAGGGTCTCACTGAGTTGCTTAGTGCTTCGCCATTGCTGAGGCTGGCTTTGAACTCGCGATTCTCCTGTTTCAGCCTCCCTAAGTGCTGGGATTACAGGCTTGAGCTACTGCACCCAGCTAGGACTCTGTATGTTTAAGACCAACTACAAAAGTGTTCAAGTCAGGTGTGAGGTATACAGAATTCACCTCTTATTTAGAACACTAGTCGACAAATTGCTCCTTCCCCTGTGATTCCAGCTGTAGTATAGGTTTTGCTGTTTGCTGTGGTTTCTCTTCACTTGTCATCTCTACATATAACCATTTAACAGGTTAGGAGAATCATATAAAAGAATAGATGTTCAAATACCTGAATTATGAAATGGGTTTTACTTTGCAGTTTCTTTTCTTTTTTCCTTTTTTTGCGCGCGCATGCGCACGTGTGTGTGTGTGGCAGTACTGGAGATTAAACTCAAGGATGTTTTACTGTTGTTCTACTTCTCCCACCCTTTGAGACAGGAGGTTTTTTGGTTTTGTTTTTGTTCTTTTTTGGTACTGGGGATTGAAGTCAGGGGCACTCAACCACTGAGCCATATCCCCAGCCCTATTTTGTGTTTTATTTAGAGACAAGGTCACACTGACTTGCTTAGCGCCTCGCTGTTGTTGAGGCTGGCTTTGAACTTGGGATTCTCTGAGACAGGAGGGTTTTGCTACTACCTCAAACTTGCCATCCTCCTGCTTCAGCCTCCTGAGTTGCTGGGATTACAGTTGTATACCATTGTGCCTGACTTACTTTGAAGTTTCTAAAAGCAAGAGCTATATCTGTATGTGTGGAATTAACAGTCATCCCTCAGTATCAGTATCAGTATCTGTGAGGGTTTAGTATCCCCATAGGTACCAAAATCTGTGGTTGCTCCAGACCATTATATAAAATGGCACAGTATTTGTGAATTCTGGATACCTCACACCTCTGAATAATCTGGTTCCCACACACATCCTCCTGTATTCCTTGTCATCTCTAGATTTCTTACAATACCAAAAGCACTGTAAATGCATATAATACTGTATAGTTTATGGAATAACGAGAAGAAAAATAGCCTATACATCAGTGCAGACATTTTTAAAAAATATTTTTTTAGTTGTAGATGGACACAATACTTTTACATTTTATGTGGTGCTGAAGATTGAACCCAGTGCCTCACATGTACGAGGCAAGCGCTCTACCACTGAGCTACATCCTCAGCCCCTAGACATTTTTTTTTTTTGGGTACCGCGCCCGGCTTAGACATGTTTATTTATTTTTTTGGTACCAGGGATTGAACTCAGGGGCACTCGACCACTGAGCCACATCCCCAGTCCCATTTTGTGTTTTATGTAGAGACAGGGTCTCACTGAGTTGCTTAGCGCCTTGCTGTTGCTGAGGCTGGCTTTGAACTCACAATTCTCACAATTCTCCTGTCTCAGCCTCCCTAAGTGCTGGGATTCCAAGCGTGAGCCACCGCGCCCGGCTTAGACATGTTTTTTTTAAAAAAAATTATTTACGTGCATATATAAATGTACATACATATATACACACACATATATGTGTGTGTATATATATATTTAGAGTCTTGGGTATTGAACCCCAAGCCTCGTGCATGCTAAGCCCTTTCAGAAATTTTTTTTTCTTTTTCCTTCTGGGGTTGTTATTGTTGTTATTATTATTATTATTTACTTTGAAACAGATTCTCATTAAGGTCCCCAGGCTGGCCTCAAATTTGTGATACTCTTGCCTTTAGCCTCCCGAGTAGCTGGGATTATATGTGTGGATACAACTAAATGACTGAACTCTTAATAGTCTGGTTTCCTAGATGAAAATGAAGTTTCTGTGGTTCTAGTTATAAAAGTTTAGTTATTCCAGGTTTTATTGTCATTTTTCTAAAGCTGATAAAAGATTAAAAGAACTTTGCTTACATTAACTGTTCATGTAAAAATAGAATTCATTTCAATATAAAGTGAGTTAGACTTGAATTCTAAAGGGGCTTAGTCAGTGGATGACTAAAATAGCCTTTATATAAGATGGTCTCATGTAGAAGTCAGTTTTAAAATATATTCCCTGACAACTTTGAACTAAAACCTAGGATCTCATCTTGAGATTAATGTAAGAAATCTGTCATTAGTCATTAGTTTGTGTCTTGTTTCTGTTCAGACATATATATATTTTTTTACAAGTAACTTACCACTATTTCGGAGCTGACTTTTTCTGACATAGCTTCCAATGAAAAACTATTGCTTTAGTCATTCTCCCCTGAGTTTCTCTTCCTGAGAATAACAGATTGAGCTCATACCTTTGCACAAGATCTGGAGAGTATTTTAAGCTTGGCATGTTCCAACCTGGCAGACTTGATTAATATGTGGACAGACTAGCACATTAGAACATTTTTTAAGTTTCAAGCCACGAATTGTGTTCTAAATGAACATGAGCATATATAAAATTAATACTTAAGCCTTGAGTAGCATAGACATTCAAAATGACTCTTGCCCTGGGTGGCTGACTTTTCAGCAAGCCTCTCGCTTGCCCTGTGCATTTCTTACTCTGCTTTAAGCAATGCCAGGAGCAGAGCAGGGAGAGATTTACTCTTTTGGCACTCTGCTACCCTCTGCTTTCTGCAGGAGAAAAGACTGCTGTTTCACTTTTAAAATTCCTACCATATGGAGCTGGGCGCGGTGGCGTAAGCCTGTAATCCCAGCACTTAGGGAGGCTGAGACAGGAGACTCACGAGTTCAAAGCCAGCCTCAGCAACAGCGAGGCGCTAAGCAACTCAGTGAGACCCTGTCTCTACATAAAACACAAAATAGGGCTGGGGATGTGTCTCAGTGGGTAAGTGCCCCTGAATTCAATCTCCAGTATCAAAAAAAAAAAAAATTCCTACCATATGGCAAGTTTCTGAAAATAAACTTTGGATTTGTTATTGAACTTCTAAATTTGTAACCTCCACTATCTATGACTAAAGCCAATATAAATACCTGTTGACATTCTGCATACAAAGTTGTGGCCCTATTTTAGTCAGAAAGGCACAATATCTGACTTACCACTTAATTTATCCTCAGTTTATGTCTCAGTTGTCATGGATGAAGATGAGTTTTGTTTTCAAGCAAAAACTAATTAGTTGATGGTCTTATCAACTATTTTAACATTTTGTGCTACAAATAGTTATATAGCAGATATATTCATAAAAATATAGAAGTACAAAAATATAAGAAGTACATTCGATTTCTTACAAACTGAATTGCTTAAATGTACTAAAGGAAAAACAATTCTGTTATTTATTTTGTAAATTTGGGTTAGTTGGACCTTCAGTCAACAAATACATAAAGAGCACCTATTATATGCCAGGCACTGCTAGGTCTTGGGGGATACAGAGTTATTTAAATGATGATTCCTATTCAGGCAAGCAAGAGAAGAAAAAAAAATATGTGGATGATAAAATGTTTTACCTGCTGCTACAGAGAAATGCAGTGGGACCATGGAGGAGAGGCAAGTAGACTAACTCTGAAGAAGTGGAGAAGGTTTTAAAAAAATATTTTGGTTGGATATGAAATAATAGTAAAAATTATTTGCAATAATGACTAAATATTGTGTGCCTACTGTATGCCAGGATTAGTTAATGTTACCCAACAGGGAAAAAGGGAGAAAAATATTCCAGGCAGTAGGAGAAACAATAGCACTATCAAGGATTCTGTGTCCTAGAAGGAAGTTTGATGTGATAATGGGGAGGTGGAGGGAGACCAGTGAGTGACCAGAGCAAAGGCTAGTGACTTGGGCGGATCTGATTATGACTGTGAAGAAAGGACTTTACATGTGGATATACCACTGGAGGTCTCTTTGGATTTGTTTTTAAAGCACAAAGAGGCTATAACAGGGCATTCCATTTCATGAACCATTTCTTGTCATTTAGCCTGATCTGCTCCTTATCTTCTAATGGGCACACAGCAAATCCTCTTTAGTGCCTAGTATGGTGCTCAGCTCATTGCAGGGACTCACTGCATAGGGAGTTGATGAATGTGGAACACTTATAGATATAAATCATTGAGATATCAGAACTGAAAAGTTGAGATTGCCTATATTTATTTAAAAGGTATTTTTTAAAAAACACCAATAAAGGTCAGTTGTCATTTAGATGGAAAGGAGTTAATAAGAATACCTATCTCATGGGGTCATAAGGATATTAGTAAATTTAAGCATTTAGATTTACAAGTGTTTTCATTTTTGGTACTGGGGATTGAACCCAGAGGTGCTTTACTAAGCTACATCCCCAGCCCTTTTTGTGTTTTATTTTGCGACAGGTTCTCGCCAAGTTGCTGAGTTTGGCCCTGAACTTGGGATACTCCTGCCTCAGCCTCCTGAGTTGCTTGGATTAATTACTGGTGTGTGCCACCATGCCCAGCTAATTTAAGCGGTTAGAATAGTATAAAAGCATGTAGTAAGAGGTCAGTTAGTATTACCTGTTGTTGTGCCTGCCTGTGTGAACTTTTTGCCAGTGACAGAGTTCAACTACTCTTGCGGTATATAGATGATAGGAGATAAGAAACAGCCTTTTACCTTTGAAACCCAACATCCCTTTGGAATTGGAGGAACTGCTTATATTACATGAATTGGAAGAACTGCTTGTATTGCATGAACTTTTTATTTATTTTTTTAGTGATCGAAAAGTATGGTTGGCGTGGAATTGAATTTCATCTGTCTGTGAGGATTGTCGGCAAGGTAGGTCCCAGGCTTATTTACTCTTCCCTGCCTCCCTTTCTAATGTGTTTTCTCAGTATTTTCAGTTATACTAACCTGCAGTAGATCAGATTTGAGTATTGTGTAAGGAAACACCATCTTTTACAGTCTCATTTACCATGGTCCAATGATAATCTGTCACCATGGTTTATGTAATGTTGTGGACTATATCTAATATCTTGTTAGAATGTATTGAATGCTGAGAAACAGCATAACCAATTTAAGTTTCATGGTCATGGAACTGAACTGTGAATGCATACACATACACCACCTCTGATTTAAACCGGTAAGGGCAGAAGTTCTTGTATTGGAGCCATTTTGTAAAACCAAATTGAGTTAATGGGTAATGAATGATAAGTGAACTTATTCTGGTCACTTTAAAATTTAGTACCTGTGTGAATGGTGGTCTAAATGCAACAAAGGGCTTGATAATAGCCAGGTACTCAGTGGCAACAATAAATTTTGTCACTGATGATGGGATCTGTTCATCTGTAACTGCTGGAGTTTGATTTGACACAGCATGGTTATCTTAATCTCTGAGACCTAAACAAAAGTATACCACATATGATTTTGGCTCATATATTTTTCTTCTGTCAGATGCCCACAAAAGGGATGTAGATGGCAGCTTCACACAACCCTACAAACCTATTTTCTGTCTGAACATTTCCTGTCAAAGAAAGAGCTAGTACTAGATCATATAGTTCTTGTTTTCTGTCACTTTCTGTTACCTTAAGTATGTTGAGATCCTGATGTGGAAGACTCTGATCACTCAGGGTGAACTTGACAGCTGAAACAAGCTCATAGTTCCCCAGCCAGGAATCCTGCTAATTTACACATGGGGTTCCCTGTGTCCATCAGTCTTGGGACATTTTTTTGTTGCAAATACACTGAGAATAGTATAAGTTTTTGAGATTGGCTTTCTCTCAGTCATAAATAGGACCCTTTGATATATTGTTACAAGGAAAAATAGTTGAGGCACTTATAGCAAAAGGAGCAAGCAAGAAAGGGCATATTAAAGTTTAACTTCTGCAAATGAATCTGATCTGAAAATGATTGTGAAAATGATCTGGGTCGTCAGTCAGGAAATCATCATCTTACTGTTGTTCTGCCTTTTTTTTTTTTTTTTAAAAGTATTTTTTAGTTGTTGATGGACCTTTATTTTATTTATTTATATGTGGTGCTGAGAATCGAACCCAGTGCCTCACGCATGCTAGGCAAACGCTCTACCACCAAACCACAATCCCACCCTGTTCTGCCTTTTTATTGGGGTGATAATAATCAGGAACCTTCTTTATGGAAATACTAAAAGAATTAATGTAAAGGAGAGGCTGGGGTTGTGGCTCAGTGGTAGAGTGCTTGCCTAGCATGTGTGAGACACTAGGTTCAGTTCTCAGCACTGCATGTAAATAAAATAAAGGTCCATTGACAACTAAACACACATACACACACAAAAGAATTAATGGAAAGGAAAGAAACTAACATTCACCAAATGCCAGCTAAGGATTAGGCATGGTACTGTAAACTTTCCATATGTTTTTTATTGAAATATTTCAAGTTCATTGGTAACGCAAATTTTCAGGTCTAAGTGGATATGATTATGAAAATCAGTATTATGAAAAATCAGTATTTTGAACCGTTTTGACCTTTATTGTAGCCATTTATAGGAAATGGAATGATATCTTGCTTCATGTCGTTTCTCTGTTAAAACATTGTTTTATGGAGAAGGAAAGAAAATACCTTCATGAATTGAAGAGTTTTGTTTTTGTTTTTGCTTTGATCTTCTGGGCTTGCTACTGATTTAGCCAAAGGCATGGAGAAGACTAGTAGGTCTGAAATTAGAGACACTTGTGGTGTTCTGGGAAGTTGAGACTCTTGACTGGGGATTTGCTGAAGTTGGTGCAGAGGAGGTCAGAACAGGTTATATTTTCATAGCTCAACACAAATATGAATTGAGGTTGTTTATAGATGTAGTTTTGCTTGATCTGTTTCTGTCTGCAAATGGAGTAAATAAAGTACTGGTGTTTGGGGAAACTTCTGCAAAAGTCCCTGAACCAATGCAAATTAATATTCTCCAAAAATATCCCCAAATTCTCCGTTTGGCTAATGCAACTGGCTGAGGGAATTGACTATTGTCATCATGTTTGTAAAGAAATTAGCATACATTTTTGTGTGTGAATGTGTGTTTATTTAGAGACAGGGTCTCACTGAGTTGCTTAGCACCTTCCCTTGCTGAGGCTGGCTTTGAGTCTCCAGTCTCAGCCTCCCCAAGTACTGGGGTTACAGGAGTGCACCACCAAGCCTGGCTAGCATACATTCTTTTAAAAACAATTGTAAATTTGATTTTTTACTATTAAATCTTCTGAAATTCTTCTCTCATTGGAGGTACCATTTCAATGTCCTTTAGTCATAGGCACGAATCGTGGACTCAGAATAAAGTTCTCTCCTAGATGATAGGAAATTAAGTTGAAGTGTTCCTTTTGTATTCTCTAACTTATTCTATAGTTTAGGGTTTCCAAATTTGTTTGTTTGTTTTCCTACTCGTAAAATGATGAACTTTCATTGCGGTCAGAGCAGGTTCTATAGAGTTGCCAAGAGACACATTGCTGTCCTTTCCAGGGCTAATATGGACACATTAATACTTTTTTTTTTTGGTACTGGAGATTGAACTCAGGGGCACTCGACCACTGAGCCATATCCTCAGCCCTATTTTGTGTTTTATGTAGAGACAGGGTCTCACTGTGTTGCTTAGTGCCTCGCCATTGCTGAGGCTGGCTTTGAACTCGCGATTCTCCTGTCTCACCCTCCCTAAGTGCTGGGATTACAGGCTTGCGCCACCACACCCGGCCAATACTTTTTAATCTATGAAATATTTCATTGTTTTTTCTTGTCTTTCGGATGAATTCCTGTACTTTAATTTTTGACTACTTCCTTTTTATGGTTTAGTCAGAGAAACCCTAATGCAAAATTTCTTTCTTGCTTTGGGGAATAAATGACAAAAAATTAAACTTATTGAGATACAGCTTACATTAATACAAAATTCACTTGTTCAAAGTGTGTCACTGGTTATTAGTAAATTAATGGAGTTGGGCAACCCCACTCCAGTGTTAAATTTCCAGCACCCCCAAATGATCTCTTCTGTGTTCTAATTTCCTTTCAAGTCATCTACAAATTTTATTAAATTCTCTGTCAAATTTAATCTCCTCCTGAATTTTCTGCTATTGTATCTCACAGCATGATCATCACAGATTTTATGCCATATTCTTTTGCATAAAAAGTGGGATGTGATAATTACGTGATGCTTTAAAATTTTTGTTCCTCACTGAAAAGTCTTTTTGCAGCTGTTTCCATGCTGTTCAGCAAATGATTACCTTGAGCTTGAAGCCTGAAGAATAGTTATTATATATTTATATATAAGCATAATCAGAAAATAATGCTTTGCTTGTCAGTGTTTTGCTGGCAGACCAACTGTACAGTTAGCTATGGTGGGAAGATGGGACTCTCGCGTGGGTTCCTCGCTGGGTGGCTGAGTTGACTGATGGTGCAGGTGGTACTGTAGTGGTCTCAACACCCACTTAAGTGGGAGTGCAGAAGTACAACTAGTGTGCGTGCATGTAGAGTTCTGGGCCAGCAGCACAGTGTACAACTGGACAAATGCACACTCACGTTCCACTGGGGAGTACGTTTGTGCCCTGTTTACCTTTTAAGTGGAGTGAGGGACAGACTTTGACTATGCCGTGATTATGCCATGAAAGGTTACAAACCAATTTTTGGACTGAAAAAACAGAATGTGACAATTAAGCCAGGAAATACAGTACTTACCCTATTGTATGTCTTCTTTGCCCCTCTTATTTGCATATTAGTTTCTTTTTTTTTTTAAATTTTTTTTAGTTGTTGATGGATCTTTATTTTATTCATTTTATTATTTATATGTGGTGCTGAGGATCGAACCCAGGGCCTCATGCATGCTAGGCAAGCACTCTGCCACTGAGCTACAGCCCCAACCCCGCATATTAGTTTCTTATTGCTTGTCACATGTAAGACTCTTGTCGTTTTTATTCCAGTTTCTCACCAATTTTTACAAAGTAGAACTTTTCTTGAAAAGATGGGATTTAGCTTTTATTCAGTTATTTTTTTCCTTGGAAAACATTCCATATATTTCAGGCCCCTTCTAAAAGGTTTTCATGTCTATTTCATTTTTAATTAATTCGTTATTATTATTATTTTGTTTTTGTGGTGCTGGGGTCCAACCCAGGTCCTCACACATGCTTGGCGAGTGCACTACCACTGAGCTACATCCCTAGCCTATGTTTGCTTGTTTGTTTGTTTTTATTTATTTATGGTACCGAGGATTGAACTCAGGGGCACTCGACCTCTGAGCCACATTCCTAGCCCTATTTTGTGTTTTATTTAGAGACAGGGTCTCACTGAGTTGCTTAGCGCCTCACCATTGCTGAGGCTGGCTTTGAACTCATGGTTCTATTGTTTCATCCCCCCAAAGTGCTGGGATTACAGGTGTGTGCCACTGCGCCCGACTTTTTTTTTATTTTTAGTTGTTGATGGACCTTTATTTATTCATTTATTTATATGTGGTGCTGAGGATCGAACCCAGTGCCTCACACATGCAAGGCAAGCGTTCTACCACTGAGCCAGCCCCCCGGCTTATTTTTATAGGAAATAATTTATTTGATTTTTTTTTGTGGATACAGACTAGGTATTTGTAGATTTGGAAAATTCTGCTCTGCGCATCAGTATTTAGTTGCTCAGTAAATAAGGTAAATGAATACTGTACACCTGAGCTTTTTATTATAATTGTTGTTTTGTTATTGTTAATATCTTCTGTGCCTAATTTATACATTAAATTTTATCATAGGTATGTATGTAAATAAAAAATCTTAGTATATATAGGGTTCAATACTATTTAAGATTTCAGGCATTCACTGGAGTGTATCATAATAAATCCATATAAGGAGTAGCTACTGTATCCAACATATACAAAGTCTGTATTATCATATTTAGTTATTCACTTTACTTCCTTTTCATGAATGAAGTTTTTCTGTTTGTGTGTGATATATCAACTTGCCATAAATCTGACTCCTGGGTAGGAAAACTAGTAAATTGAATAATATTGTGCATAGTTAATAATAATTGTTATTGATAAGTGCTTGCTGAGGCACTGTGCCACATGCTTCATGTACATTTGCGTATTTTATTTTCACAGCAGTGTGTAGAACTAAAAATCTTTATTGTCCTTCTTTTGGACATGAGAAAACTGAGGCTTAGAGAGGTTCAGTATCAAATAGCTAGTGATTAGTATAGTAGTGATTCATATCCAGTCTTTAGTTACAGGACCTTAACCACTTAAAAGCTCATAAGGGTCAGGCAGAAAAGTGAATGAAATAGATTTAGATTCTGGCAACATGGTGGACATGTTGATTTCTGAGTGCAATCTTGATTTCTGAGCTTTTAGTCCATGACCCACCAATTCCTTGGCTCTGGGCCTGAGATGAGGCAGAACATCCTGGCAGAAAGGCAAGGGAGAGGAAAGCTGCTCAGCACATGGTAGCCACAAGGAGAGGGCACATCTAAGTGAGTGAATGAATGAATAATTGGGTGATTTACTTACTTACTGGGGATTGAACCGAGGGACTCTTACCACTGAGCACATCCCTAGTTCTTTTTATTTTGGGACAGGGTCTCACTAAGTTGCTTAGGGTCTTTCTAAGTTGTCCAGCCTGACCTCAAACTTGTGATCCTCCTGTCTCACTCACTGGGATTACAGGTGTCTGCCATTGCTTACATGGCAAATCTGAGCTTTTTAAAGGCTAATGCTTTTATTGTGTCCCTATAATGGTGATGTTAAATCATATCAATTGGTTAAATTCCTTTTACATTTATCCATTGTAAAGATGCCTGTTTCCCTTAATAATATATAATCTATAGGACAGTCGTGTTGATTTTCTTTTGATATCTCCTGTGTAGAATTACCGTTTAGTTTTCAGCATAGAAATATCTCTTCTTAGCAACCAACTGGCTAACAGTGTTTAAACATTGAATGTTATGTGTAAGGTAGTATATAAAAAATGGAGCTCAGAGTTTATTTAATTTGAGCTGCTTTGTAATGTGAATTTTAAATGCAGAGTTTAAATACAATTGTTTAAGAGCCTTGGGATGCAAATCTAGTTTTCATTGGGTCATAAATAATTTTTGCTGATAACCTTTTCATAGTTGCTCTTTAGTGAAGTATTAACATTTTTCATAGTTTTCAGACAAGTTCTTTCCTGTTTCTAAAATAATTTCCCCCAGTGTTCTTCCCCTCTCCTCCAAGTACTGGGGATTTAACCCAGGGACATTCTACAACTTAGGTACATCCCCAGCCTTGTTAATTTTTTATTTTGAGACAGGGACTTGCTAAGTTGCTGAGCCTGGCTGCAGACTGAATCCTTCTGCCTCAGTCTCTCAAGTACTTGGGATTGCAGGCATGGGCCATTGCATGCTCGCTTCTAGTCGTCTTATATGTGCCTTCGAACAATATAGCTCATATTGAGGTGCCTCTAATTATGTGGATTTGAACTCTGGCTCAGTAGTTATTAACTTCTCTAAACCTCTATATTCTGTATAACTGGAGAAAAATAATACCTCATAAACTTGCTGCAAGAATTAAACAGGTGGGGCTGGGATTGCAGCTCAGTGGTAGAGCGCTTGCCTTGCATGTGTGAGGCACTGGGTTCGATCCTCAGCACCACATAAAAATAAATAAATATATTTTTTAAAAAAACAGGCATCTGGTGCTATTTCTGGTCACAAATAGTAAGTAAGGATTACCTTTATTTTTTTTTTTAATCTGATAAAACTTGTCACATAATACTTGGTGTCTTTTCACTTTAAATCTATGCTCTGTGAATATGTACATACACAAGCAAATGTATGTGTAGACTTTTCTTAAGGTAATAAAATATTTCTTCTGTAATTACCTCTGTCCCATTTCTGTCCCATCTTTCCTTCATGAAACTTGGTAAAGGTAGATTCACTTTTTTTAAAAAAATATTTTTTTAGTTGTTGATAGAACTTTATTTATTTATATGCAGTGCTGAGAATTGAACCCAGTGCCTCATACATGCTAGGCAAGCACTCTACCACTGGGCTAAGACTCCAGCCCCTAGATTCACTTTTAATTTAGGATGCTTATAGAGTCTATATGTTAACCATTTTTTCCCCTTAAATGTCTGTGTTTTCTGCATACCACTTTGAAAATAACACCCAGGGACAGACTGCCTTCTGCTCAGATGATGGCAAATATTCTATTTCAGAATGTATTATTTGAATGCATGCAAGCATTGATGGCTGGCTTACATCTCTGCCCTGGCGCTGAAGATGTGGCTCAGTGGTAGAGCACCTGCCTAGCATGTGTGAGGGACTGGGTTGGATTCTCAGCACTGCATATAAATAAAATAAAATAAAATTAAATTAAATTAAATAAAGGCCCATTGACAACTGAAAATATTTAAAACAAACAAACAAAAATCTCTGCCCTGAGTTTATTATGTGGCCTTCAGTTGATCTAAGGAGATTATCAATTAATTTTTCAGTGGTTCTCAATGGGAAAGGTGCCACATTTCTAGAAGGTATTTGGAAAAGTATTGGAGACGTGTTTGGTTGTTAAGTGGTGGAGATATACCACCAACATTTGGTGGTCAGGGACCAAGGATAATAGTCCAAAATAGTATTGTCCACATAAAATGCCAAGAATGTTGCTGTTGAGAAATTGAGCTAATTAGACTCATAGATTGGTAATAATGTTTTATTTTATTGATTTATTTTAAAAAGTTGTTGCTTAAAGAAGGAGGATTTTTGAAAGAATTTTTCAGAGCTATAGTATATAATCTCTGAATTCTTCAAGGAGAACTAGGCCATATTTTCTTATTTGAGAGAGGTATTTTCCTGAAGATTCTGAAGGGATTTGCCATTATGAATGTTTTTTGGTGGCATTTAATTCCTAACATTAGGAATAATTGAATGGTTAGAATGGTTTAGAGGTTGAAGAAAAGTGGCATATATTCCTCCAGTAATCTGTGTATCTTCCTAGTTGATGGAAATAACATAATTTGTGCCTGGCATTCCAGGGATATCTGAATATTGCTTGTATTGTTCTCTCTCTTTCCCTTCTCTATTTCCCTTAAAGGCAAATAATGTATTTGTTTGGCAGATCGATAAGATTTTTATTAGATATGTAATTAAACTTGTAGCTTATTTCACCTGAGCCTACCTAATATAGGACTTTGACACAAATTTTAGGTACTCTGAGGTTTCGTCTACCACTTTTATCAAAATCTAGGGCAGTGTTTCTCAAACATTTTTGTCTGTGACTCAGAGTTCAAGATACATTTTATAGCTAGACATGGTGACATGTGCCTGTAATCCCAGCAGTTTGAGAAGCTCAGTTGGGAGGATTGCGAGTTTGAGGCCAGCCATGGCAATTTAGTGAGGCCCTCACCAACTTAGTGAGATCCTGTCTCAAAATAAAAAAGGACTGGAGATGTATTCTGTGGTAAAACACCCTCCCCTCCCTCATGTAAGATTAGGACCCAGTACATCATAAGCGTATATATACCTGAAATAAAAGTTTTATGAAATCGTATCTTTACATATAAGGTACACTTTAATCGTTTCAATTTTATTCCATTAAATTTAATTACAAAATATAGACCTTGGCCAAAATGTGAACAGTATATTATGAATGCAGCTAAAAAAATATTGCTTAGAATATATGTTCATGAGCTTGGAATGCAAGCTTTACAATGTATCGCAAGCCTGTTTCTGACATCTGCCCCACTAACGCTTCTGACTAGGGCACTTCATCTCCTCTTGGATGTGTCCAACAGCCTCCTGGTTGTACTCCCTGCTTCCTCATGTGCTGCCCTCACCCAGCTCTCTTCTCCTTTCAGCTGTCTGCTTGATGTTTTTAAAATGTTACTCTAAGTGCCCGGTTGCTGTGGCACAAGCCTGTAATGCCAGCACTTTTGGGAGGCTGAGACAGGAGAATCGTGAGTTCAGAGCCAGCCTTAGCAAGGAAGGGCGAGGCACTAAGCAACTCAGTGAGACCCTGTCTCCTTACATAAAATACACAAGAGGGCTGGGGATGTGGCTCAGTAGTCGAGTGCCCCTGAATTCAATCCCCGGTACCCCCCCACTCCAAAAAAAGTTACTCTAGTTATAACATCCCCACTGCAATAACCTTTTCATAAATTTTTTTTGTAGTAAAATACACATAAGATTTACTATTGTAATAATTTTTAATTTTTGGGTGGGGAGTACTGGAGATTGAACTCAGGGGCACTTGACCACTGAGCCACATCCCCAGCCCTATTTTGTGTTTTATGTAGAGACAGGGTCTCACTGAGTTGATTAGCCCCTCACCGTTGCTGAGGCTGGCTTTGAACTCGCAATTCTCCTGTCTTAGCCTCCCTAAATGCTGGGATTACAGGCTTGCACCACCGCCCCCGGCTATAATTTTTAATTTTTAAGTTCACTGATATTAAATACATTCATAATACCGTGTAGCTATCACTACCATTCATCTGCATAACTCTTTTTATCTTCTAAAACTAAACCCTGTACTTGCTAAACAGTGACTTGCCTTTTCTTGTGCATTTCCTGGCCTGTTTTATTGATCTACGTTTTCCTTCAGATTGGCAGGAGCAGCTCTGGGTTTTGTTGTTGTAATTTGCTTACTTATTTTTATAAATGGATGTGTGGAGAGATTATGGGTATGTGGAGCATTTTAAAAAACGAGATTTTTGGGCTGGGGATGTAGCTCAATGGTGGAACAGTTGCCTAGCATGTGTGAGGCACTGGGATTGATCCTTAGCACACATAAAAATAAATAAAATAAAGGTCCATCAGCAACTACAACTAAAAAATATTTTTTAAAAAGACAAGATTATACTGAAACAAACAGCCTAGAAACCACCACACCTAATTTCTTTCTTTTTTTTAAAATATTTTTTTAGTTGCAGGTGGACACAATATATTTATTTTTTTATTTTTATGTGGTGTGCTGAGGATCGAACCCAGTGCCTCACGCATGCAAGACAAGCACTCTACCACTGAGATACAATCCCATCCCCACACCTAATTTCTTTATAGCAGTATGGTAGTGTTGAAGGGCTTAGTTGGGAGACTCATGGCCTGGATTCTCATCCTGACTTTGCCACTAATTTACTTGGTGACCTTGGACAAATTGCTTATAACCTTTTTGAGCTTTAGTTTCTTTATCATCTGAAACCATTGGATACTTCAGATTTTATTTTAGACCCCCAAATCCAGAAATTCTATCATCTTTGCACGAAGTTTTGAGGCAGTTGAAGAGTCTGTTTCTCTCCTCTTCCTTCCTTTCTCCAATCTCTTATAATCTGAATGCTTACAAGAAGAAAAATAAATTTAAATCTGTCACACTTGATTACTGTGATAGAGTAATTCCAGAATTGTGAATATAAAATAGTCTAGACATATAAAGTAGATGCCAAATATTATGTGTACCTCTATGAGGGTGAAAATGTAGATAAGCAGTTTCTTCCAGTGTACTTTCTGTGACCCACTCTGGGGTCACAGTCATAAGCGCCACCTAGAGAGTCTTTTGTGCTCTGCTTTATTCCACTTCCTTTAGTTGGGTGGCTAATTTTTTGCAGCATTCTCTTTGTAATTATTTTGTGCCTTGAGTGTGCTTAATGAAGCCAGAGGATAAAACTAGAGAATTCATTGCTTTGAGGATGGGAAACCTTCCCCTTTCAGCCTACGGAGGTTTTGTAGGAAAATTTAGCACCAAAAAAGATAAATTTACCCAGGTTCTAACTCCTGTGAGCTGGCTCTTTCCTAGTGTCAGGTTGGGAACTGTGGTTTTATCATTACACATTGTTTTTCATTAAACACTGTAGCTTTTTCTCTGAGATGCTAGTGAGCTGTCCTGTCACTGTAATTGCTTTTAAGTTATTGGTAGGATTGGTTGACATCTGTGAAAGTTCTATGAAAATAGGCAAAACAAGGCTCTGTTATTTTTAATCAAAAAGGGCATTTGTAATAGAGCTCTTTGGTGGCAACTCTGGCTCTTCATGCTCTTTCATAGCCCCATTCATTTCAGTAGGCTTAAAACAAACAAACAAACAAAAACCAACAACCTCATGTAGTAAAACAAAGGGAATGGATGCCCTAAATCCACTGAACCCTTAACTGGTTCAGTCCAACAAGCAATGGTCAGGTTCTTATTACCATTGTAGTGCCTACAGGCTCTGTGTTGAGCTCACCACTGCATACACAGGCCAGATTGCTATCAGCCTTTTTTTCCAAACAGAATAGTAAGGTTGCTTTTTCTCTGACTATATAGCATAATGAATTGAGTTTTGTTTAAGTAACTGTAATCTCAGGAAAGCTAATGGAGCTAATGGAATTCATTCATCATTAGGTGGGTATCCTGATTTACAGACAAGTCGTGTCTTTTCCCCGAGAGTCAAAGTTAGACAGCTTTCCATTGTAGAGAAGGATGTGTGTGTATATGTGAGTAAGGGTTATGAGCTTCATTCTGTGGCTGATGTAAAGGAATTGACATTGGGAAATAGACTATGAATAAGAGTGAATAGGTGAATTTCTATTGTGAAGAGGATTAAGGTTACTCATTAGTTCAATACTCTTGATGTATGTCATAATCTGAGATTTGCCTAAAGTCAAATGGTGTAACAGTCACTATGTGACCCAACAGTTATACTCCTAGTTATGTATCCAAGAGAATCGATAACCTGTTGACACAAAAACTTGTACATGAATATTTGCAACTGCATTCTTTGTAATAGACAAAAAAGGGAAACAACCCTAATGTCTATCAACTGATTAATGGATAAATGTGATACAGATATATAGTCGAATATTATTTGGTAATGAAAAGGGATGTGTACTGATACATGATTCGACATGGATGGATCTTGAAAACATTATGCTAAAGGAAAGAAGCCTGTCATAAAAGACTGCATATTATGGGATCCCATTTTTTTGTGATATGTCCAAAACAGGCAAATCTATAGAGACAGAGAGTAGATTATGGTTGCTGGGGGCTGGGATAAATAGGAATGGAGCTGAGTGCAGTTGTATACACCTATAATCCCAGCGATTTGGGAAGCTGAGGCAGGAGGATTGCTAGTTCAAAGCCAGCCTCAGCAACTTGGCGGGACCCTCAGCAACTCAGCGAGACCCTGTCTCTAAATAGAATACAAAAAAGGTTGGGGATGTGGCTAAGTGTTAAGTGCCCCTGGGTTTAATCTCTGGTCTAAAAAAAAAAAAAAAAAAAATGGAGAATGGCTACTCAAAGGTACAGGGCTTCTTTTTGGAATGAAGATGTTCTGGTATTAGATAGTGTTAATGGTTATATGACTTTGTAAATATACGCAAACCACTGAATTGTACGCTTTTTTTTTTTTTTGATACCAAAGATTGAACTCAAGGGTACTCGACCACTGAGCCACATCCCCAGCTCTATTTTGTGTTTTATATAGAGGCAGGGTCTCACTGAGTTGCTTAGTGCCTCGCCGTTGCTGAGGCTGGCTTTGAACTTGCGATTCTCCTGTCTCAGCCTCCCTAAGTGCTGGGATTACAGGCGTGCGCCACCACACCCAGCTGAATTGTACACTTTGAAAGGATGAGTTTTATGGCATGTGAATTATATTTCATTAAAGCTGTTATTTTAGTTTTTAAATTTTTTTATTTTTTAAAAATTTTTTTAGTTGTAGATGGACACAGTATCTTTATTTTATTTATTTTTATGTGGTGCTGAGGATCGAACCCGGTGCCTCACGCATGTGAGGCAAGCGTTCTACCACTGAGCCACAATCCCAGCCCAAAGCTGTTATTTTAAAAGTGGGCCAGAAATGTCTGTATGAGTAACATATCTATCTTTTTGCTCAGTGCTGTATGAGATTTTGACAAGTGGGATACCTGATCAGAGAGATACATGGTAATATCCAGGCAATAGTGTTGCATGCTTATCATACCAGCTACTTAGGAGGCTGAGGTAGGAAGATTGCAAGTTCAAGGCCAGCCTCAGCTACTTAGTGAGACCTTGTCTCAAAAAATAAAAAGGGCTGGGGATGTAGCTCAGTGGTAGAGTGCCTCTGGATTCAATTCCCAGTACCAAAAAAAAAAAAAATTCTGTGATATCGTTTCTCTAAATCATAATTGAAAGTTTTTTTGTTCTATTAAAGGATTGAATTTGATATTTATTAGCATATTTATTTAGTGCTGGGGAATGAACTCAGGGCCTCACACTTACAGGCAAACACTACACTAGGAGCCTCAGCCCTGAATGTGAGACTTAAAATTTATTAGCATACCAATGAACACAAGAAAGGATAAGTTGCATATTTTATGTAGGTAATAATCTTGAGCTATAAGTATCAGAAGGGAAAGCTCAGATATGTAATAAAACTATATTCTGAAATAATCTTTTGCTCCCTAAATTTTGTAAATATTACAAAGTCTGATAGAATTAATTGTTAACAAGCCTGTAGGGAAAGAGAAGCCCTAATACACTGTTGATAGATGTGTTAAATTAGAGCTCTACAGGATGTTGTGCTCAAGATTTCATGAAGGTGAAGATGAATATATCCTATAAACCAGTTCAAGGTATTAACCCTTTTGGGTAAACTTAACATTTATGCAAAAGAAAACATGAACAAGCATTTTTATTTCAATTATAGTCATCCCTCTGTCTCATCAGGGAATTACCTAGACCCTCTATGGATACCAAAATCTGCAGATGCTCAAGTCCCTTATGTATTTGGCATAGTATTTGCATGTAATCTATACCTATTACATATTTTAAATTATCTTAAATTACTTGTAATACCTAAAACAATGGAAATGCTTTGTAAATAGTTTTTTTTCTATTAATAAGAACATTATTATTTTATTTAAGAATTTTTTTTCTATTAACAAGAACTAAATAGTTTTTTTTTTTTTAAATATTTTTTAGTTGTGGATGGACACAATGTCTTTATTTTATTGCTTTGTACATGGTGCTGAGGATCGAACCCAGGGCCTCACGCATGCGAGGCAAGCGCTCTACCGCTGAGCCACAATCCCAGCCCCTAAATAGTTTTTAATAACTGTATTATTTTTGAAATTTACATCATCATTATTTTGGTTCTGGGAATTGAACCCAGGGCTTGTGCATATGCTGTACCGCTGGGCTGTGTGTACTCCAGCCCTTATTTATATTATTTCTTATTGTTGGATTATTATTTCTTTTCCCTAAATATTTGCAGCCCGCAGTTGAATCAGCTGATGCAGAACCTATAGATATGGAGGGCTGACTATGTATTCTTTTTAGGAGAAATTTGGAAATAAAACTAATCAACTGTAGAGAAATAATTAAGCAAACCCTGGCTTTTTGCGGAGGGCGGGGGGGTACCAGGAATTGAAGTCAGGGGCACTTGATCACTGAGCCACATCCCCAGCCCTATTTTATATTTTATTTAGAGATAGGTCCTCACTGAGTTGCTTAGCACCTTGCTTTTGCTGAGGCTGGCTTTGAACTTAGGATCCTCCTGCCTCAGCCTCCTGAGCTGCTGGGATTACACGCGTGCGCTGCTGCACTTGGCCTGTACTTTAAACTCTTTTATAACTAAAAATAAGTTTAAAAACAAAATGAACCCCCTCCTCCAAAAAAAAAAAAGAATGACTTTGTGTTTTTTTAAAATCACTTAGTTTCACATTTTTTTTTCTTGGAAGTTTTTGTATTTACTGTCATAGAAATTATTCTTCCTAATAGTCATAATGTTAGTTTTTGAAAAAGTGTGATGTGTAAGTGTGGTTCATATCTTATGTTTTTATTTTTATTTTGAAATCCTCACTTACCCATAGTTTATTTTTTCCTTGATTAGAAATATTTGATCTAGCATAGTAGTGTTACACAGTTACTTATTAGTGATTTGCTTGATTGAGTTCATATTAAAAGTGCATGAGTTTTAGGTTTTCTAGTAGGATTTGTCTGTCTCTTTGGTGGACATAAGAATACTGCCTAGTAAAGGGCCATAGTGCTCTCTTGAGATGTCCCTTTACACACACTTTGATTCTAAGGAAGGCTGTAAACTAGTATGATATTGGCAGGCTCTTACCACATTGTTTGATGATGTAAAAAGTTTATTTTTACAAATATTATTTTTAATAAACTGCTTATAATAAATTGTAAATTTCCAGATGGAAGTGTACTTTTGAAGAACTTCATGGGGACAAGCTTTGGGGAACTGAAGAATGGAATGATAAATTATGATAATTTATTGATAATGATAAATTATGATAATTATTTAGCTATTCATTTTAAGTCTTAGAAAAATAATACTAGATGTACATTCCTTAACAAGACTTGGAAAATTCGTTAGTATTCATCTTTTTTTTTTTTAAATATTTTTTAGTTGTTGATGGATTTTTATTTTATTCATTTATTATTTATATGTGGTGCCGAGACTCGAACCCAGTGCCTCACGCATGCTAGGCAAGCGCTCTACTACTGAGCTACAGCCCCAGCCCTTAGTATTCATCTTTTAAGTAGCAGACCTGGCTTTGGATAATCTTCCTCTAACATCACTTTACTTTCTGAAATCCTGAGAGGAAAGGATCAACACTTGATCTTGGCCAAAAGGCCAAGATGCAATAGAGGGAAGAATCTAAAGTTTCTTCTTTTTCTTCTTCTTTTTCTTTTTTGGTACCGAGGATTGAACTTAGGGGCACTCTCCCACTGAGCCACATCCCCAGCCCTATTTTGTGTTTTATTTAGAGACAGCGTCTCACTGAGTTGTTTAGCACCTTACCGTTGCTAAGGCTGGCTTTGAATTTGTGATTCTCCTGTCTCAGCCTCCCAAAGTGCTGAGATTGCAGGCTTGCGCCACTGCGCCCAACAGAATTATTGAGTTTTTATATTTTGATTGAGTTCTCAAGTTAGACTTTTCATTAGAGCTGTGTTTTTTGAGCTGGAGTATGTGGGTGGGGATGAGTAGTACTGTTGAAAAGATGAATTCTAACCTTTATGGGGTGATGATTTGAAAAGGAAGAGATTTATATTGAATGGAGATGGTATTCTCTGAGTTTGCCCTTTTTTTCCTGCATAACTGTTTTTCCTTTCTTCCTAGTGCTTGATATCAAACCCAGAGACTTGCTTATACTACGCATTTGCTCTACCACTGAAATGCTTTCACTAGCCTTCTTTCTAGTTCTTTTTGTTATTGTTGTAGATGGACATGATACCTTTATTTTATTTATTTATTTTTATGTGATGCTGAGGATCAAACCCAGTGCTTCACGTGTGCTTGGCAAGCATTCTATCACTGCGCTACAACCCCAGCCCCTCTGCCTAAGTCTTAAAGCATGTCAGAGACTGGCAGTATTCTGGAGATGTTTGCAAACGTTTATGTGAACATGCCATGTTTGGGACCAAAATGGTTGTTTATTTCTGGTGGTTTTTTTGCTGTGTTTGGTTATTATCAACTAAAGTGGTTAATGTGTACTGTATATACGGTGTTCTTTAAAGATTTTCTCTTCCCCACTCCAAAATAAAGCTCTTTAAGTTGGAAACATTCATGTTAGAGGTCTTGGGCTTCTCAGGAAGAGTCTTCTTTTTAGTCTCATTAACCAACCCTCCCTTTCTTTCTTCCTGTACTGGAGATTGAACTCAGGAGTGCGCTACCAGTGAGTTACATCTCCAGCTCTTTTTAATCTTTGATTTTGAGATAAGGTCTTGCTAAGTTGCCTAGGCTGGCTTCAAACTTGTTATTCTGTTGTTTGGTACCAGGGCTTAAACTCAGGGGCACTTGGCCACTGAGCCTCATCCCCGGACCTATTTCGTATTTTATTTAGAGACAGAGTCACTTTTGCTGAGGCTGGCTTTGTTTTGGGTGCTGGGGATTGAACCCAGGGCCTTGTGCATGCAAGGCAAGCATCCTCTAACAACTGAGCTATATCTCCAGACCTGAGGATAACTCCTGATCCTCCTCCTGCCCTTGCCTACAGGCCTGCCCTAGGCACCTGGCTTATTTTACATCTTAATGGTGATAGAAAACAGACTACTTTGGTTATACATTGTATTGGATGTTTTCCCCAGTAGACTCTTTTGTATTTCTAAAGCTATAGGCACTATATTAATAGTAGGGGGCTGGGGTTATGGCGCAGTGGTTGCGTGCTTGCCTAGCATGCGTGAGGCACTGGGTTCGATCCTCAGCACCACATAAAAATAAAATAAAGATATTCTGTCCGCCTACAACTAAAAAATAAATATTAAAAAAAAAAAGTAGGGATCTGGGGGTGTACAAAGAAAATCGGCATAATTTTCCCAAACAACATTTTGAGAACAATTTGAAAAAAATTTTTAAATTTAAATATATTTAATGTGTGTGTATAAATATATACATATAATTTTTTTTATCAAGTATAACATAGTCATACAAAAACATTGACTAGAAATATAATTCACACATACAAAAAGAGACTATTTTATTTATGTCCCTTTTATATCTTATTTTAGACAAAGCAATGAAGCCCAGAAAATAACAGGAATGTACTAGTTACAAAATCTGGGATATTTTATAAATGAAACAGATCTAATCATTCATACTTTCTCTAAAATTGCAAACAATGAGGCTTACTGTACTCTCAGAAAGAACTTAAATTTTTGCTCAATTCTAGTGAAATAGACATTTTAAATCATTGATAGTCCAGGTAGAAAAAGGGCATAAAATGATTTATAAGTCAAAACATTTCATACAAAAAGAATGGTATGAATATAATATCAAGCGAAAATGCAAACAATTTGAAATTTAACCCAAATTCTTTATTTGGAAACATAGTTTCTCATCTTAAAGAGTTAATTTGCATGATTCTTGACTTATACCATGATTTAGAATGTTTTGCATTATCCTTTTAAAAGGTGGGCAAAGTAAGTTTATGGTATAAATGAGAAAAAAAGTAAAAAGGCAGAGATTTTCAGCATTCATTGAAAAGTTACTGAGAGCTGTAAGTTATCAAGGAACACTATTGCAGGGTAGCCAGCACCCTGACAGGGCAGGTTCCTGCTCAGGAGTTATGAGCTACCTGGGAAGATAAAAAGTCTGGTATAATCAGTAAGAAATACAGAGCCAGAAATGAGATATAAAAAGAGGAGCATCTGATGGGTCTTCCAGTCCTGATAGAAATGAACAATGGCCCCTGATTCTTTATTCAAGGGGAAGTACATCAAAGGCAAGGATAAACTTTCATCGGGAGGAATCTTGGTTCAGAGCTTGCTTGTCTGTGTGGCAGGGGTCTTGCAGTAAACTGGTTGATGGGCTTTTTGGCAAGACACACCCATCTCTGGGAGGCTGTGTTAGAACTTGAGTGGTGAGCTGGGCAGGGCTTCCCTGCCTAATGTCTTGAACATTGCCCAGTCCACGCACGGTTCATGGATGGCTCCCTGCAGAACACCTTGTTTTTTAGAAATTATGTCTGTGGAGACTGACCCTGGCCCCATGTGTAGAGGAGGCAGAGCAGACCAACGCCAGCCCAACGTGTGGAGGAGGAGACTGACTGCCCTGCGGCCCCCCATCTACCAATGGGTGGCTGTCCCGGCCTGCTTCCATTTAGAGACAACAGCCAGGACTGTGAAGACCATCCCCAAAGTGTTCAGGCCCGGTTACACCAGAGGTGAGGTATTGGTAACCTGCAGGGACATTACAAGATTATAGGATAGAAACTAATACCTCAGATCTGCACTGCCAGAGAGGAAGACACATGAACAAAGTGAAAAAAACAAGGGAAGAAAATGCCCCAATCAAACCAAGATGCTACAATAATAGAATCCATTGACAGCATAGTAGATGAAATGTCAGAAGAAGTTCAGAAGGTACATAATTAAAATGATCTGTAAAGCACAGAATAATATAAGAGAGCAATTAGAGGCAACAATTGATCAATCCAACCAAGCGATTAGAGAGCAAATACAGGCAACAATTGATCAATCCAACAAAGAGATAAGACAGCAAATACAGAGAGCAAAAGATTA
>CM053403.1:7357925-7375814 GCA_028644305.1 Xerus rutilus
GTACCAGGGATTGAACTCAGGGGCACTCGACCCCTGAGCCAGGTCCCCAGCCCTATTTTGTGTTTTATGTAGAGACAGGGTCTCACTGAGTTGCTTTAGCGCCTCGCCATTGCTGAGGCTGGCTTTGAACTCGCGATTCTCCTGTCTCAGCCTCCCTAAGTGCTGGGATTACAGGCTTGAGCCACCGCGCCCGGCTGCAAAAGATTACTTTAAGAATGAGATAGAGACTCTGGGGAAAAAAAAAAAAAAAAAAAAAAACAAGCAGAAATGCTTGAAATGAAGGAAACAATAACCCAAATAAAAAATTCAATAGAAAGCATCACCAACAGACTACAGAACTTGGAAGACAGAACCTCAGACAATAAAGACAAAATATATAATCTTGAAAATAAAGTTGACCACACAATGAAGATGGTAAGAAACCATGATCAGAACATCTAAGAATTATGGGATAACATGAAAAGACCAAAGCTAAGAATTATTGAGATAGAAGGCACAGAGAGACAAACCAAAGAATGCAGAATCTCTTCAATGAAATAATATCAGAAAATTTTCTAAACATGAAGAATGAATTGGAAAATTAAATACAAGAGGCTTACAGGACACCAAATGTACAAATCTACAACAGACCCACACTAAGGCACATTATAATGAAAATGCCTAACATACACAATAAGGATAGAATTTTAAAAGCTGCAAGAGAGAAGGTTCAGATTACATACAGGGGAAACCAATTCAGATTTCAGCAGATTTCTCAACCTAGACTCTCAAAGCCAGGAGATCCTGGAACAACATATACCAAGCTCTGAAAGAAAATGGGTGCCAACCAAGAATCTTATATTCAACAAAATTAAGCTTCAGAGTTGATGATGACGTAAAAACTTTCCATGATTAAAAAAGAAAGTTAAAAGAATTTACAATGAGAAAGCCTGCACTAGAGAGCATTTTTGGCAAAATATTCCATGAGGAGGAAATGAAAAGCAACAATGAAAATCAGCAAAGGGAGGGACTACACTAAAGGAAAAGCCAGTCAAAGGAGAAACCAAAAATAAACCAAAGTGAATGGTAATACAAACCATATTTCAATAATAACTCTGAATGTTAATGGCCTAAACTCATCAATTAAAAGACTTAGACTGGCAGATTGGAGTTTAAAAAAAAAAAAGGCTCAACAATATGTTGTCTTTAGGAGACTCATCTTATAGAAAAAGACATCCACAGACTGAAGGTGAAAGGATGGGAAAAACATACCACTCAAATGGACCGCATAAACAAGCAGGGGTTTCTGTCTTCCTATAAGATAAAGTTTACTTCAAACCAAAGATAGTCAGAAGGGATAAAGAAGGTCATTTCATACTGCTTAAGGGAACCATACGTCAACAAGACATAACAATCATAAATATTTATGCCCCGAACAATGGAGCATCCATGTATATCAAACAAACCCTTTTCAATTTCGAGAATCAAATAGACCACAACACAATAGTACTGAGTGACTTTAACACACCTCTGTCACCACTGGACAGATCTTCCAAACAGACACGAAATAAAGAAACCATAGAACTCTATAGTACAATCAATAATTTAGACTTAACAAACATATACAGAATATTTCATCCATCAACAAGTAAATACACTTTTTTCTCAGCAGCACATGGATCCTTCTCTAAAATAGACCATATGTGATGCCACAAAGCAAGTCTTAGCAAATACAGAAAAATAGAGATACTACTCTGTGTTCTTTTTTTTTTTAATTTTTTTTTTAGTTGTTGATGGGTCTTTATTTTATTTTATTCATTTCTTATTTATATGTGGTGCTGAGGATCGAACCCAGTGCCTCACACATGCTAGGCAAGTGCTGTACCACTGAGCTATAGCCCCAGCCCACTACCCTGCATTCTATCAGACCATAATGGAATGAAATTAGAAATCAACGATAAAATAAAAAATAGAAGCTAGTCTATCACCTGGAGACTAAATAATATGTTATTGAATGATGCATGGATAACAGAAGACATCGGGGAGGAGATAAAAACATTCTTAGAAGTAAATGAGAACTCTGATACAACATATCAAAATCTCTGGGATACTATGAAGGCTGTGTTAAGAGGAAAGTTCATTGCATTGAGCTTATTCATTAAAGAAGAAAAAGTCAACAAACGACCTGACATTACATCTCAAAGCACTAGAAAAAGAACACCACCAAAAGAAGTAGAAGACAGGAAATAATTAAAATCAGGGCTGAAATCAATGAAATTGAAACAAAGGAAACAATTCAAAAAATTGACAAAATAAAAAGCTGGTTCTTTGAAAAAATAAATAAAATTGATAAACCCTTAGTCACCCTAATGCAAAGGAGAGAGAAAACTGAAATTACTAAAATTCAAGATGAAAAAGGAAATGTCACGACAGACACTATTGAAATACAGAGGATAATTAGAAACCATTTTGAAAATTTATACTGCAGTAAAATAGAAAGTCCCAAAGACACTGACAAATTTCTAGAGGCATATAATCTGCCCAGACTGAATCAGGAGGACATACACAACTTAAACAGATCAGTTTCAAGCAAGGAAATAGAAGACGCCATCAAAAGCCTACCAACCAAGAAGAACCTAGGACTAGACGGATTCTCAGCCAAGTTCTACAAGACTTTCAAAGAAGAATTAATACCAGTACTCCTCAAATTATTCCATGAAATAGAAATGGAGGGAACCCTTTCACGCTTGTTCTGTGAGGCTAGTATCACCCTGATTTCAAAACCAAAGACACATCAAAGAAAGAAAACTTCAGACCAATATCCCTGATGAACATTGATGTAACAGTTCTCAAAATATTCTGGAAAATTGCATACAAAAACATACTAAAAAGATAGTGCACCACAATCAAGTGGGATTCATCCCATGTATGCAAGGTTGGCTCAACATATAGAAATCAGTAAATGTAATTCATCACATCAGTAGACTTAAAGACAAAGATCATATGATTATAGATGCTGAGAAAGCATTTGACAAAATATAGTACCTCTTCATGTTCAAAACTAGAAAAACTAGGGATAGTAGGAGCTCACCTCAACATTGTAAAAGCTATCTATGCAAAACTGAAGGCCAACATCATCCTAAATGGAGAAAAATTGGAAGGGTTCCCTCTAAAAATGGGAACAAGAGAAGGATGTCCTCTTTCACCACTTCTATTCAACATAGTCCTTGAAACTCTAGCCAGAGCAATTATACAGATGAAAGAAATTAAAGGGATATGAATAGGAAAAGAAGAACTCAAACTATTATTATTTGCTGATGACATGATTCTTTATAGGATCATGATCTGTAGAGGATCCAAAAAATTTCTCCAGAAAACTTCTAGAAATAATAAGTGAATTCAGCAAAGCAGCAGGATATAAAATCAATACCCATAAATCACATGCATTTCTATACATCAGCAGTGAATCCTATGAAAGAGAAATCAGGAAAACTACCTCATTAACAATAGCCTCAAAACAAAAACAAAAACAAAAACAAAACCTTGGGAATCAATTTAACAAAGGAGGTAAAAGACCTCTACAATGAAAACTACAGAACACTGAAGAAAGAAATTGAAGAATACCATAGAAGATGGAAAGATCTCCCATCCTTTTGGATAGGCAGACTCAATATTGTCAAAATAGTGATCCTACCCAAAGTGCTATATAGATTCAGTGTGATTCCAATTAAAATCCCAATGTCATTCCTTATAGAAATAGAAAACGCAATCATGTAATTCATTTGGAAAAATAAAAGACCCAGAATAGCCGAAGCAATCCTTAGCAAGAAGAGGTAAAGCAGGAGACATCACAATACCAGACCTTAAACTATATTACAAAGCTATAATAACAAAAATGGCATGGTATTGGCACCAAAATAGACATGTAGACCAATGGTATAGAATAGAAGACACAGAGGCAAACCCACATAAATATAGATATCTCATACTAGACAAAGGTGCCAAAAGCATACATTGGAGAAAAGATAGCCTCATCAACAAATGGTGCTGGAAAACTGGAAATCCATATGCAGCAAAATTAAACTAAACTTACATCTCTCTCCATGTACAAAACTCAACTCAAAGTGCATCAAGGACCTAGGAATTAGGGCTGAGGTTGTGGCTCAGTGGTAGAGCGCTTGCCTGGCATGTGTGAGGAACTGGGTTCAATTCTCAACACCACATATAAAAAAGTGAAGGTCCATCAACAACTAAATATTTAAAAAAAAAAAAAAGGACCTAGGAATTAGACTAGAGGCCCTGCACCTAATTGAGGAAAAAGTAGGCTCAAATCTTCACCATTTTGAGTTAGACCTCACCTTCCTTAACAGGACTCCTAAAGCACAAGAAATAAAAGGAAGAATCAATAAATGGTATGGATTCAAACTAGAAAGCTGCTGCTTCTCAGCAAAAGAAACAATCAATGAGATGAACAGAGAGCCTACATTCTGGTAGCAAATTTTTGCCACACACACATCAGATAGAGCACTAATCTCCAGGATATATAAAGAACTCAAAAAACTTAACACCAGAACAAACAAACAATAAATGGGCTAAAGAGCTGAACACTTTTCAGAAGAAGATATATAGTTTATCAGCAAATATATGAAAAAATGTTCAACATCTCTAGCCATTAGAGAAATGCAAATCAAAACTAAGATTTCATCTCACGCCAATCAGAATGGCAGTTATCAAGAATACAAAAAACAACAAGTATTGGCAAGGATATGGAGGAAAAGGCACACTCATACATTGTTGGTGGGACTGCAAATTGATGCAACCAATCTGGAAAGCAGTATGGAGATTCCTTAGAAAACTTGGAATGGAACCACCATTTGACCCAGCTATCCCACTCCTCAGTCTATACTCAAAGGACTTAAAAACAGCATATTACAGTGATACAGCCACTTCAATGTTTATAGCAGCTCAGTTCACTATAGCTAAATTGTGGAAGCAACCTAGATGCTCTTCAGTAGATGAATGGATAAAGAAACTGTGGTATATATACATAATGGAATATTACTCAGCATTAAAAGAGAATAAAATTATGGCATTTGCAGGTAAATAGATGGAGAACATCACGCTAAGCGAAATAAGCCAATTCCAAAAAACCAAAGGCCAAATGTTCTCTCTGATAAGTGGATGCAGATCCATAATGGAGGAGGGGGCATGGTAAGAATGGAAGAACTTTGGTCAAAGGGGAGGGAAGGGCTGGGATGAGACATGGGGGCCAGGAAAGATGGTGGAATGAGATGGACAACAATGCCCTAGGTACATGTATGACTGCACATATGGTTTAACTCTATATTGTGTATAACCAGAGAAATGAAAAGTTGTGCTCCATTTGTATACAATGAATTAAAATGCATTCTGTCATGTATACCTAATTAGAATAAATAAATTAAAAAAAATAATGGCCAAGAACCCAATTTGGTAAAAGTAAAAAATATACAAAGTCAAGCTCAGTGAAAAATAAACAGAATGAAATCAAAGAAAACCATCCTTAGGCACATTATGATTGAACTGCTGAAAATCAAGGATAAATAAAAAGTACTGAAAGCACCCCGAGTAAATAATACCTTGCATACAGTTAGATAATGATTTGAATTACTATGGATATCTTGTCTGAGTTTATGGAGGCCAGGAGAGAATGTAGCAACATCTTTAAAGTGCTAGAAAAAAGGAGGAGGAGAAAGAGAAGATGATGAGGGAGGAAGGGAAGAGGAGGGGGGTGGGAAGAAAGAGGTAACCCAAGATTCTAAGTCCTGTGAAGTATTTTTCAGAATTTAAAGTGAAATAAAGACATTTTTGGATTAAAAAAATTTGTATACTGTGTAAGAATGCTACAAAAGAATATCGCTCAAGTATAATATATTTAAATTAGAAAAAATTGGCTTAAAAATATTTGTTGAGCTCTTACTGTGATAGCATTATTTGTGTTTCTCATGTTAATTTTGTTTGGTCTTCACAGGTAACTCTTTGAAAGAGTTATTATGCCCATGAAGGTAAATAATTAGCCTAGTGTCATATAATGTAGTAAGCTGTAGCATGTGACTAAAAATACCACCATTTTGGCTGAAAAAAGTCACCATAGATTGTTTATAGATATGCAGGCTGTAAAAGTTTTTTGAATTAGAGGTATGAGGCATTATCTCTCATTTAGCATGCTATTGCACTTTTTACTGCTGCTCAAATAGAAAGCAGATAATTTTTAAGAAAATTGGACTAGTTTTAATAATTTTTTTTCAACTTCAAATGTACCTTGTGATGGCTGGAGTATAAATCATGGAAAAGTGCATGAGGCCCTTGGTTTGATTCTTAGCACCACAAATGAACAAACACAAAATTACCCTGTGAGTATATTTTTCTGAAAAAATACCTGAACATATTTCAAAATTTTGTATCTAAAATTTCATTTTAGAACTTTGACTTATATAGATCCGTCTAAGGTAGCTAATTAAATTCCACCAGTATTTATTGAGCAGTTGAGCATCTACTACATTCTAGGCATTGAACTAGCAGGTTGGGAACAGATTGGGAAAGGAAACTAACATTGAAAATCTGTTAAATTTTAGATAATCTTAGATTACTTTAAATCTTTATTTTGTTTAATCCATATTGTAACCATGTTTAGGTAAATATTGTGTCATAGCATAGAAAACTGAGGCATAGAGAAGGCTCTTGTAACCTCATTGGCAGCTCTGGAATTTATATGTAAGTCCACCTGACAAAAAGCCCATGCTCAGCTGGGCGTGGTGGCTCACGCTTGTAATCCCAGCACTTAGGGAGGCTGAGACAGGAGAATCGCGAGTGCAAAGCCAGTCTCAGCAATGGCGAGGTGCTAAGCAACTCAGTGAGACCCTGTCTCTACATAAAACACAAAATAGGGCTGGAGATGTGGCTCAGTGGTCGAGTGCCCCTGAGTTCAGTCCCTGGTGCCAAAAAAAAAAAGCCCATGCTCCTTTTTCTGACACTGCCTTATTGCATTTGTAAATATAAAATGTGTTTCCTGTTTCTAGGAGTTTATATAATCTAGTCCAAAGGTTTGCAGAGTAGAGTCTGTAGACGGACTATTGAGGGTCCCTAATTTCACTTTCAGGGAGTCCTAAGTTTATTTATTTTCATTTTTATTTTCGTACTGAGGATTGAACTCAGGGGTGCTTTACCACCATGCTACAATCTCCAAGCCTTTTTTTCCCTAAATTTTGAGACGGGGCCTTGCTAAGTTGTTGAGGCTATCCTTGAATTGCCATCCTTTTGCCTTAGTCTTCTACATAACTGGGATTATAGGCAATAGGCATGTACCACCTTATCTGGTGCAAGTTCCAACTATTTTTATAGGAGGCATGGTGGTACATGTCTCCTGGAATCCCTGGTTCTTGGGAGACTGATGTAGGAGAATCACAAATTTAATGTCAGCCTGGGAAGCATAGCCAGAACCCATCTCAAAAAACAACAAAACCCCAATTTTTTATAATGGTACTAAGATGTCATTTCACTGATGATGCAAAAGCCATGATGGGTGAGACTGCTGGTACTTCTGTACAAATTAAGGGCAAGGGAGTGGCACCAAACTATATTTATAGTCATTGTGTTTTTTGCCACCATGCACTCATAAGAAAAGATAAAAAAATAGTGTCACTTACAAATACCTTCATACATATATCAGATTTTTGTGGCTGTGACCAAAATACCTGATAAGAGCAACTTACAGGAGAAAAGCTTATTTTGGGTTATGGTTTCAGAGGCCTTAGTCCATGGTTAGCTGACCTGAGGTGAAGCACAACATCAAGGTGGAAGGGCTTGGAGGAAGATTACTGCTCAGGTTCATAGCAGCCAGGAAGCAGAGAGAGATGAAGGGGTCAGGGATGGCTATAGCCCAAGGCCCTGCCCCCGGTGACCTACTTCCTCTAGATACATCTCACCTGCCTACAGTTAACAACACCCAGTAGTTCATTTAGCTACCAGATTAATCCAGTAAGTGGATTCATCCACTGATGAGGTTAGAGGCCTATTCATTGCCTAAGATCCCCACCACTGAACCTTGCTGCATTCTGGATGATGCTTTCAAAACATGAGCTTTCTGGGGATGTTCCAGGTTTGAATCATAACAATACAACAGAACAGTAAAAATATTTATTTTAAATCTGGAGCTCTAGTTCACATCATTTTTTTTTTTGGTACTGGGGATTGAACTCAGGGGTACTTGACCACTGAGCCACATCCCCAGCCCTATTTTGTGTTTTTTTTATGTAGAGACAGGGTCTCACTGAGTTGCTTAGCACCTCGCCGTTGCTGAGGCTGGCTTTGAACTCGCGATTCTCCTGTCTCAGCCTCCCTAAGTGCTGGGTACATCTTGTTTTTATTGAGACATAAGTCATATATCGTAAAATTTGCCTTTTTTTTTTTTTTGGTACTGGAGATTGAACTCAGGGGCACTCAACCAGTAAGCCACACTTTGTGTTTTATGTAGAGACAGGGTCTCAATGAGTTGCTCAGCTACTTGCCGTTGGTGAGGCTGGCTTTGAACTTGCTATCCTCCTGCCTCAGCCTCAAGAGCTGCTGGGATAACAGGCGTGCGCCACCACGCCCGGCAAAATTTACCTTTTGAAAGTGCACAGTTCACTGGTTTTTAGTATATTCTCAGGGTTGTCCAACTATCATCACTGTCCAATTCCAGAATATTTTCATTGCCTGAAAGAGAATCTCTGTACCCATTGGCAGTTACTTCCTGCTCCTCCTTCTCCTAGCACCAAATAGCCACTAACCTACTTTCTGTCCATGGCTTTGCTTATTCTGGATATTTTATATAAATGTACTAATGCAGTATGTGGTCTTGTGTGTCTGGCTTTTTCACTTAGCATAATGCTTTTAAGATTCTTCCATGTTGTAGCAAGTGTAACTACTTCATTCCTTTATAGAAAAAATAAACTTTATTGGGGCTTGGGTTGTGGCTCAGTGGGAGAGTGCTTGCTTCGCATGCGTGAGGCACTGGGTTCAATCCTCAGAACCACATATAAATGAATAAAATAAAGGTCCATCAACTAAAAAAATAATAGTTAAAAAAATACTTAAAAACTTTATTGAGAGGGAAAATTTACAAATCATAACATTCACTCAATTAAATGTACAATTAATGGTTTTTAAATATATTCACAGATTTGTACAACCATTACCACAGTTGATTTTAGAACATTTTAATGACTTCAAAGGGAGACTATACCATTAACTTTTGCCTCACCAACCTCCCATTCACATCCTCTTTCCCCACATAAAGGACCATTAATCTATTTTCTGTCTCTATAGATTTCCCCATTTTGAACTTTATTGTGAATGGATTTATGTATGTGAGCTCTGATTTGTCCACATCCTCACCAACACTTGTTATAATCTGACTTTTTGGTTTTAGCGATTGTACTGGGTGTGAAGTGGTATCTCATTATAGCTTTGTTTATATTCCCTAATGATGTTGAGCATCTTTTGATGTGTTTATTGTCCATTTGTATACTTTCCTTAAACAAGTCTATATTCAAATTCAAACCCATTCTAAAATTGGATTATTTGTCTTTTTATTGTTAAATTGTAAGAGTTCTTTTATATATTCAGGATTATAATCTCTTATTGGATAATATGATTTGTAAATCATATGTATGTTCTCCCATTCTATGCTTTTGTTTCCCCCTACCTCTCGATAGTATCCTTCGATGCACAAAACTTAAATTTTGATGGAAGTCTAATTGGTCTACTTTTGGGGGGTATTTATGCTCTGTCATATCTAGGAAACTTGCTAATGAAGACCTTGAAGATTGTCCACATTTTCCTGTAAGAATTTTGTAGTTTCAACTCTTACATTTAGATCTTCAGTACATTTTGAGTTAATGTTCGTATATGGTGTGAGATAGGAGGTCCAACTTCATTCTTTTCATGTCGATATCATTTTCCTATCCCCTTTCTTGAAAACAGATAGATGTCCAGTTGTTCCAGTACATTTTGTGAAAACAGTCTTTTGTTGATGAAACTATTCTTTCCTCACTGAATTTCGCCTTGGCATAAATTGCTCATCAGTATGATAATTAAATTTGAATTGGGTTCATTTTTTAGTTTGATCTTCGAGTTTTGATCTGAGCCCAGCTCATTGGTTCTTATTGGTAAGCCCTATGATTTATTTAGTTTGATGCTTTTAACTAAGAGGAATTGTTTTTCAAGATGCCTTTAGGCCTGAACTTCCCCACAGTCTTGTTTCAAATAAAGTCAGTTCCTTTGGGAAGAACTTTGGAGCTTTCTTGTCTTATGGACAACCTCTGCCCCTGGACATGTTTCTGAGTCATTACTCTGGACATTGGCCAGGGGGCCAGCTTTTGGTCTTTTTGGTTTGCCTCTTATGGTGTGGAACTTTTGCCTGATGAGAGAGCTAGGCAGAGTGTGACTGGGGCCTGCCTCGGTGTTCTTGCACTCTTGGTCCTTGGATAGAGCCTCTGTCCTGAGGTGGAGGCTGGTTGGAGAAAGAGAGCCCCTGATTTCCTGGTCCTAGTCACCAGGAGTTGAACCTCCTCAGCTTGAAGTTGTAGATGACAAGCAGTGTGGTGACCTTGCCCCTACTGGTGTTTGCTCTGAAGCTGAGGAGAGGAGGAATGCCCTCCTCTGACCACTCACCTGCCTGGAAGAGTGTTTCTTGTAGGCCAAGGATTAGTAAATCATAGCTCAAATGCTGCAGACTCCTGATGTTACTAAGTTCTGATAGATTCTCTTGAGTAAATACTTGACTATTTGTAGAGATTTTAAATAGTTAATTTTCTTCAGCAGTTTTCACCAGCATTGCTTGTTTTCCTGGGGAGTCCTCCTGCTGAGATCTGGGAAGTAGAACTCTGTGATTAACCTCACACTCTCATTGGGATTAATGCCAGTTTAATTTCAGTAGTATATATCTCTGCTTCTGTGTGGCTCTGTCCCTGCTGCCTTGAGCTGCTATTGTCATAATTTTATTTTTATCCATTGTGTGCTCATCAGTATAGATTTATGATTCTTGTTTTTTCCATTTGTGTGTTTAAACATGTTTGCTGTGTTTTGTATTTACCTGTAGTTATCAATGATCAGTATCAGTGATCTTTATTTTTTTGTGTGTATTTGAGTTTCTCTGTAGATTGTTTTCATTTCAACCTGAAGGACTTCTCCTAGTATTTCTTATAGGTCAGGTCTGCTGGCAATAACCTCTCTCAATTTTGTTTTTCTGGGAATGTTTTAATTTTTCCTTCAGTATTGAAAGTTAATTTTGATAGGATCCTTGGTTTCCCTCCCACCACACCCCACTGCTCTCTGGCTTCCTGATTCCAATCCCTTATGCATTCTGAGTTGCTTTTTAATCTTGTTTTCAAGATTTTCTGTTTTTCTGTAGTTTGATTATGATGTGTAGGTATGAATCTCTTTCAGTTGACCCTACTTGGAGTTCATTGAGTGTCTTGAAAGTATGGATTAATGTTCTTCATAAAGATGGGGGCATTTCAGCCATTATTTCTTCAAGTAGTTTTTCTCTTCTGCCCTGAAATTTCATTGTGCCCATATTCGTATGCCTGGTGGTGTCCTACGGGTCTCTGAAGAACACCATCATTTTTCTTTATTATTTTTTTTTCTTTTCTTCAGACTGATGATTTCAGTTGCTGTCTTTAAGTTCACTGATTTTTTTTTTTCATGCCTGCCTAAATCTGCTTGAACACCTGTAGGAAAATTTAATTTCAGTTATTGAGCTTTTCAACTCCAGAATTCTTTTCTATAATTTTTGAGTTTTTATTAATAGTCTTTATTTGGTGGGACATCTTTCTCATTCTTGCCATTGTGTGTCCTTTTTTTTCTTTTTTGACATAATTACTTTTAGCTCTTTGAAGATAATTTGAAACAGCTGATTTAAAATCTTTGCCTAGTCAATCCAAAGTTGGTCTTCCTCAGGGATGTTGTCATTGTTAACAGCATGCGCTTTCCATCTTCTAAACTGCAGTGGCTGTCCAGGCCTCAATTATACAGTCTGTATTCTTTTTTTTTTTTTTTTTTGGTACTGTGGATTGAACTCGGGTACTCGACCATTGAGCCACATCTCCAGCCCTATTTTTTGTTTTATGTAGAGACAGGGTCTCACTGAGTTGCTTAGCACCTCGCCATTGCTGAGGCTGGCTTTGAACTCGGCGATTCTCCTGTCTCAGCCTCCCTAAGTGCTGGGATTACAGGCTTGAGCCACCGCGCCCGGCTCACTTTATGCTTCTTATTGATAGTTTCAGCTATGCCACTCCCTCCCAGTCCTGGGAATTGAACCCATGGCCTCACACATGCTAGGCAAACACTGTACCACTGGGCTCCATTCCCAGTCCAGTTTTTTTGGTGCCATTTAAGATATCTGAGTTACTAAATTCAGAAGGTTCTTCTCTTTTAGATATGGATCTTCAGTGCACTTCCTTTTTTCTTAATCAATTTGGAACCTTTCCATTTTAAGATACACATATATCATCAACAAAACATTTGAAGATTTTCATGCTGCTGGTGTGCATTTGTTTTTGTTTGTTTGTCTTTGGTTATCTGTATCATGCTCTTGCTTATGTAGATGACTTCATAGTACATAGCTGTGATTGTGGACTGATATGCTGGGTCATTTTATGAATTTTTACAATAATTGCTCTTAGATGTAGTTGTAAATGTGGAAACTTTTGCACTGCTTTGGAGAGCACTTTTTTTTTTTTTTTTTAAGTGGTACTGGGGATGGAACCCAGGGCCTTGTGTGTGCTAAGCAAGTGCTACCACTGAGGCACATCCCCAGCCCTAGAGAACACTTTTATGGTTTTGAAGACACATGTTGGTTAACAATAGGTATACTTCTCAGAAATGTGTTGTTAGGCGATTTCGTGGCCATCCTATCATAGAGTGCACTTGTACAAACTAAGATGGCTTTGACCAGGCGTTATGATCTTATGGGACTACTGTCACATATACAGTCCGTGGTTGACCAAAGTGGTGTTATGTAGGGCATGATTGTATTTTTCTTTTTTTGGTTTGGAAAACAAATATGTTTACCTCTACTATCTCTTTCCTCTTTGTTTCAAAGCTAATGTAATTGTGTGGAGTTTAAAATTGTATTAGACTATCTGTTACATTTTATTCCATCAAATTCTCAGCACCTTTATCAGAATATTAATTGGGTAAGAGTAATACTATTTGAAGCAAGAGGCTGTCAGAAAGAAGAGTAATGAGCCATGATTAAGGAGCCATTTTTATTTAAATTGTCAAGGTTCATTATGTTTTCTGAGGTTCTGTGTTGATTGAAGACTTCAATAACCATGAGAAAATGAAAAAGCATTTAAGACCGCAAATTCTGTACTGTGTTCCGTGAAGATAACTTGAAGAGCCATTGCTTTTTATGTAACTGATATTACCAGAGTAGATTAGTGTGGTTTTTACAATTATATTTTAATGTAAAAATAAATTATTGGAGAATAATAATTCGTGAATGTTGGTCACTGCCTTCATGTCTTAGTTCCAGTCTTGCAGTGCTGTCATCAGTGTGTCCTTTGTACCAAGAGTTGCTAGGTATGGCAGCAGTAGGTGTTCAGGAGCTGCAGGACTGACCTCTTCTGGGGATCCACACTCTGCAACCTCAAATAGACACTGCTTTCTGCACATGTGTTGCACTTGGATGCTTCTCCCAAACTGTGACAGTTTCTTTTTTTCTTTTTATAACAAGATAGTTTATTTCAGAGTTTACAAATGTTTGGTCAAGAATTTAGGAAAATCTTTGTGGTTTCTTTTGTGAAGTAGGAGCATGTTCTTGTCATACTGGCAAAAGGTTCATTGGGAAACCTAAAGATATTAGGCTGCTGGCACTGGGAAGTAGAGCTTCTCTTCAAACACTTCATTGTAGTGAGGAAACAAAGCCCAGCACTGTGATTGTCCTCCTTTCCTCTAACTCTCCTGTCTTCATTCTGGGTGAAGTTTGTCTCAACAGGTTTTTCATTCCAAAGTTAATGTTAAAAAATAATTTTTTGTATTATTCATACCTGAACAGGTATCACTATGGCAGACATTCTATATCACAGATTTTCTGTGACTGGCCACATTTCAAGTTGTCCTGGCTTATTTAGAGAAGAAATCTCAAAAAGACAAATAGAATTCCACATTTAAAAATTGGAGCACGTTTGAATACCATAGAAGACAGATTGGGAATCATAAGGATAGCCTTTTTTGGGGTACTGGGGATTAAACTTGGGGGTACTCAACTACAAAGCCACATCCCCAGCCCTTTTTTCTTTCTTTTTTTCTTCTTTTTTGGTACCAGGGATTGAACTCATGGGCACTTAACCACTGAGCCACATCCCCAGCCCTATTTTGTGTTTTATGTAGAGACAGGGTCTCACTGAGTTGCTTAGTGCCTTGCCGTTGCTAAGGCTGGCTTTGAACTTGTGATACTCCTGTCTCAGCCTCCCAAAGTGCTGGGATTACAGGCATGTGCCACCACACTTGGCTCCTTTTTCTATTTTATTTTGAGACAGGGTCTCACTAAGTTGTTTAGGACATCACCAAGTTGCTGAGGCTAGCTTCGAACCTGCTTATCCTCTTGCCTTAGTTTCCCAGGCTGCTTGCTGGGATTACAGGTGTGTGCCACTGCACCCAGCAGGATAGCCTATCTTTAATGTTTATGTGCATGAATAATGCTCAAAGAATGTAATGAAGTCATCTTTTCAAAATACTGCTTTAAATTTCAAGCAGCCTTTTTGAGGGGGACGAAGGGATGGTTTAAGGCAAATTGTAAAACTTGTTACGTGTTTGCAACAAAATACTTCATTGTAGTTAGTTTTTCTGTACTTTTCAGAATATCTCCACATAAGATTCTTTATGATAACAGGACACATAGTAATAATTTTTATTCAGAGTGACTTAACTCAAGGATATATCACCCAACTTAGTGATGTAATGTATTGAGATACAGATCACACATTATAACATTTTATCTAAAATAACATTGTATTGTTAGTTGGGACAGTGGCGCCCGCCTATAATCCCAGCACTTCAGGAGGTGAGTTCAAGGTCAGCCTCAGCAACAACGAGGTGCTAAGCAACTCAGTGAGACCCTGTCTCTACATAAAACACAAAATAGGGCTGGGGATGTGGCTCAGTGGTCAACTACCCCTGAGTTCAATCCCTGGTACTAAAAAAAAAAAGAAAAAAACCCCAACAAAACAAAACAACAACAACAACATTACATTGTTATTGGAGGCCAGGCAGAATAGTAAATTAGACCAAACTCAAAGTCAGATGCAGGCTAAAGTAAACAGCTTGTGGGGGTACAATCCACTCTCTACATACCTGCCAAAGTGATTTTTTAAAAGAGAAATCAGATTATAGCACTCTTTTCTTAAAGCCTTTCAGTGGCATCTAGTTGTTTGTCTCTCCTCTCTGGCCATACTGGTCCTTCAGTTCTTTTAGGACACCGTGCTCATCCCACCTCGTTGCCTTTGAATTTGCATATGCTGTTCCTTCTGCATGACTGGCTGTTTCTTGTCAAATTCAGACAGGGCCAGAGTGTAGTGCTTAGAGACGTGAGTTCTGAAGCCTGATTGCCCAGGTTCAAGTTATTTACCCTGCAACTATAAAATATTGGATAATATAAATAAATGCCTCAGTGTTGTAAAGATTGAGTACATAACACATGAAGTGCCTCCCTTATAATAACTGCTCATTGAGTATTGGCTATTCTTCTAGTCTCAGATCAGATATTACCTCCTAAATGAGACCTATCTCGACCATTTCATCTGAATTAACCACTTGGTCCTCTGGCATATAACACTTGTAATATGAAATCATCTATTTTGTATATTTATTTGCTTAACATGTCTCTCCCACTGTAGTGCAAGGTACCAGTGCCTAGAACAGTATCTGATCAATATCTGTTGAGTACATTAAGCTGAGTCAGGTCTGCCACTTCTTTAGGTGCCATAAGACTGAAGGGCAGTCTATGCTGCTCAGGCAAGGGAAGGTATTGCTGTGTGTACCTAACACCTTTAGGTTATGCCCTGCCTGTGGATATTTGGCAGGGGTTTGGTATAAATGGTGTAGAGAGATAGTCAGTAGAAAAAGGGTTGAGCCTGGGATGGAATACACATTTTACTTCTCCTTTTTTAAATTTATTTCTGCTACTTTCAGCTGGTGAGTTCGTGTCCCTTTATTTAAGCCCTTAATCTTACTTGTGTCTTTAAGTTTGGGAACAGGTGGTTGCCCCTCAGCATTATAAAGTTACAGCTTTATTGAGCTTCTAAAATAGTGTGAGTAGGAACTGCTGATATGTAATTGGATACTCAGCTGTATATGATAATTTTAGGAGTCGGAGGCATGGTCTAAGATCCAAAGTAGGTGATCTGAGGGTGGGCATTCCTGAGTTTTCAAGTGAGGAGGTTTGATAGTAATTTGTTATTTCCTTATATCTCTACCTATCCATACATGATTCTCACACTCTCCCTACTCCCCCTCCTCCGTTATTCTCTTTCTGTTCTGATATTCCTTATTATTTCTCTAATTCTACCTTCATTTCCATGTTTTCCTTCATGTACTTAAAGGAAACCCAAACGATGTTTTTATTATTCAGCTTTGGCTCCTGGACCAAACATGCAAATCAGATTCTTTATCCCCTCAGATAAAATCCTTCCTTTCTTGTTTCTTTTAGCAGAATGCCACTCTTGCAGTTATTTTAGCTTAAAATCTTGGAATTGTCTTTTGATATCTCCCTTTCCTACAAGCACAGACATATCTTCTCTGATATAAATCCTGCTCATTCATTTTATATATATATATGTGTGTGTGTGTGTGTATAATTTTTTTTTTAAAGTACCAGGGATTGAACTCAGGGGCACTCAACCACTGAGCCACATCCCCAGTCCTATTTTGTATTTTTATTTAGAGACAGAGTCTGATTGAGTTGCTTAGTGCCTCACTTTTGCTAAGGCTGGCTTTGAACTCGTGATCCTCCTGCCTCAGTCTCCCAAGCCACTGGGATTACAGGCGTGTGCCACTGCACCTGGCTTAATCATTCAATATTAACGCAGTAAAGACCTTGATTTTATGTGTGCATGTGTGCATGCACCTTGGGGATGGAATCCAGGGCCTCTGCATGCTAGGCAAGTGTTTTCCCACTGATCTACATCCCCAGCCCTCAATTCCTGTTTTGTTCTGGGTTACGTTGTGTGGTGGTTCCCTTTGTTCTACAGTAACTGCCAAATTCAAGATCTTGACAGAGTTATATGCTTTACCTAGTGAACTATTTTTCCTTGCTACCATTCTTATCCAACATGTACTTCACTGCCATATTAATTTTTCAAAATAGTTTGATCCTGTGACTTTACACTTCCTAGAGTTAGACTCAACTTTCTCCTCTATGCACAGCTCATACAACTTTTGCCAAACTGTATTGGCCTTCAGAACATAACTCTGTACCTTCTCACATCTGTTTTTGTTCATCTGTTTCTGTCCCCTGGAAGAATATAACCCCACTAAGGGTAGAATAGTAGCTAGCATGTTATAGATACTCAGTAAATATTCTTTGGAAGAATGAATGAAAAATAATGAATATTGCTTAGCCTGTCCCCCTTCTTTTTGAAACAGTATCTCCATGTGTTGCCTAGGCTGGTATTGAACTCCCAGCCTTAAGGGAATCCTCCTGCCTTCATCTCCGAAGTAACTGCAACTACAGGCCTGTGCCACCACATCATCTTTCTGTACTTTTCAGAAAATCTCTTCCTTGATTATATTTAATTAAATTCTTTCTTTCTTTTCTTTCTTTTCTTCCTTCCTTCCTTCCTTTCCTTCCTTCCCTTCCTTCCTTCCTTCCTTCCTTCCTTCCTTCCT
>CM053403.1:7375914-7391384 GCA_028644305.1 Xerus rutilus
TTCCTTCCTTCCTTCCTTCCTTCCTTCCTTCCTTCCTTCCTTCCTTCCTTCCATCCTTCCTTCCATCCTTCCTTCCATCCATCCTTCCATCCTTGGGATTGAACTCAGGAATATTCTACCACTGGACCACATCCTCAGTCCTTTTTATTTTTTATTTTGAGACAGGATCATGCTAAGTTGCCCAGACTGGCCTCAAAGTTGTGATCCTCTTCCCTCAGCATCCCTACTAGCTGTTCTCAAATGTTATTACCTTTCTCAGGAAGCCTTTTCTGAACTTCTGTGTATTTCTATACCTACTTGTGACAGAACCCTCTTTCCTCTTTTTGTTCTGTAACTATACTGGCTTTGTATATATGATGTGGTTGCTGTGAGGTTACTATAGTCAGGAAATTAAATATTCATTAAGCCTCTATTTAGTTTCAAGGGTTGTTTCTAGGTACTTGAGATAAAAGACAGTGAAGCAGAGTTTCTTTCTTCAATGAACTTACTGTCTAGTGGGAATCTACCTTTTTTTTTTTGGTACCAGGGATTGAACTTAGGAGTACTCGACCACTGAGCCACATCCCCATCCCTATTTTGTGTTTTATGTAGAGACAGGGTCTCACTGAGTTGCTTAGCGCCTCGCTGTTGCTGAGGCTGGCTTTGAACTTGTGATTCTCCTGTCTCAGCTTCCCAAAGTACTGGGATTATAGGCATGTGCCACTGCACCTGGCTAGGGCACCTGTCACTGTAGCAGCAAGCCAGGGTCTGTGGAGACATAGCCTGTTGGAGGGGTGGATAGTAGGGAGAATTAGGGTGGGGAAGAGGAGGCTCTGGGCAGTGGCATGTGCAGAACAACATAGCAGGTATATGTGGCTGGACTGTGTAAAGGGGATGGTGAGAAATGAAGCAGCAGAGAAGGACCTTGTACTGTTGTAATTGGAGAGGTAGTGTTTTATGGTTACTATTACCCATTTTGTTGGGAGGAAGAGGAATGACTTTGAGGACTTGATTTCCTATAGAATGAGGAGGAATTGAAAACCTAAAGTATTCAAAGACCACATTATTTATTGGCCTCAGGATACCTATCACCATTGGTTTGCCACTTGGTTGAGAACTGTATGGTTATCTCTAAGTCTGACTCTCCCCTGCCCCAGTCTTATTACTTAGAAGCAATCATCTTAAAACTCTTTTGGTGCTGGGCATGGTGGTGCACACCTATAATCCCAGCAACTCTGGAGGCTGGGGCAGGAGGATTGAGAATTCAAAGCCAGCGTTCCCAAAAGCAAGGTGCTAAGCAACTCATGAGACCTTGTCTCTAAAAATACAAAATAGGGCTAGGGATGTGGTTCAGTGGTCAAGTGCCATTGAGTTTAATCTCTGGTATGCAACAAACTCACTCTTCTGGTATTCTCTTCCATGTTTCTAAATATGTGTATACATTGCCCCCTTTTTGTACCGGAGATTAAATCCAGGAGTGCTTAACCACTGAGCCACATCCCAGTTCTTTTTTATTTTTTGTTTTGAGACAGGATCTCACTAAGTTGCTTTGGGCCTCACTAAATTGCTGAGGCTGGCTTTGAACTTGCAATCCTCCCTCAGCCTCCCCAGTTGCTACAATTACAGGCATGCGCCCCCCTGCCCAACTATATTGGTTTCTTTCTTTTTTTTTTTTTTTTAAATATTTTTTTAGTTGTAGATGGACACAATGTCTTTATTTTATTGCTTCGTATGTGGTGCTGAGGATCGAACCCAGGGCCTCACGCATGCAAGGCAAGCGCTCTACCGCTGAGCTACAATCCCAGCCCCTATATTGGTTTCTTGATAGCAATTCTAGACCTTATATACTGACTGCCTCTTATAGTAGAAGAAAATTTGGTTGTCTCATCCCTTTTGCCATCTTCCCAAAGAAGTTGTTTTATAGCTTTTGGTTAAATCTGAATTCAATGTTGACATTATTATAAATGTATAAATATTGTTCACTGCTTAGTGTAATAGTATCTTATGGTTTTATTTGCCTTTCCTTTTCTTGTATAATTTTCTGTTTTTCTGGAGTTGATCATTGCCTGCATTAACATTTTTGCTTAATTTTCTTTATAAGTACCAGCAATTCTGTCTTCACTTTTTGAGGGTCTCAAGTCTTAAATTTCATTTTGGTTTTGTTTATTTTGTTTTTTTGGTGATGCTAGGGATTGAAACTAGGACCTTGCTACCACTGAACTATATTCTTAGCCCTCAAATATAATTTTCTACATGGTTAAACTCATTAGATAATTTATCAGATTTTGTCAGTTGGCCTTGTCTGTTTTCTGTTGCTATGACAAAATATGTGGAACCTGGATAATTTATAGTAATATTAGTTTATTTAGCTCACAGTTCTGAAAACTGGGAAGTCTGACAGCATGGCACCAGCATCTAGTGCAGGCTGCGTTGCTGCATCATAATGTGGTGGAGGGCGTCACATAGTGAGACAAAGCAAGAGTGTCAGTTCGGGTCCCTTCCTCTTCCTGGGAAATCACTCTTGCCATCATGGGGGCCCCACCATCCTCATCGAATCCTAATTGATTCCCAAAGACTCCACTTCCAATTGCTGTTATTATGTCAGTTTGGTTGGGAATTAAGTTGCCAACACAGGAGCTTTTGGGTGACACATTGAAACCATCGCACCCTGTCTGGGCACGGTGGCTCAGGCCTATAATCCCAAAGACTCAGGAGGCTGAGGCAGGAGGAGTGCAAGTCCTCAGTAACTCATGGAGTCCGTGTCTCAAAATTTTTTTAAAAAGCTGGGCATGTGGCTCAATGGTAAAGTGTACCAGGTTTATCAGTCCCCAGTGCCGCCACCACCACCACCAAAAAGTCAATCAACCAGCTGTAGCACTCTGAAAGTTTTCCTCCTAGAGCTCCATTGTTTCTGCTCTAGTCTATGCTTGTGACTTTCTTGGCCTGCTGTTGAGTTTTGCCCTGGTATACAGCTTTCATCCTGGGAATTGTGTTTCTTTTTCTTCTTGGTTGGAAGTCTTGTTGCTTGGATCTTCTCGTCTTTTTATCTTTGTTCATTCCCTAGTTTTGGTGGAACATACCACGGAAAACTTTCTGAAAAGTTAACTTGGGAGGTAAAATTTTTTATTACCTGGAATGCCCTCACATTTGGTTGATAGTTCATAGGCTGTGTAAACAAGTGTAGGTTTGTCTGTCTGTCTGTCTGTCTGTCTTTCTCTGTCTCTCTCTCTCTGTCTCTCTCTCTTTTTTTCTTTCTTCTTTTTTTGGTACCAGGGGTCCAACTTAGGGGCACTTTATCACTGAGCCACATCCCAGCCTTTAAACTTTTTAAATTTTGAGACTGGGTCTTGTTAAGTTGCTTAGGGTTGCATTAAGCATTTACAGTATTGCTGTTGAGAAATCTGAGAAGCCAGCTATTTATTTATTTGTTTGTTTGTTTATACATACATACATACATACATACATACATACATACATACCAGGGATTAAGCTTGGGGGCACTCAGCTACTGAGCCATATTCTCAGCCCTATTTTGTGTTTTATTTAGAGACAGGATCTCACTGCCTTGGTTAGCACCTCACTTTTTGCTGAGGCTGGCTTTCAACTTGTGATCCTCCTATCTCAGCCTCCCGAGCTGCTATGATTGCAAGCATGTGTCACTGCTCCCAGCTCTGAGAAGTCATTTATTGCATCTCACAATTTTGTGGATGATAAATTTGGGCAGGTCTTAGTTTGGAAATTCGTCTTTTCCTTATGGTATTAACCTGGGTCCACATGCTGTAAACTGGGGGTCACTTATTGACATTCAGCAGGTGACTGGGCTTGTGTGGCTTTGCTCATGTGCCTGACACCAGTGGGCATATCTGGAAGGCTGTATTCAGCTGGACCCCTTTCCTTCCTCTGTCATCTTGAGACCTCTTCTAAAGGTCTTTCCGTTAGGGTAGTGGGACTTTTTACATGGGGCCAAAGGGTGCCAAGAATCCAAAGTAGAAACTGTCCATCCTCTTAAATTCTAGACTAAGAACTGACACAGCATCTCTTTTCATTATACGCCATTGTTCAATTTAGAGGCCATCTCAGATTCACAGGGAGAATAGACCCTACCTGTCAGCGGGATGGGAGATGTCAGAATTTGCAGCCATCTTTTGTCTGCCGCATTGCTCTTCCACGTGCTTTCCATGTCCTTTTTTTTTTTTTTTTAAATTTTAGTTGTAGATGGACACAATATCTTTATTTTATTTATTTATTTTTATGTGGTGCTGAGGATCAAACCCATTGCCTCACATGTTCGAGGCAAATGCTCCACCACTGAGCAAGAACCTCAGCCTCACTTTCCATGGTTTTGAAATAGATTATTTATTTTTCCATTTCATATACTCTTTGTTTTCAGGTGATCTCCAAGATGAAGAGGAATCAGGAAGACTTTTTCTTTGCCATTTTTAGAAGTACTGAATAGTTTTAAAGACATCTGAAGATGGTAGGGTGGTAGTGACAGAGCAGTTAGGTAATCAAGACTTGTTTTCCAGCCGGGCATAGTGCTGCATGCCTGTAATCCTAGCGGCTCAGGAGGCTGAGGCCAGAGGATTGCGAGTTCAAAGCCAGCCTCAGCAAAAGCAAGGTATTTAGCAACTCAAAATCCAGCTAGGGATGTGGCTCAGTGATAGAGCGCCCCTGGGTTCAATCCCCAGTCCAAAAAAAATTTGTTTTCCATGATATTCAGTGCTTCATCATCTATACTAGTAAAAACTGGAAACAAAAAGCTTTTTTCTTTATCTTTTGTGGTATGTAGGACTGTACTCTATATGTGTGATAGGCTCTCAGGAAACACTTATCCAGCTCTTTCATATTCTTTCATGTCAATTATATACATACATACATATAAAATATATATATAAAAACAAGCAGCTTCTTAGACACCAAGAGTGTTCATGATTTGTATATTATTATTATTTTTTAAAAATATTTTTTAGTTATACATGGACACAGTGTCTTTATTTTTGTTTACTTATTTTTTTTTAAATATTTTTTTAGTTGTTTATGGACACAATGTCTTTATTTTATTGTTTTGTATGTGGTGCTGAGGATCGAACCCAGGGCCTCACGCATGCGAGGCAAGCGCTCTACTGCTGAGCTACAATCCCAGCCCTATTTACTTATTTTTATGTGGTGTTGAGGATCGAACCCAGTGCCTCACACGTGCAAGGCAAGTGCTCTGCCACTGAGCCACAACCCCAGCCCATGATTTGTATATTATACTGAAAATAAATGAGAATAAAAGTGAACATCTGCCCAGTTAGAAGAAAGGTCATTAATTTATTAAAACAATTTTTATACAGAAAAATTTATATTCAGAAAAACGGTTTCACCTTCAGAAGGGCCTTGCCATTTGGTTGTATGAAACCAACCGTTATGGGCCATAATAAAGGATCCTGCTAAGCCCTGTGCAGTGGTGCCCGCCTGTAATCCCAGCACTTTGGGAGGCTGAGACCAGAGAATTGCAAGTTCAAAGCCAGCCTCAGCAACAGCAAGGCACTAAGCAACTCAGGGAGACCCTGTCTCTACATAGAACACAAAAATAGGGCTGGGGATGTGGCTCTGTGGTCAAGTGCCCCAGAGTTCAATGCCAGGTACCAAAAAAAAAAGGGATCTTCCTTGTCTAGTACTTACATTTGAGAGTTCCAACTGTTTGCCTGAGCTCTTTCATTTCCCTAACACATTTTGTGCTGTTGCTTCTGGTTACATATGTTGCTCTGTGCTGGCAGAAGGCATGCAGCCCAAAAAGGAGGTGGGGTAGTATGAAGGAAAGATGAGGAGAATCAGTCCAGCAGGAGAGGGAGCAGATGGGTTGTGGGAGATGACCCTGCCCCCATGTTGTTTTTGTTCTAGCTGCTACTGATCATATGTGAATCAGCAACCCAGAAATTACAGTTAGTGATCCTTTGATGAAAAACAAAGTTTGGTCTTGGATTCAGTAGAATTATGAATTTACAATACTAAAACATGATATAAGTTTTACAGTACATAAGGAATTAATAGGAGGAGCTTAATCCTTTAGGGCTAGCCCTCCACATTTTTAAAGCTTGTTTTACAGATTGTCACAGTGTACTGGGATTTTTTTCCTTTTACTCATTTGCAAATAAGTAGAGAGCAGTTTGTTTTCTAGAGAAATAAATCAGTGTGTATATTTTATGCTAAAGTATTCTCTTTTCTTTTGTCAGTACTTATATTTCTGGTCTATTTCTTAAAGTCAAGGTTAAGGCACCCTTTATGCACCCTAAGGAGGTCAGGTTTCAAGGGATCCATAAATGTTATAAAATTGACATTTTTAGTCTGCAAAGGCTGTTGTTAAAGAAAGCAAACATGCTCTTTCAGGATCAAAGGCAAAGAATACTGAGCCAGATAAATGACTCTTAAATATAATTTTCTAATTCACACAGAGACATTATTCAAAGGATGATAAATCATAGTCAAGATGGAAGATAATTCTTTGAAGGATAGATTCTGGATTTTCTTAGTAGACATTTGCTTTGAATTCCTAAAATTGTTCAAACCTTTAAAAATCCTCTCACCCAGTGTTTTTCCATACTACCTCTTTGAATATTGATTCCTGATATTTTTCTGTTGAACTTGTCTCACTCATGTTTTCTTCCAGTTTTTTTTTTAATAGTAGAAATTCTGCCTTATTAACTTTATTCTTCGTAATGTCAACTCCCACCTTCATTATTCTCATCTGGACCTTTTCTAGTCCATTTATATTTATGAAATACATCAGCCAGAACTGCAGTCAGGTTTGGGGACACTATTGCCTTAAATGAAGATAGATTTTAATGGTCTTTTGGTTTTCACTGCCTTTTTAAAATTTTGTGGCTGCATGATATTTTGTTGGTTTTAAGTCTTTGCTGTAGTCTGTAGGGAACTCCCAGGGAATTTCCATTTCTAGATGAAGAGCAATAGCTTTTTTTTTTTTTTTTTAAATCACAAAAGCAATATAAGCATTTTAGTGAGAATTTGGAATCTGTAAGAAAGTAAAGAACTATTCCATAATGTATGTGCTTCAAAGTATAATGTGTACCTGATAAATACATACAATTCATTTTGTTGATTTAAAAATAAATTTGGAAAGAAGAAAGAAAAAATTGTAGTTCAATCAAACAAAACCTTTATTCTGTGTTTGGGTATGCTTTGCTATGTGCAGTGTTTTCATGACTATACCTATTTATGTCTTAGTTTTTTCTTATGTGTTAAACACAACTTTAGAATAAACATTTCCACATTTGAAATGCTTTGTAAAAGTTATTCTTAATAACTGCATAGGATTCAGTGAATATATATATATGTATATATAAAATATTATATAGTATTATATTTTGGGGGGGAGTGCTGGGGATTGAACCCAGGGGTGCTTAACCGCCGAGCCACATCCCCAGCCTTCTTATGTTTTAGTTTGAGACAGGGTCTTGCTGAGTTGCTGAGGCTGGCTTTGAACATGTGATTCTCCTGCCTTAGCCTCCGCAGCACTGGCTTGAATATGTATATTTTAATTAATTATTAATTCTCATGTTGTTGAAAATATTTTCATGTTATTTATATTATTTGTCTTTTTAAAATTTTTATTTTAAAATTTTATTTTTCTGAGGTGGGGTTTTGATCTCTTGCTTAGGCTGGTGCAAGCTCATGGGCTCAAGTGATTTTCCCACCTTAGCCTCCAGAGGTGCCAGAATTACAGGTTTGTGCAACCACACCTGGCTCTTTGTCATTTTAAATATTTTGTTTTTTGTGTTGCTAGGCATTTTGTTTTTAACATCCTCATTTTGGGTACTATGGTTGAATATTCCTTCAAGTGAAACTATTTGGACTAATGTCCACCATCAAACAGACATCTGTCTATTGGTATTTCTTTATAGAATTGAATGATTTGGAAACTGTTTTCTTTTTTCTTCTTCTTGGTACCAGTGATTGAACTCAGGGGTATTCCACCACTGAGCCACAACCCCAGCCCTATTTTGTGTTTTGTTTTAGAGACAGAGTCTCACTGAGTAGCTTAGCGCCTCGCCATTGCTGAGGCTGGCTTTGAACTTGCGATTCTCCTGTCTCAGTCTCCCTAAGTGCTGGGATTACAAGCGTGAGCCACCGCGCCCGGCTGGAAAACTGTTTTCTTAAAGAATTTTTCTCTCCCAGATAATGTTGGTACAATATTTTACTTTAATACCTTGTGGCTACTTTGTAAATGTTATTTCTCAAGATGCTTTTCCTTAGTAGTTGGTAGGTAACATTTATCTGACAGCTATTTCTCCTTGTCCATTGTTTCCTTTTAACTTATTATATATTTGTATAGTGTTTTTATTTCAATTGTATGTTGTCCTCCCAAGTGAACTAGTAGTGAGGAAATGTATGCATTCTATAAGCATATTTAATAACAATGGTAGCTTGCTTTACAAAAAGCTGTTAAGAATAATGGTGGTTTGCCACTTATATAATTTATGTTACTATTCAGCATATACTCAGTGGTGTGGTTTCTTCATAGTACCACCTAAAGTTCGTTTCTCCATTTCCAGGTTGCCATCACGAAAGCCAAAGTGGATTTCTCCAGTGTGGTGTGCCTGCCCCCTTCCGTCATTGCTGTGAATGGCCTGGACGGAGGAGGGGCTGGCGAAAATGATGATGAACCTGTGCTGGTGTCCCTGTCTGCGGCCCCCAGCCCCCAGAGTGAAGCTGTTGCCAATGAACTGCAGGAGCTCTCCCTGCAGCCCGAGCTGACTCTGGGCCTTCACCCTGGCAGGAACCCCAATTTGCCTCCACTTAGTGAGCGGAAAAATGGTGAGCTCATATGGAATTATTGCATTGCCTGATTTGAACCAGGATCTGTATGTTTCTAAGGCTATAGATTCTTACTTTATTTCATGTCTCTTGAAGGTTTTTAAGAATCTTAATATTTCTTGTAAAATAGAGAAATAGTGGTGAATTTAGGTGATCATTATAAGCTCTGCATTTTCTGCCTGTTACTATAATTTCTTCCATTTATCTTCCTACTTCTCTGCTTCCCTCACCCCATTCTTTCTATAAGTTAATTAATTCAGCAAATACTTATTGAACACTGATGTATTATTGAACTTTGCTAATTACGATTAGAGATTAAATGGTAAACAAGTCTCTGCTTTTAAACTTTATGTGAATGGAATTATACTACATGTATTTTACTGGTGATTTCTTTGATATATTTTTGAAGTTCATCTATATTGATTTGTTTGTGGCTATAAATTTTCATTGTTATATAATCAGTCCATTCTGTGGATATACTGCAATTCGATTTATTTGTCCATTTTACTATTAATCTTTTGTTTTTCTTTGTGTTACTGTGTGTGTAAGGAGTGATACTGGGATTAACCCAGATTTACGACTGAGCTGCATCCCTAGCCCTTTATTTTATTTTTTGAGATAGTGTCTTGCTAAGTTGCTGAGGCTGAATTCAAACTTAGGAACTTATGATCCTCCTGCCTCAGCCTCCTGATTTCCTGGAATTAGTCATGTGCTATAGTGCCCAGCATTAGGCTCTTTTAAGGGCTATTATGAATCTTGCTGCTATGACATTCATGTTCTTTTGGTATGTCTGTTGGGATTTTGATTTGAAGTGTATCATTTATAGGTAAATAGGGAAAAATCTACATTTTTAAATATATGAGTCTTCCTGCTCATTAATTCATTTTATGTCTGATTAAGTGGATTTTTAAAAATAATCTTATGCAGTTCTATAAACTTCTCTGTAAAGGTCACATATATATTAGTTTATTGCTGAGTTTCTTTTTTTGGTTAATGTTATAAATGGTATTTTTAATAAACTGTTTTCTTTTTGATGCCAGAGCCTAACCTTTTCAAAATCCTAATTCCTTTTTTACATGCATGCCCTCTATTTGGGATGTACTTTCTCTCCCCATACTTCTTGCTGTCTCTTAATTGTCCTTAAGGATTCTGTTCAGGCATCACTGTCTTTGAGAAGTCTTTACTGAGTCATAGAGCCATGTACACTTCATCACTCTCTATTTTAATTGGAATTCTTCACTCAGCCACGTGAATGAGCTTTTGAAAACCAAAATCAGTGTTAAACTCCTCCCAAAACCCTGCAGTGCCTTCCCATGATGCTCGTGATGAAATCATACTTGTGATGAAATGGCCTGGTATCCTTTCTGACCCCATTTCTTACCACTTTTCCCTAGCTCACCTTATTCTACTCCATTGACTTTCTTGCTGTTTCTTTTTTTTTTTTTAAATATATATATATTTTTAGTTGTAGATGGACACAATGTCTTTATTTTATTGCTTTGTATGTGGTGCTGAGGATCGAACCCAGAGCCTCACGCATGCGAGGCAAGTGCTCTACCGCTGAGCTACAGTCCCAGCCCCTTCTTGCTGTTTCTTGAACATACCAAACATGCCCTGTACCAGCACCTTCACTGAAATCCCCACACAAGCATCATTTCCTTAGGGAGCTCTTCCTTGCCTATCTTCTCTTAAATAGCACCCCCATTACTCTCTATCTTGCTTTTTTCCCTCCAAAGAACTTAGGAGTCATCATTTATTTATTGTCTGTTTCACAAAAGAAAAAACTTCATTTTGTTCATTGATACATACCTGACTCTTGGCTCATAGTAGGCACCCAGTAAATATTACTGAATGACTAGAAACATGGTCTACTTTTTTGTCTCAAGAGGCAAGAACTGTTTTTATATCCATAGTTAATAGCAGTGTTTGTAAAATAGAGGACAGTCCAGGAAATTGTATGTATGTATATATTTATTTTTCCCAGCAATGCTGGGGATCGAACTCAGGGCCTGTGTGTGCTAGACAAGTGCTCTACTAGCTCATCCAAGAGATTTTTGTGTGTTCTTTTCTCATTTGTAATTTTTACCCCCTCCACTCCAAACAACAGCTTCTTAAGCTTATTGTAAGATAAGAAGAGATAAGCCACAGGGAAAGGTAGAAGAGACAAAGAAAAAGGTTAACTTATGGAGCTAGGTCCCCATAGAGATGTGAGGGTAGGTTCTAAGGTATTAGCTTTTCCCTGGGCAGCAGTAGGGACAAGCATTCCTTTTTGGGTGGGAGGAATGACAGTGAAGGCAATGACAGCAAACAGTTCCCTACTATTTGGACAGGAAGTGGAGAAAATTGGTGTTGATTTGCTGTCAGTGGAGTCATCTCAGTGGAACAAAAGGCATATATTGGTTTTGGGCTGAGGTATTGGAGTATCCTCACCCTTCTCTCTGAACTTTCCTTTTAGCATATAAATTAACGAAAGTCTCTCCTTTTGCATTCTAGCTCCCTGGAGTCTGTACTTTCTCTGCTTTCTCATATCCCAGAGACTTTGCTGTTTTGTAGTTTCTATCACTGCCTATTTTCAGAAACTGGAACTGCCACTGCCACTCATTAGCGTTCTTTTTGTTGTAGATGGAGTAGGCACTCTGTGGTCTTCATCCTGCTTGACCTCTCTGCTGCATTTGACTTGGCTGGCCACTCCCTCAGACTTGAAACAAGCTTCCTCCGCTGACAACTGACATTACCTTTTCTCTAGCTTTTTTCACTCCATCTTTCTGGCCACTACCTTTTCTGTGCAGACCCTTTTGCTATCTTTCTATACCTGCCTCCTAAATTTTGTTCTTGTCAGCATTCAGCCCTGTGGGAAAGAGACTGTATGTGCTTGTGAGAAAATCATTATTAGATTTTACACTCAGTTTTTGCATGGTCATTTGCAGAAAGGTTTGGGTAGAAAGACATGAAAAGTCTCTGAGAAGATTGTGACTCTAGGAAGTGTGGAATTGTAGAATAGAGTGAACCCTGGAGTTGGAGGATGGACTTTTTCTTGAATGGATATGCCACACTGTGTGTTGAGAGGGTGGAGTTAGAACTTGGTAAGAAGTTTCAAGGTGTGTGTGTGTGTGTGTGTATGTTTGTTTTTTTTTAAACTCTTCTGTCTTCTTCGAAGCTGAACACTTAGGTCTAAAATATGTATTTGGCCTGAGGATCCTATCCAGCCTGGGCTTGGAGAAGCCTGGAAAAACCTTTCCTCTGATGATCCAGCCTTTTGGCTCCAGCTCAAGGAATTCATTCCTAAACAGTATAAGTTAGTTGAAATTTATATGAATGGAACAGTTCTGTATTCATCTTTTGTTCAAAATAGGTGGTATTCGTTCATCTTGTATATAACTGTAATTTATCCATTTTCATTGTTGTATAGGGAATGCTTCCCTGGATAACTATCCCATAATTTTAGAAATCCATTCTGCTGGTACATATCACTTTTAGGCTATTAGTACAGTGTTGTTGTTTTTTTAAAATATTTTTTTAGTTGTAAATGGACACAATGTCTTTATTTTATTGCTTGGTATGTGGTGCTAAGGATTGAACCCAGGGCCTCACTCATGCGAGGCAAGCACTCTACCACTGAGCTACAATCCCAGCCCATATTAGTACAGTGTTGTTGTGAATGTCCTTCATGTATCCTGGTATGTGTGCACATGTACCCAGGACTAGAAGTTTGTGTTTTATATATCATTACCATGTGATTATACCAGTTCACATATTTTCCAGCAGCATATAAAAATTTAACTGCCCCATATCCTTGCCAACACTTGGAATTGGTGAGGCTTTTTTGAAGTTTTCCACTCTGCTGGCTAAAGATCTCTTATCACATTCTTGATTTTTACTTTACTTTTTCTAGTGAGGTTGAATATTTTCTTATCAAACATTTGGATTTCCTCTTGTAAAGTGGTGAGTTAAATCTGTTGCCTATTTTTTTTTCTAATGGCATTTGTAAAAAGAGTCTTAAAAAATAGTCTGAGTACTAGTTTGTTACTTAAATGTGTTACAGATATCTTTTCCCTTGCTGGTTTCTCTTTATCTTTTCTTTATGGTGTGTGTGTATATTATTTATTTTTGGAGTGGTGCCAGAGCTTGAACCAGGGCCTTACTCAGGGCAGGCAAGCACTCTGCCACTGAGTTATATCCCTAGCCCTCTTTGTGGGATCTTTGGATAAAAATTTATGTAATCAAGTCTTTTATAATTAGTTAATTTTATGTTTTGGGTTTCTGGAAATAATGTTTTGTATGGGGTGACACAGGGTCCAATTTAATTTTTTTTTCTCCAAACAGATTCTCAGGTTTTGGAATTACTCTTCTTTCCCCACTGACCAGCAGAGTGACCTGTTACATATTAAGGACTTACCTTTGGATGGATGTGGTTTTGAATTTGCTGATTGCTTCTGTTGATCTGTCTTTGCCTGCAGTAATACTAATACCTCTCAGTGTTTTTTTGTTTGTTTTTTCGTACTGGGAATTGAACCCATGGGCTCTTGACCACTGAGGTACATTCCCAGTCCTTTTTTTTTTTTTTTTTTTTTTGGTGGTGCTGAGGATTGAACCCAGGGCCTTGTACATGCTAGGTAAGCACTCTGCCAACTGAGCTATATCCCCAGCCTGCTTCTTTTTCATTTTTTGAGATAGGGTCTTGCTAAGTTGCTAAGGGTTGTGCTGTACATTGCTGAAACTGTCCTTGAACTTGTGATCCTCCTTTCTTAGCCTCCCAAGTTGCTGGAATTACAGGTGTATACCAGCATGCTCAGCAATAACTTTATAGTTTTAGTTATGATAACTGTATTAAGGCCTGTTATATGGGGAAAATAACTCTTTCCATTTTATTCTTTTTCCCCAGAGTATTTTTCTTGACTAGTCTTAGTCCTTTGTATTTCCATACGAATTTTAAAGTCACTGTGGGATTTTGATTGGAATTGCGTTAAATCTATAAGCTAATTTGGGAAGAATTAATATCTTTAGGATATTATATTGTGAATATGGTATATTTTCCCCATATATTTAGATCTTCTTTTAGTTTTCCCAGTGAGGTTTTATAGTTTTCTCTGTGGTGGTCCTACATGTCTTTTGTTTCATTTATTTATTTATTTTTGGTTTTGTGGTGCTGGGGATGGAACCCAGGGCCTTGAGCACGCTAATAAGCAGGTGCTCTGTCACTGAGCTATACTCCCAGCCTTCCATTTACTTTTAGATGTTTCATATATTTATATACTGTTAAAAATGTTACCTTTAAGCCGGGCGTGGTGGCGCAAGCCTGTAATCCCAGCACTTTGGGAGGCTGAGACAGGAGAATCGCGAATTGAAAGCCAGCCTCAGCAATGGCAAGGCGCTAAGCAACTCAGTGAGACCTTGTCTCTACATAAAACACAAAATAGGGCTGAGGATGTGGCTCAGTGGTCGAGTGTCCCTGAGTTCAATCTCCACTACCCGCTGCCCTCCCCGCCCCCGCAAAAATATTACCTTTAAAAAAATTCTCCTTTCTATTGTTGCTAGTCCCATGTATTTTTCTGAAAAAGGTAGTGATACATTTTATTTGGGTCTGTTGTCTCCAGCACTGGGGGGGTTGGGAAGATAGGACAGGAAAAAAAAGCATGCTTATTCCCCTTTCATGGGGGTTTTTCTCCTCCTTTGCATAAGATTTAGGAAGTAATAATTTATTTTTGCATGTTTTTCACAGCCTGGGGAGAAAATGGCGGATAATGTGGTTTTTAGGTTTTGTTTTGTTTTCTGAAAAGGGAAACATTGTACCTTTCATCTTTCATACTGCAGTGTTGCACAGGAGGTACTAATTAATTGTTGGGAGAAGTAGAAATCTTGAGTGGGCAGTTACTGATCCAAATTGCAATATTTTCCTGGGGAAAGAAAAAGACATCTTTAATTGTGTTCTTCAGAATGTTTCAAGGATTTTATAGACTAGATCTCACTTGAAAATGCCCAAATCTTAATCATGTCAATTAATTAAATGATTCTGTGTATAATATGACTTGGATAATTTCCTCACCTACTTCATCCCAGTATTCATAGATAATCAACTTACATTCTTTTTAAAAATTTTTTTTTAGTAGTAGATGGACACAAATATCTTTATTTATTTATATATTTATTTTTATGTGGTGCTGAGGATTGAACCCAGTGCTTCCCACATGCAAGGCAAACGCTCTACCATTGAGCTACAATCCCAGCCCAGCTTCCCATTCTTATTTGATAAAAGTTGTGGAGAACAAGCAGATGCCAGATAAAATCCCTGCTCCAATAAAGAAAAACAGGACAAAAATCCAAGACCAATGCCCCATCGATCCCATCTCCCAGAGATAAATCGCTATCAGCACATGGTGTATCCCCTCCTCCTGTGTTCTTCCATCCTAGTATCGCGGACCCAATTATGTGTCCTGTTTCGTTCACTTAGCATTTGTAGCTAAGATTTTTCCTGTGTCATTGAAATATTTTTATAAGTAGCCTTTTCAAAAAGTGTGTAACATTCTATTCTGTGCCATCATTTAATTAATCTTTCTCCCACTGAACATTTGAACCATTTTCTATTTGTCATACATTACTGTGTGGATGAACATCTTTTAAAGCCTTTTCTGTATTTTGGGTTAACTCTTTGGAAGTAGAGACTGACTTTAAGGTTT
>CM053403.1:7391884-7424662 GCA_028644305.1 Xerus rutilus
ATTATGCCAATCACATCAGCAAGCTTTTTTGTTTGTTTTGTTGTTATTTATTTATTTATAAGTAAATAAATAAATAAACAAACCTTAAAGTCAGTCTCTACTTCCAAAGAGTTAACCCAAAATACAGAAAAGGCTTTAAAAGATGTTCATCCACACAGTAATGTATGACAAATAGAAAATGGTTCAAATGTTCAGTGGGGGAAAGATTAATTAAATGATGGCACAGAATAGAATGTTACACACTTTTTGAAAAGGCTACTTATAAGCATGTCCGTGGAGGCAGTGATGTGAAATGAGCAGTTAGGTGCTAGGCCATACAGTCCTTTGTAGGCCTTGTTAAGAATTGGGGCTCTTGAGAAACACATTATCCAGTTCTGTCTCAAGTTGCCTACAAGTTTATACTTCTGTCAGCCTTGTATGAGTGCCTGGTTCATAAATTAACATTGATAGTCTCATTTATAAATAACAACAAGCCGGGCGCGGTGGCTCAAGCCTGTAATCCCAGCACTTAGGGAGGCTGAGATAGGAGAATCGCGAGTTCAAAGCCAGCCTCAGCAATGGCGAGGCGCTAAGCTACTCAGTGAGACCCTGTCTCTACATAAAACACAAAATAGGGCTGGGGATGTGGCTCTGTGGTCAAGTACTCCTGAGTTCAATCCCCAGTACCAAAATAAATAAATAAACAAACAAACAAATAAATAAATAAATAAATAACAACAAAACAAACAAAAAAGCTTGCTGATGTGATTGGCATAATGTTTTCATTTCAATTTGTATTTCTTCAGTTACTAACAAGGCAGAACCTCTCCCCAAATGTTTGTGGCCACCGGATATTTCATATTTGACCACGCAGTTCATTTTCTTAGCTTATTAAAACATTATTTTAAAGGTTCTTTCACAAGTATTCTAGTTACAGACCAGGAACCAATTGCCAGGAATTTGTACAAGAGTTTCTTACATGTTTTTCATGCTCAGTACTCTGAATAAGAGGCTGGATCAAGTCAAGACTGGTGCCTTTTGACTTTGTTTTATGGGTAATGGATATATAGTTTGTATACCCATGATGGAAATCCAAAAAGAACCTGATAAACTCTGGTGACTTTATTTTTTTAAGAGCTAGCTTATATCATTCTTCCTGTAAGAAGCAATCCAAGTTTTTGTTAGTTAGAATCAACTGCTGTTTCTTTTACATTTGTTCAGATCATGGTTTGGTCTGTACACTAATTTAGCACCTCTCTTTTTCCTTTTTTAAATTATTGGTTAGGGATTTTTTACCCTAGGCTTCACTATGGGAGTCTTTAGGTCGGGAACAGCATTAGTCTGAGTCATCCTTGTCTTTGTGCCCCCAGTGGTGTTGACACTATACATAATGACGGTGTTGCAGGCGTACAGTATGAATGAGATAGCTGTTCATATTTATGGTTATTGTAGCCCTTAACATTTACTATACCTTGTAAAGTGAGCTGAAAATATAGCCTTCTTCTAGCCTAAGGCCAAAGAATAAAATACCTGTGGTAGTGTGTGATTCTCCCAAGTTTGCAGGTGTCAGCTAGGCTCCTCAGTACTAGTAAGTGGTGGTTACAGGTTAGGGAAGCTGCCCAGGACCTGTAGTGACTTCCCTGGTGCTGGGTCATGTTATCTTTTGGATATTTTTCACTTTGCTTAACACCAGGTATCTAGGATAAAGTCTTAACTGGTTAGAGCCATTGAAATTTCAGTATGATGATTAGATTTTTTTAATGGTAAAAAAAATTATATATTTCTAATTAGGCAGCAGTATTCTGTTTAGATGATCCCAGTTTTGTTGGCAACATCCAAAGCATCGCAATCAGGAGCTGGTTGACATATACTGCTTTCTCTCTGTCAGGCCTGATCAGGGTGTTGACCTTGGCTACATGAGTTTCGTGGAGCTAGCTTCTTCACAGACCTTTTAATCTGATGTTTGTTGGCCTTGACATCCACAGTGAACAGAAGTATGTTACCTTCTGTCTTCTGCATGGCCAACTCAGTGATTGGAGGAGCTTGATGATGGCATAGTGGTCAAGCTTATTTCTCTGGGGGTGCTCTTCAGGGATATCTGGGCTAACTCTGGAGCCACAGTGTCTTAGGCTGCCAGAAAGCAAGTGATGTGTGGATGTTTTAGATAACAGGATAAAGATGCATCAAGTTTTGTTTTGTTTGTACCGGGGGTTGAACCCAGGGGCACTCGACCACTGTGCACATCCCTGCCCTTTTTTTTGTATTTTTATTTATTTATTTTTTGGGGGATGGTGGTACCAGGGATTGAACTCAGGGGCACCCGACCACTGAGCCACATCCTCAGTCCTATGTTGTATTTTATTTAGAAACAAGATCTCACTGAGTTGCTTAGCGCCTTTGCTTTTGCTGCAGCTGGCTTTGAACTCGTGATCCCCTCCTATCTCAGCTTCCCAAGCCGCTAGGATTACAGGCGTGTGCCACCGCGCCCAGCATTACTGTATTTTATTTAGAGACAGGGTCTCGCTTAGTTGTTTAGGACCTTGCTAAGTTGCTGAGACCGACTTTGAACTCATGATCCTCCTGCCCCAGCCTCTTGAGCCTCTGGGATTATAGGTGTGCGCCACTGCGCCCACAGATGCCTCAGGTTTGAGGCCAGCCTCAGCAATTTAGTGAGACCTTGTCTCAAAATAATAAATAAAAAGTACTGGGAATGTAGCTCAGTGGTTAAGTGCCCCGGGGTTTGATCCCTAATACCACACACAAAAAATGTGAAGGATGGCCCTGAGAGGGGCAGAGAGAGAAAGAGGAGCCATTTAGGACTCTGAGGGAAAGTTTAGAGAGGCAGGAAAATGGGATTTTCAAGAAAACCTAGGATTTTACAGATCATTAGAAAATTCAGTTTTTTCTCTCTCAGCAAGCATGTATAACAGGTTAGGAATAATAGGTTAGAAATGTAATGCATTATAAAACAGTAGCCTATGATTATCTGTACATTTACTGTACACCTTAAGGAAAAGAATTTGACAATGTGCTATACTTAACACTGCAGATAACATACTGTTATTCTGTTATACAAAACTGACCAGTGGTAGTGCTTAAATTTATAAATGGCCGTTAAACAGGATTTTTAACTTAAATGTGTATTTAGCATGCTAAAAAGTGAAAAAAAAAATTAACTTAAGTTTTGTGGCCTATCAGTTCAAATGTTTCATGGCATTTTTCTTTAAATGAAGAATCTCAATATTGTAATATTAAAATAATTTTTCATGATAAATACAGACAGAATTTTTCCTAAATAGAAAATGAGAAGTTTTAAGGACAATATTGAAAGTCTTAACAAATCCAGTGGAAAGATCAACTAGTACACAAACTTGGCTGGTTCCTCTTGATTATGAACATTAATGGCCTTTGGGCAGGGTGAGAGTGGGAAAGCTAAACACAAAGCTATATTATTGCTATATTTAACAACCTTGTTGAAAGCATTTCTTAATAGCCAGTTAAAAACTGCTACATCGGGCTGGGGTTATGGCGCAGTGGGGCGTGCTCGCCTAGCATGCGTGAGGCACTGGGTTCGATCCCCAGCACCACATAAAAATAAAATAAAGATATTCTGTCTGCCTACAACTAAAAATAAATATTAAAAAAAAAAAACCCTGCTACATTTAAAAACTCTGATAATCCTGCTGTATTATGTTCCTAATAGAGACTGTAGATCATCTTAAAGTGATGTTGATTAACTATGAGTTAATGGTTGGATGCAAAGCTTTTATTTTATTGGAAATTAAGATCATTATCCTTCATTCCCTTGGTGATACTGGTTTGAAATCATGTTCATTTGTGCAAAGGCCTTGTTAAAGTTTACTTTAGTTCTTTTCTTTGAAATGTGACCAGTTTGTACCAAAAACAGTGGAACTGAAGCTTTCACTGTTTTGAACCATAGGGATTGTGAACTCTTAGGATTGTGAACTCTGTTTTTTAAAAAATTATTTTTTTTTTTTTTTTTTTTTATGGACACAGTATCTTTATTTATTTATTTTTATGTGGTGCTGAGGATCGAACCCAGTGCCTCACGCATGCAAGGCAAGCGCTCTACCACTGAGCCACAATCCCAGCCCCTAAAAAATTATTTATATATATTTTTAGTTATTGATGGACCTTTATTTTATTCATTTATTTATGTGTGGTGCTGAGAATCAAACCCAGTGCCTCACACATGCTAGCCAAGTGCTTTACCACTGAGCCACAACCCCAGCCCCATGAACCCTATTTTAAAGCCTGTTTTCACAATGAATCTGTTGCTTTGCCAGTGCTTATAAGTGTAAATGTGAAATCTGAGCAATAAGGCAAATATTCTGTTGCTTCTTATTTTTTATTTTAAGATTTTTTTTGATTTTTATTTAAAAAATAGGTTTTCTTTAGCTCCTTTTATCTTAAAGTGCATATGGGTGTGGACTTGCTGTGGAAAAGTGAAACCAACTGAAATGTACTATTTCATTATTACTACCATTCCACAACTGTCATTATCTCCTATAGGGCTGAATATTGACATTTGGAGCATTGCAAGCACTCTTCTTCCCAAAGAGAAGAATTTTGGCAGGAGGAAAGCAACCCTCTGCCCTTTCTACCGTCTTCTGTGCAGAAATCTTATAATTTGTCTTTATTTTTCTCTAAGGATAAAACTGTGAGAACTTGTGTCATTTGAAAAACTCTCACACAGCAAATTGTACAGCCCACAGAGGGAGAAAGGAATGAATGACCCAACCTTTTATTTTTTTTTGATATCTTTATTTTATTTATTTATTTATTTTTATGTGGTGCTGAGGATCCAACCCAGTGCCTCACGCATGCGAGGCAAGCGCCCTACCGCTGAGCCACAATCCCAGCCCTGACCCAGCCTTTTAGGGATGCTTCTCCTTTAGTTGCTAACCTCTGACCAGACTCTCTTTCAGTCTGAGTTGAAATTTACCCATTTTTCATAAGATAGTCGGAGAGCTTGGATGTCAGAAGGGACCAGTGAGAATGCTGCTGCCTCTCAGAGCAGCATGCAGCCCACACTGGCTGCCGCTCTGTTGCCAGTTGAGTCATTCCCACAGTTCTATATAGAGCTCTTCTTTTAAACATCATGTTCTTGGAGAAAGAAAGGAAGTTTTTCTCTTCCACAGAATCTTCCCCACCACAAATCTGTGTTAGATTTCTCTTTTCTAAGAATATTGCCCTCACTCACTCGGAGACCATTCTCTTTTAAGGTCTCCTAATGCTTTCATTTATCATTTGTTTAACTATGTAAGCTTTAAAGTATTTGCTGGACTGAGGTTACAGCAGTAGGCTTTCAAGATATGGGCTTCTACTTCGCCAGAAAAATTGAGGAATTCTAGATACACAGACCAAACATGGATTTCTAGCTTTCAGCTATTTAAAAGTCCATCAAATTTACCAAAAGGCATCTTAATATGATTGTTATGATTATAACAATAAAAAGTACCATAAAGGGAATGAATGAGCTTTTAATTTTGGGTAAATAAAAAATTGCTATACATGTAGTTCAAAAGGATTTTGGTTTTTGTTTTCATTGGAAAATAAAATGCCCATGTTTGTTCTTATTCAGAAGAACTGCTCTGTGACAGTGGAGGAAGGACCGAAGTTTCATTATCAGGAGAGAGAAATTCTTATACATTGAAGCTGCCTTTCTATTTGCTCTATATCCAGCATGAACATTAAGTATTTTAGGAAAGTCAACATCAGTAAGCTGTCTGTTCACAGATAGCATGTCTCACATGGGTGCAAGTAAGGGGCCCTTTTAGAGGACTGGCAGATCTGAACAACAGATTACAGCTCCGGAATGTATTCAGATGACTTTTTGAAACAGATATTTTAATTGGAGTGGAGGTGGAGAAATAGTTGAGCTTCTGTAGTTAAATATTCAACTTCCTTAGCCTGTTATCTATAAATATCTCAGATAAAAAGGCAGTTGGGATTCTTTTCCAGAAAACTTGCTTAGTTTACATATTTATTTGTTTGTATGTTTAATATGTGTCTAATTCCTCTCCCCACCTACTATTAATGGGTCAGTAAGTAGACCATTTCTTTCATGAGATTGAATTGTTTGGGTTCTGTTAATCTGTGGCCTTAAGCTGCATTAGCCCCAGAGTCGCTTATAGCAAAGTTCTGAAACAAACTCACTTTCTCATCTTAAAAAGAGAGAGTGAAAGCATTTGATATCTTTTCTGAAAGTCTTTATGTGTGTCTTTCCCCTCCCACTAGAGACAAATGGAAGGGGAGGAGCTCACTCACTGCTCTTAACCACACTTGTCTTTAGGGGAGTGTGTTGGTCTCAGTCCTTGGTCTCAGTCCGCCATACGGTAACTCAACTCTGTGCCATCTTGACTTGCCTGAGGGTGGTAAATTGTTAACTGCCCGAGGAGGAGTGAGTTCTCACAGTCTGGTTTGAGCACTGGCATGAGATTGAATTTGTAAAAGCCTTCCATAACCTCTGAAGACAACATCCTTTTTCTGTGATTTTGACTTGCTTTATTATATTTGTGGGCTGCTGTTTCTGAGGAGACTCCGGCATGACTCTGCTGGAACCTGAGATGTTGATGATGGCTGTACAATCAGGTAATTCCCTTATTTGCTGCAAACCTCATTTGCCACAGGCTTCTTTAAAAAAAAAAAAAAAAAAGGCCGGGCATATTTGTACTAGGATTGGAGGAAGAAAAAAACATAAATTATCCAGAAAATGCACACATTTTCAGGTTTTTGTTGCTTAAAAAAACCCCTATTTTTTCTCACTGCAAATTCTAATTATTCAAACATAGCTTTGAATTGCATACTTACTGATTTTAATACTCTTCAGTGGGGAGAAAAGAAAAAATATTTGTCGTCTTTAATCATTTTTATTATTGCCTGTGACACTGCTTTTAATGAAAGATAATTAAATTGCTTTTGTTACTTTATATATTATATCTTTTTTTGGCATTACAGTCTTTAGTGACTAATCTATACTCTATTTTTATGTGTTTGTGAAAGCACTTTTTAAATTTTTCCTTAACTGTACTTTTTTGTGTGATAACCTTATTATATATCATTTTTTATATAGCACCTCTGGACACACTATTGATAACACATAGGATTGGGAACAAAATTTGAAGATGGGGAAATTTAAAAAAAAGAGGTAGTCAACAGAAAGAATGTAAGATTTTTGAAATTCTATCTCTAAAAATAGTTTTCCAATTCAAGTGTCTCTGAAAACACTTAAAAATTCCAGTTAGTTTTTAATGTTTTCTTACTTTTAGTGTTTTTAGTTTTATAAGTCAGATATCTAAAAATAGGGAATGTTCTCTTTATTTTTAGAATTCTACTAAAATATAATCTGTAGTGTTTTCCTGTTTCAGAGCTAAAAGATTCGTACAAGTGGCATTTGGGGACCTCTTCCCCATCCACTGGCCTCATTTAAAGGAGAAGATGACTCCTTGGTTCCCACAGGATTGGTCTTCCTGTTCTCCTTGGGGAGCATTTAGGTAGTATTTTTTTAGATATTCATCAGTCGAAGATAGGATCAAGTTAAACCTTATGGACGGGGAAGGAGCAGACAGGAAGGATACTGCCATCATTTTGTTCTTTCTGGTTTTACAAACATGACCATTATAAGTCACTTACTAGTTGAATTTTTCTGTTTATATATGTTGTGTGTTTCAGATTGCCTTTCCTTTTCCTTTCACAAATCTGTTGAGCTTTGTGTTCTAAAGAAGAACACAAATTTATCTGAATGTTTCCCATCTTTTTTTCCCCCTTGTGGTGCTGGAGATTGAACCTAGGGCCTTGTGTGTGCGAGGCGGGCACTCTAGCAACTGAGCTATATATCCAGAACCCCCATCTGTGTTTGATGAAATAACTGCCAGTTAAACTGACTTGGATTTTTTTCTCCTGTTTGTATTCCAATTCTCTGCTATGTGTGGGCAACTGCACATTTTATCTTCAGATGTAGATTTTAGCATTTGAACTGTCTTTTCCTCTTTTGGTCACTTTGTTAATTACAGATCATCTTAGTTCAGTAACTTTTTGTAGCAAAGTTAAAAAGATTGTTTTTCCCTGGTAGTCTCAGTGTTCTCAACCCTGAAAGGGAAAGGGATATACTCAGTATTTTCTTGTTTAAGAGTTGTTTTTCCTTGGACATATTTTGGGCAGGGCTAGTTACCCATCTGTTCAAAAAACTTTTAAGGGACAATAGTATGTAAAACAAGTATGGGTAAAAGTGACAAGGGTGCTAGATACAGGTGGAACCAAAGGTCTGCCAAAAAGAACATGTACATGAACTTCTTTCTTTTTTCTTTTTTGCTTATATTCATAAAAGCAAAGAAACTAGGTATAGGAAGGAGTAATGACAAACTGACACCTCGAGTTGTTCTAAAATGTTCAAAAACTTTGATCATGTTTTGGTTTTGTCAGACTGTTACCATTTTATTCTGAAATATAGTAGCCATAAACTGGATTGTAAGAGTAATGTAACAGCCATAGAGGAACACACTGCAGTCACCTATGGTAGGAAATGAAAAGCATGTGTTATGAAAACCTTGGTAAACAAAAAACCAGTGATTCTTATGAAAAGCCAAGACATTTAGAGCTTATCTAGGTGAGCCGTAGATGTTCTAGCAGTAGAGTATCTGTATTTCCTGAATATAAGCTTTATAGGTGAAATAACTGTTGATATTTTAAAAGTAATTAATTCCCTTTAGACAGAATTCAAGATGGAGAATTTTTACTGTAAATCAGACTTTAGGATACTGAATGTGATAGCAAAGTTTCAGGGTATATTGTGTACTGTTTAACAGTTTTCATTCAGTATTTGGAATTCAGAAATTCTGGTGAGACTTCCTTGTGTATCTGTAAAGGTTTTCATCATCCTCATTGCTTATCTCTTACTAATGCTTTGGATCCAGTTAGATGCTACCTGTGAAACCTGTCTCAGTATAATCACTCTTCTCCTTTCTACAGTAACACCTTTACTGTATACATTAATTATCATTTCTACATGTCTTCTTATTTAGATTATTAGCTTCTCAAAGGTATTATATTCATCTGTATGTTGACTTCTGATGACGCTCAGAAATTTTTCTTGGTGTTCTTCCCTTAATATATAGGCATAAACCTTTTTTAAAAATCAAGATTTTTTCAAAGTATTGTGAGATCTGTTCATACATTAAAAAATGAATCCTTCAGTCGAGCATGGTGGCGCACGCCGGTAATCCCCGCACTTTGGGAGGCTGAGACAGGAGAATCGCGAGTTCAAAGCCAGCCTCAGCAATGGTGAGGCGCTAAGCAACTCAGTGAGACCCTGTCTCTGCATAAAACACAAAAAAAGGCTGGGGATGTGGCTCAGTGATGGAATACCCCTGAGTACAATCCCTAGTACCAAAAAAATAAAAAACAAAGAAAGAAATGAATCCTCTAACCACCATCCTGATTTTAGCCAATCCTTGCCCGAAGCAGGTGCTGTTGAAAGCATGACTTTCAAAATTGAAATTCATAGCAGAATGTGCAGTGTGCCCTGTCTGTGTGCCTTTGTTGTATATTGCTAAACTGATCTAAGTGTTCCGATCAAGCCACAGTGAGAGCCCCTACACTGCTATGGAAACTTGCCTAGATCATTATGATTAGAAAATGAATGATCCGAGATGAACATTATAGGACTTCTGAAGCCAGACATAGGGACACTGGGGCACAGCATTGACTCTGGTGTCTTTTAGAATGGAGGCATGCTAGAGCTCAGCTCTGGACAAATGCTGTGTGAGGCTGTGACTAGGCAATGCGCCATTCCTGTATCCAGCCAGTGAAGTCCTCTCAGCTTCCACCTCTACAACAGTAGGGCATTTTGCTTGTAGAGGAAAGGACTGGGACAGTTCCCTAATGAACTTTGATCCCACCACACACATGCCTGATTTTGATGAGGAACAGTTAGAAAATCAGTTTATTTTTTCCTGTCTTTTGTGGCATATGTGTGCACACCCACCACTTGTCTGCATAGGATATCTCTGGAAGGACCATAAGAAATGGGAATAGTGGCTGCCTCAGGAAAGGTGGGTAGTAGGGTGGAGAACTGGGCTGGAAGACACTTTTGTTCCATGAAACAATTGAATCCTTTTTTAAGTTTACTATTACTGGGAGGTTACTCTGTAATGTAAAAGAGTACATAGAGTATTATTAGACATGTAAAATTTGACACAAACGCATGGACCCTACCACCCAACTTAAGAAGTAGAGCAGATTTACACACGGAAGTCCTTTAGATGTGCTCTTTGATTATGCCTCAGAAATATTTTGGTTTTAACTGTTTTTATTCTCAAGCTTTTATGTTTTATACTACATGCATGTTATATATTCAAAAATATTCATTAATAATTTTGAAAAGTCTCTTCAGTCCACTAATTTTCTCGTTCTCTGGTGTCTGTGGACTTATTCCTGCAGATTTCTTTAATGACCACTTCCCTGATCATTATAGTTTGCCTCTGAACTGTATGTTTTAAAATAGTATGGGCTGGAGAGAGGGGAATGATAATTAATAAAAATAAAGTTGTCAAGGCAAAAAGGATAAATTGTGGGCAGATAAATTTTGCCCTTTTTTTCTAGTGAGTTAAATCTTTTTAAAGTAGCTTCCCTGTGTCCTCCAGTCCCCAGTCCTTTGGGTGTTCATGTTGCTCAGAGGTCTATAAGCTAATGAAGAACTTCAGAATCATCAGTATCACCTGTGTTTTGGATCTTTTAATAGTCTAAATATTAATGTGGACTTTAAAAAATACATACTTTTGTTTATACGTAAGAGATTTTAGAGCTTGAAGGAAACTCAGGTCTTTCCTTGCCCTTCCCTTTACTTAAGGTGAGGAAATAGGCCCAATGAGGTTAATTTATTTCCTGAAGTCACATGATTAGTTGGTGGTGGAGATGGAGGGAGAATTCATTTCCTTTACTCCCATGCCAGTGTTTTTTCTGCTGTAACATACTTACAAAGAAATGATCAGACACCTCTAATATATGAGGCTGTTTATAGTTTTTCCCAGAAATCTTGGTTCTCCTTGGAGTTTTCCATTGCAGGTTTCTGTCACTACTCAGAGTAACTCATATCTTAAGAGGTAGAGATAAAAACCAGTGCTGAGTGTCTTCTTCCCATCCCCCGGGGAGTGTAGTCGGGCAGTAATTCTCCGTTGGGCCTCCATCTTGCTGTGTCTTCTCTGGCTTGGGTGATCTCATACCTTGACGATGATCTCAGAAGACAGGTAGGCAGGCAGACAGCTGTTGTCATCAGTATTCTGGCTTACATCTTACTGCCTCTTCTCTGAGTCACTGATTTATCTGGGGTCCCCTTAGAGTTAGGATCCAGATGAAAGGAATTTGAATTCATCTCTGTCTCCATCTTTTCCTCCCTCCTTTTTGTTTCCTTTTGTATGAGGCAAGCTGTCAAGACCATGAACCACAGTTTTAGCTGTATTAAAACAGTGCCAAATTAAATAAAGATGAGATTCATACAGTCTTGTTTTTTTTGGCGCTTCACTTTTGTGATTACCACATGCATTATTTTTAATAGGATTTCCTTTATAATAACAAGGAAAAAAAATCTCTGCACTGCCATGAACACCAAAACCCCAACTTTGGGCTGGGGTTGTGGATCAGTGGTAGTGTGCTCGCTTAGCATGCGTGAGGCACTGGGTTCGATCCTCAGACCACATATAAATAATAAATGAATAAAATAAAGGTCCATCAACAACTAAAAAAATTTAAAAAAAAAAACAACTTTCTTTGATTTGTACAGCTAAAGGGTAGTATCTGGCTGAGCTCACGATGTCAGAGGTCTGGGGCATTCTTAATGTCATGTGAAGTCACAAAAATGGGTGGCGGCGGCCATAGGGTAAGTACAGGGACCTAGAAAAGAGGAAATGAACTATATTAGTGAAAATAAACTCAGTAGTGAAATTTTATAGTGTTTAATAGTTTTAACATGTCATGTGTGTGTTATCTTATTTGATCCTTACAACTGCTCTGCACTGTCTGTAGCTTCACATTTTACAGAGGAAATTGAAACTCAGAAGCCAGCCTCAGCAATTTAAAGAGCCCCTGAGCAACTTAGTGAGACCTTGTCTCTAAATAAAATGTAAAAAGATCTGGAGATTTGGCTTAGTGGTAAAACATTCCTGGGTTCAGTCCTCTGTACCAAAACCAAAAATGGGTTAATGGAACAGTAAATTCATAAATTCCGATACTTTTAACTACTACTTACTTACATGATCCATTTAAAATTAAAGTCAGGTCATACATATCCCTCATCACTCAGAACCTGTGACTGGCTCTCATTGACAGAAAAGCCTAAGTCCTTATCATGCTCTTTGAGGCCTTGTGACTCAACTCATCCGCGAACTACCCGCCCCTGTCTCCTCCCCTCCCTCTTTCCCACCCTTGCTTGTTTTTTACCAGCCACTGTTGGCTTTGCCGCCCTTGACACTTTAGCTCTTGTTTGGAACTTTTGGACTTGTCATTCCTTCTGTCTAGAGTGCTGTTACCTGAGTAGCTTCATGACTCCCTTATATTATTGTTTAAGTGGTACTTTTTCAGTGAGACATTTCTTAAACATCCTGTTTTATTTTTTGGTACTGGGGATTGAACTAGGGGAACTTAACCGCTGAGCCATATCCCCAGCCCTTTTTAATATTTTATTTAGAGGCAGGGCCTTGCTAAATTGCTGAGGCTGGCTTTGAACTCATGATCCTCCTGCCTTAGCCTACTGAGCCTCTGGGATTATAGGCATGCACCACTTTGCCTGGCTGTAGTTTTTTAAAGCTACCTGATGTATGATTTCTGAATAGATTAGTGAAGAATCAGATATGATTTACTAAAAGGTGAAATTCCGTATGTTAGAAATTTGCAAAAATGGTAAAACAATACCATTCTCTTTACTGTTTTTTAAAGAAAGTAAGTTATTTTTCATAACAACATTATACTAGCAGAAAATGAGTATGTTATTTTTTAAAAAAATAAATATATTTTAAATGTTTTCAGTTTTAAGTGCTAATATAAATATTGATCGATGTGACTCACATAAACAAAAGCTCTTTGAAGTCTTTAGTAACTATAAGAGGGCCTGACACCAAAAGGTTTGAGAAGTACAGGTATAAGGAACTGACTGGAAGCCAGATTTTCTAGCTCTGCCACTGATTAGCTGTTGACCCTCTCTGTGCCTGTTACTTTATCCATAAAATAGTAACACTAACAATACCTATCTCAGGAACTCCTTATAAATATTAAATGAGTTAATATATGTAAAATGTTTATAATAATTACTGGCACATAGTAAGGGCTTTATTTTTTAATGTTGTTATAGTTGGTGGTTGGGATTTTGAATATTATTATAGATGCAGATAGATAGTTTTTAATTTTTCCTGGATATTCTGAGAACTTGCTACAACCATGTTGATATTTGGCAACTCTTATAAATGTTTTGAAATGTTTCTTTTTCTTTTTAAATAAGGATGTTCCAAGCTGCTTTATGTGTAATAGGAAAGCAAAAAAGAAGCAACTTAAATTTTAGTAGGAGTTTAGCTAAATAACTCTGTTACTTTTATATGATTAAATACTAATGTAGCCATCAGGTTTTTTAAAGATGTGGAGAAAATGTTTGCTGTTTCTCCTTGTAATCCTAAAGAATGTCTCTGAGGCTCTATACCAGTGTTGGTGGCAGTCTCTGGGTACTGGTATTTCACAGGGAACCTTTTTTTCCTTCCTTTGGATTTTTCTTTTATCTTTCTGCTTTTCTGCAGTGCACATGCCTTTTTGCATTCAGATAAAAACCCATATTAAATTGTGTGTGTGTGTGTGTGTGTGTGTGTGAGAGAGAGAGAGAGAGAGAGATGCATATAAACACAGGTGTGGTTAAAGAGGAAGAAAATGGCTGGAAGCTGGTGTTTGGGGTTAGGAGCTAGAACTGTTGATCTGGAATCTCGGCAAAGTGCTGCATTTACCAAACTGTGTGATAAGGAGGCACTCTGTCTCATTAAGCTATTCCCTCTGACTGGTTTGTATAAATTCCTTCCACATTTTTGCCTTTGTTTCTGTTTTGTAAGATTTATTGAAATTTATCTCTGCAATGTTTGTGTTAGGCCATATTCTTGGCAGAGCTGTGGATCCTTCCTAGGCACACTAACTTACTCTCATTTTGAACCTTCCAGAAATTTTTATAAACTAAAAACACACTTCTTTTTTTGTTTGTGATGGTAAGAATAATCCAAGTTCTTGTAGTCATAGGATTTTGGCATTAATATAAAATCATTTTAATTATTTTAAAAGTGCATTTCCATAATGTATTTTGTTTTATGACCCTAGGGTAAGTGTGAAAAATTCTCTTAATAATGCATGTCCTTTTTGTCAGAGAGCCAAAACTCATTTTGCCCATCTTTTCCTTATAAATAGGCTCTTGAGCCCCTATGTTGAGGAATTAAAATGTCAGTTATGTTAACCCTGATTTTTCTGAACTGTTCTCTATGTTAGTGCATTTTCTTGAAAAGCAGTTAAGTTGTATTCCTCAAATCAATGCCATAAGACTAATTTATGAAATATATGATTGTGTAAGGTATCAAAAATTTATGGTGTTAAGATTAATTAGGTACAAACAGGTACTATGGCCTCATCCTTCTAATACTTTGCTACTCAAAGAATGTTCCAGTGACATCTGTACTGCCTTGGGGTCTGAATCCACCCCAAATGTACAGGTCAGAATCTACATTTTAGCAAAATATTCACAGATTAAATTTAAGAAACGCTATTTGAACAGATATTTTTATTGACTTTGTTTTTGAAGTGAACAAGTGAAATAAAAATGATTTGTTGATGTAGTCCTATCAACAAATGATAAATGTCAGGAATACAATAATTGAAAGGATTATATGATGCCTAATTGGTATAGAAGCATGGGGAAAAACAGGAAGGAACAATTAAGAAAACCTGCTCCTAGTGAGGTGCTGCTTTGGGTTAGATAAATATTTACAGTTTGAGTTTTGTTGTGGCTATTTTTTCTTGACTTTGCAGAGAAAGAACATAGGCTTGATTTTGCAAGATGTTCTAGAATGTTTGGGAACAAAGCTTAAAGGTGGCTTGATAAGCGCTTAAAGATGACCTTCATTTAACAGATGAACAAACTGAGGACTGAGAATGTTTTTTTTTTTTTAAAGTTTTTTTAGTTGTTGATGGATCTTTATTTTATTCATTATTTATATGTGGTGCTGAGGATCAAACCCAGTGCCTCACGCATGCTGGGCAAGCGCTCTACCACTGAGCTACAGCCCCAGCCAGGACTGAGAATGTTAAGTGACTTATGCAGGATCCCAGAGCATGAACTCCTGATGACCTGATGTTCAATGTTCTGCTCTGTGCACGTCCTGTGCTTCCCTTGTGTTGCTTAAAGCCGGATGTTTTCAGTTGATTCTGTTGAGTTGAAACCATGCTGAACAATTATTTGAGAATAAATCAACACATTTCAGCATATTGGGAAAATGATAGAGTTCACTCTCTTTCTCTCATGTGAACTCATGTAATAGCTTCAGAAAAAGATGTGGACCTGTTGTCTGGAAGGTGAACTGTTGGTGCCACGAACCAGTGAAGCTGGCTGCTCAGTCCTGTGCTCTTGCAGTTGGGAAGAGGGAGAGGATTTTCTGTTTCTTCTGATTGTTTTTAGGGCAGTGGTTTTGAGTGTTTATAGGTATGGTTATTTTATTTTTCTTTCTAATTCTGGCTTAAACAAAAGCTTATAAATCAGGAAAGAACTGGCTATCTGTATCGGGGAAAAAATGGATCATCATCTTACACCAAACTTGAAAATTTATTTTACATTTTAGACATAAATGTACAAGCTTGTAAGCATGAATTATAAAGTTTAGTTAAATTGAACATTATTAAGTTTAAGCACATTTTTCCCTCTTGGTATGTCGCTGAGTATGTTAAATCAGTTTTACATTGCTGTAACCAAAACACTTGACAAGTCTGTCCTGGAGAAAGGAAGATTTATTTTGGCTTACAGTTTCAGAGGTTTGGCCCACTCAGTTGTTCTGGGCCAAGGTGAAGCAGGACATTGTGGCAGAAGGGCATGGCAGAGCAGAGCTATTTAGCTCATGGAGGCCAAGAAGCAGAGAGAGAAGGAGAAGGAGAAGGGGCCACGGGACAGATGCACCCTTTCAGGGCATGTCCCCCGTGACCCACCTCCTCTAGCATGCTGTACCTGCCTGTTGGTACCACAAGTCAGCCCATTCAAACTAGGATGGACTGGCTAGGTCACAGCTCTCACAATGCAGTCATCTCACCTCCAAACATTCCTCGATTAGCACAGAGGCTTTTGGGATACAGCCAGTATCCAAACCATAGCATTGAGAAAATGAAAGACATTGTTGAGAAAATGAAAAGGCAAGCCATGGAACAGGAGAATATATTTACAATAATACTACATATGTTTGACAAAGGGCTTATATTGAAGATTTGTTTTTTTAAAAAAAAAACTCTTAAAATTCATTAAGAAGATAACCCAATAAAAAGTGGGCACAAGATACTTCAAAAAATATGTGTATGACCAATAAGTATATGAAAAAGATTCTGAAAATTTATTGGTCAGCTGAGGGGAGCAATTTAAAACCACAGCATGCTACCACTGCATGCCCACTAGAATAGTTAAAACTAAAAAATCTGATAATGCCAAGTGTTGGCAAGTATGTAGAACAATAGGGACTCGCGGGCACTCACTTGGTAGAATGTTAAATGTTATGTAACCACTTTGGAAAACAATTTGGCAGTTTCTTATAAAGTTAAACATATTTAACATACAACCCAGCAATCCTATTTCTAGCTATCACCCAAGAGTCATGGAAACATGTATACATTTGTACAAAAAGTCATAGCTACTTTGTTTTTAAAGGCTCTAAACTAGAAGCATCCCAGATGTCAGTTAGTGGGTATTTGGATAAATTATAGTCTGTTCATAAGTGATAATTTAGTTTTTCTTGCAGTGGTGGGAATTGAACCCAGATTATCATGCATTCCAGCAAGCGCTGTACTGTTGAGCCATATCTTCGACCCTGTGGTACAGCCATAAACTGAAATACTGTTAGCAGTAAAAATGAACAGGGTACTGATGCACACATTTTGATGAATTTCAAAAACCTCACAGTTCTGAGTACTTGTAATCCCACATACTTGGGAAGCTGAGGCAGGAGAATCTGAAGTTTGAGGCTATTGAGGGAAGTTTAACCAGACCCTGTGTCAAAATATAAAGAGCTGGGAATGTAGCTAAGTGACAGAACACTTGCCTAGCATGTATGAGGCTCTGGATTCAATTCCTAACACTGCAAAACAAAACAAAGCAAAAAACAAACAAACCACAGAAAATTTAATGCTGAATGCAAGAAGCCAGTCTCAAATGAGCAGACACACTGAATGATACCATTTATATGACATTATGACCTTTTTTTTTTTTTTGGTACTCAGGAGTACTTCACCACTGAACCACATCCCCAGCCCTGTTTTGTGTTTTATGTAGAGACAGGGTCTCTCTTAGTTGCTTTTAGTGCCTCGCTATTGCTGAGGCTGGCTTTAAACTTGGGATTCTCCTGTCTCAGCCTCCCAAAGTGCTGGGATTACAGGTGTGTGCCACTGCACCTGGCTGACATTATAGCATTCTTAAAAATGCAGGCTGTGGAGCACTCAAAAATTAAAAAAAAAAAAAAAAAGAAGACCTATTGATAAGTAAAACACCATGAATTACTCCTAGGAGACTTTTATGCCGAGTAAAAAAAGCCAACATGCTGGGGATATAGCTTGGTGGTAAAGTGCTCCTGGGTTCAATCCTTAGAACGAACGAACAAACAAAGACCAATCCCAAAAGGTTGCATACTGTATGATTCCATTTGTGTAACACTTGAAATGACAAAATTACAAAGAGGGATTACAGATTGGTGGTTATCAGGAGTTAAATGTGTTGTGGAGCTGGGAAGGAAGTGGGCATCATTATCAAAGGTCAACAGGAGGAATCCTTGCTGTGATGGGGTGGAACTCTTCTGTATCTCAATTATATATCAGTATTAGTATCCTGATTGTAATATTGCACTGTAGTTTTGCAATGTTATCATTGTGAGAAACTGAGTAAAGGATACATGGAATCTCTATTATTTCTTACAGCTGCCAGGTAAATCTATAATTAACTCAAAAAGTTTAATTAAAAAAATTCAGTTTGGCAGCTTTTCATAAAATAAAAAAAGGCCATATGAGCTAGCAGTTCTACTCCTAGATATGTACTCAAGAAAACTGAAAAATTTGTCCATGCAAAAGATATGCACAAGTGTTCACAGCAGCATTATTAACAATAGCAAAAGTGGAAACAGCCCATCAGTTGAGTAGATAAAGAGTGGTATAGCCATTGATGGAATATTATTCAGCCCCCAAAAGGAACGAAGTACCTATGCTATAAAACTAATGAAATTTAAAATTTCAAATATTGTGAAATGTAAAAGAAGATGGACACGAAAGATCACGTATATGATTCCATTTATATGAAATGTCCAGAACATGCAAATGCATAGAGGCAGAAAGTAGATTAGTGATTGCCAGGGGCTTTGGGGGCCAGGGTTGGCAGGGATTGGGAGTGACTGCTGAGGGGGAATGTTCTAGAATTAGATACTAGTGATGGTTGCACAACTTTGTAAGTTTACTATAGTTCACGAAATTACTCACTTTGGGTGAATTGTGTGGTATGCAAATTAGTTCTCAGTAAATATTGAAGAAGAAATTGCAGGTTTCTCTAAAGTGACAGATGGCAAATCAGAGGAGGAGAAATTGATTATAAAGGGGCTTCAGGAACTTCAGGGGTCAAAAATGTTGTATCTCTTGATTGTCCTGGTGATGACACAGGTGTACATACCCTTGCCAGAATGCACCGAACTGTACCTAGATAGAATTCTATGAAGTTGATTTTTAAAACTTATAAAATGATCTCTAATTGTTTTAAGTTTAAAATGACTTTTAGGTTCATATATTCTTATTTCTTCTAATACAAGGCTCACAACAAAAATTAATTTGACTTTCTGGCTTCTGTTGCTAATTTCTATCCCTGCCCTTTCCTGTTGAGTTTCCAAAGTGAAACTAGATTGGTTAATTTCTGTCAGACTGTGCCCTTGTGCCTTTGAACTAGTAGGTTGTGCTCTGCTTTTTAAAACCCACGAGTGGGTGTGATTGTTCTAAAACTTTTTAAGTTTATAGAACATTCTATTGCTTTTATTGTTTTTTTTTTTTCCTTTGTGTTCAACTAAAAAATGCCCTATTGGGTATACAAAATCAGGGTGATTACTTTCATCACCCTTTGGAGTACTCTGAGCTAATTTGGGCACCAGGAGGTTGGAATTAAAATGACTCCTGAGGGAAGTAAGCAGGAGGAGAAGTGGAGGTAGCTGGGGTAGGTAATGCTAAAAAATAAATAAATAAAATAAAGCAACAAAAAAGCCAACCCTGTGAACTTCTTTCCCACCTACATTGCTTCTGTCTCCAACCCTGATCTCTTGCCAGGTAGCAGTCTAAATAAAATATTGCACAAACACCTACAAGCTTTGAGAAGAGTTCTTCTAGAAGGTAGTCTCTGAGAAGAACCAGCTCTGTAGGTGGCCCCTGACTTTTCTCCCTGATCCACCTACTCTCACTCATTTCTTGGGTCCTGACATGCCTCAACCCAGGAGTAGAGTGTATTCCATTTGAAGTTCTGCCACACAGGACAGATTTTTAAAAAATTGTTTTCTTTATGCATAGGTGAGACAGCCTTATATTTAAAAACAACTTTATTGAAAGAGACAAAATAGGGGTCAGGGAGCAGAAAAACTTAACCCTCCCCCAAAGCATAAAAGAGAGAAATTTATGGAACATGGAGTTCTAAGTAGATTCTGTAAGAATTCTAGGAAAAATATAAAAATATTTAACATAGTAATAGCTAATAGAGTTTACTATGTGTGAAGAGGGAAAAAAATCACTATTTCTTTTGTTTATATTTTTCTTTAATGTGCTACTACTTTCAAGCTTCACTTCTCACTAACTGCAATTTAACTCAGTTTTCATAATGGGTCCATCCCCAGATTACTCACTACCTCTGTTTGACTTATCTACAAATCAGAATTTCCCACAGTTCCCTGCTCAGGTTTGGATCATTTGCTAGAACAGCTCACAGAACTCAGGAGGGCACATTACTTATATTTTTGTTTACTATCAAGAATAAAACTCAGAGCTGGGCGCGGTGGCGCATACCTGTAATCCAAGCACTTTGGGAGGCTGAGGCTGGAGAATTGTGAATTCAAAGCCAGCCTCTGCAAAAGCAAGACACTAAGCAACTCAGTGAGACTCTATCTCTAAATAAAACACAAAATAGGGCTGGAGATGTGGCCAATGGTCAAGTACCCCTGAGTTCAATCCCCAGTACCAAAAAAAAGGAAAAAAAAGAATACAGCTCAGGTCTGTAATCCCAGTGGCTTGGGAGGCTGAGGCAGGAGAATCGCGAGTTCAAAGCCAGTCTCAGCAAAAGCGAGCTGCTAAAAAACTCATTGAGACCCTGTCTCTAAATAAAATACAAAATAGGGCTGGGGATGTGGCTCAGTGGTTTTGTGCTCCTGAATTCAATCCTTGGTACCAAAAAACAAAAAAACAAAAAAAGAATACCTATATTTTAAAATTCTGTTGTTCTAGACCTCCTTTATGCATTAGGGACAGCCTTTAAAAATATATATATATATATATATATATATATATATATTTGATCCTATTTAGAAATAAGTCTGTATGTGATAAGCCCTTACCTTTGCTTGGAAGCTTTCTTGTTTTTTTGCAGTGACTTCACAAGGATTAGAAGGAATACCTATTCACAAGGATTAGAAGGAATGCTGTTTTGAATTACACTGCAGTAAGATTTCTGATTTACACCCATGGCCAAATCCAGTGTCATGTGTTTGAAACTAAGCAAAACCTCTCAAGTGTCTTGCCATAAATGTGCATTAGAAATTTTTTTCTGACGTAGCACATAGTTCTGTGGGTTGGAATTAAATTTAAACCTGTGTATCTTTAGAGTGTGAGCATGTGCTATGTGAAGGTCTTTGTTGGCTCTGGTTAGAAAACAAGATTCCTTGCTTTCTCCCTCTTTTCTTCTGGGAAGGCTTTGAGAAACTTCTAAACATCAATTTTCTATCTGCTAAGTCAGCACATGAGATGCTTACAAATAGTCTTTCATTAGCTTTATCCTAAAGATCCTCTTGCATTTAGACTTTTGGTCAAATGATTCAGTGTTACTAGATTTTGTGATTAATCCCAACTAAGGTAGTTAGTCTGAATTTTTTTAGGAAAATCTATAGATTTGAAGAAGGAAAAAGTATGTTTTTCAATGTACTCATAGAATTTGACACATACTGAATACTGCATGAAAGGTGTTTGAGAGTGTAGGAAAAAATGTGCTCCCCACATGCATGGGGATAAAATTCTGGTTTAGATAGAATAGAATAAATAACATCTGTCTGGAGTCAGTGTTGGTGCTCCTGGAAGAGCAGGCAAGCTTCCTGGTGTGGCTCCTCTTTATTTTACCCTGCCTACCTCTTCAGCTTCACTCCCTGCCCTCTTCCTTTCTGCTTTCTAGGTTCTGTTCCATCCTGCCTACCTCCTTCCCTTCCTTCTGTCCTAATTTTCCAAACTACTTTATTTCCTGCTTATTCTTTAGGTCTCAGAGAATGTCTCTCTATTCCAGTATTTCTCATACCTTATTATGCACACTGTCTTCATCATAGTTACATTTTGAGATTATATATTTGTTTCTGGATTTTGTTTGTTGCTTTTTTCCTCACTAGATTGTAAACTCTACAAAGGCAGGTATCTCTCTGTTATTGATGTTATTATTTTACTTATTTTGTCTAGCATCTATCCAGGTGCTTGGTACATAAATGTTGCATAAAGGTATATTACGGAAAGAATGAACATGAAATATTGGAGACATTGGGAAGAAGAAAGCCACTCCATTCTGTATCCAGGTCCCCAACCCAGTAGTCTGTCCAGATTAATATTTCCCTGAGGAGTAAGTACAAAGAGTCCTAATACTCCTGCTCGTTGTCCACTGATTGTTATCACCTGCATCTCAGAGTACTTTTGAGGTTAAGATCGACCATTTTTGTGAGATATACAGTACTCCTAAAAGCTTTTGGCTTAGTGTACTCAGTTTCAAAAATTGTTTTCATAAGGATGTCAGACAGCTTTAAACTTGGTGTGCTGGTAGGGGGATTAAAGTACACAAACAGACTTAACTCCTTGGAAAACTTCCCTTTCTTCTAATTCTTTCTTTTGTTACTTTAAGCATTCTAAATTCTCTTTGTTCTTTGGAGGTGCTTAGAAATTTCTCTTCATAGCAAAAGAGTTAAACAAGATTTAGAAAATTTATACTTTAACAAATGCTCTTGTAAACTATTCCTGAAAAAGATGGATCAGTTAAAGTTTACAAATTACTCCTAAATGCAGATTGCTAAGTGGTGGTGTTGTGGGTATGAGTTTCTTGGCTTTTCAGGATGTCATCCTTTTTAGTCCTGGAGCTAAATATCAAGAGGCTACATGTTCAACCATAAAATGTTAGCCGCTGCCAACATTACATCAGCTCCACAAAACCTCATTGGCTAATTATCCCCTGGGACTAGGACATGGATTTGGCAGCTTGTGAAAGCTGCTTTTTCCAATTTCTCCCTTCTTGGCTGTGACATATCCCAAAGGAATGAGGTTGAGAAATCATCATCTTTTGAAAGCTTTCAACCTCTCATTCCCACAGCAGTTCTCATGACCAGGGATAGAAGATTCCTTCTTCCATTTGAAGAGTCCCTTTTAATAGACGATGTATTCTTTAAGCAGTGACCAAGGAAAGGCTGAAAGATACCAAGAGACCTCATTAGGTCTGATTCCAGGTGGTTGTCTAGTGCCAGTGCTTTTACTAGGATCTTCTTTATATTACCAAAATGAAAGAAGCTGGAAGACTAAAACTGGAACCATGTAGGTATTCATCATCTGTGTCAGCTGACATTTGGTTAAGAACTAAGATTGTCATTTAACATCTCCTTTAATGAGTGCCTGTAAGATAACTTTCTTGAGGGTAATCTTGGGTAGTAAAAAGAGCCATCTGACCTCAAGCAATCACCTTAATCTCTTGTAGCCTCACTTTTTACATCCTTACAGGACTGCGGTTGTGGCTCAGTGGCAGAGCGCTTGCTTAGCATGTGTGAGGCACTGGGTTCGATTCTCAGCACCACATATAAATAAATAAGATAAAGGTCCATTGACAACTAAAAAAATATTTTAAAAAATATAGTACCTTCCTTATCTTCCACAAAAGGTGTTGTAAGGATGGAATGAGATAACACGTGAACAATTTCACTACGGTCACCAGTGACGTACTAGTCACCTTATCCAGTGAGTCTGGCCCCCTGTAGGTCTCCTCTTACCTGATCTTTCTTTACTGTATTCATCCTATTCAGTGCTTTCCCCTCTTCAATTGGTCTTCTCCAGAGTTCTTTGCCTAAAGCCTAAGCATAAAATAAATTTATTGGAAGAATGCTGGATAATGCAGAGCCTTACCAGGAAAACAGAATGAAGATTGGATAACAGTTCAGAAAATGAACAGAAACTGAGCAAGGCAGAGCCCAGTGAAAACCATGTTATGCAGCCAACCTGCTAAGGACTGCTCCCTGGATTCTGTGCCACTACTGCTTGCCTGGTCTCTAGTGAACACCTGGTGCTGTTGGCACTGCCACCAGTAGACATTTGCCATAATGCCAGGGATAATTGATAATGTTTTCTACCTTCGCCTTGTTTCTTTCTTTTTTTTTTTTAATGCCTTTTTTTTTTTAGTTGTAGACGGACACGATATCTTTATTTATTTATTTTTATGTGGTGCCGAGAATCGAACCCAATGCCTCACGCATGCGAGGCAAGCGCTCTACCACTGAGCCACATCCCAGCCCCTCGCCTTGTTTCTTTAATATTCGAAGTCCTAGATAGGAAGATCTGATCAGCTGAACGTAGGTTATATATTTGTGAGATAGAGTCCTGGGAGCTGAGTGAGAGAATATGTGTTATTTCAGTTGCTGTAGTAGAAAGAGGGGCCTGCCTTCCGCCATCTTAGATTTCCCCCCAAAAGGAAAGTGTTCAGCTGCTGGGCAGCTAAATCACAGGTAGCGAATTTCTCTATGGCTGGCCTCTTGCCTTTCTGGCCACTGTTCACTGTCTTACAGTTTGTGTTCAGCCTTGTCTTCGACAGTTTTTCTCGTCAGTCTACATATTCTCCCTAACAATTTTATCCCAAACTATGGCTTCATCTTATCATGTACTGAGTGATGTGTGTCCCTTTATCTTTAGCTCTGTCTTAGTTGCTAAGTTCTAGATTTGGTCAACCCACTGATCCTCCCACCTGGACATCTAGATAACTCACTTGCATTTAAAGCTGATGTCACCATTCCCCAGGCCTGCATTCCCTAAGTTGGTACCAGTTGCCCTAACCTGAAAGCTAGTATTCGCCTTTGATTCCTCTTTCCAATACACCTCACATCTATTTGACTTCCTCTTCTTTGACCTCTCCCATTTTGTCACTGCCCTGGATCACATTCTCATCATTTCTGGTTAGGTTTTTTAAAAAAATTTAATAGCCTTCTTACTGGTCTTCCTGCTTAGAGCCGGATTCTTCTCCAACCTGCCCTTCATTCAGTTGCCAAAGATACTTTGTCTCAGTATCAGTTTGAATCATTTTATTCTCCTCCTCAGAATGCTTCTCTTTGTTGTGGGATAAAACTTAAACTATTGAATTTAACTGTTTAATCTCTCACTATTTTGTCATCTCTTGCCACGCCCAACCTCATGGTCTCCAGCAATATGGACCAGCTTTTGGTTTCTAGAATAGTTCATGTCCTTTTATTTTTGTGTACCTTTGTGTATAATCTTTTTGTGGGGTGGGTAGGTGCTGGAGACGGAACCCAGGGCCTCATATATGCTAAGCACATGCTGGACCACTGAGCTATACCCTCAGTTACCCCTAGCATGCAATCTTGCCTCTATCTTGACCATTCATTCTTCTCTGTTGCCAGCCTGCTGACTTATGCTCATCCTTCAAGTCTCAAATCAAGAGCTGCTGCTTCGGAAATTCATGTTGTCTTGATTCCCCTGGTAATCTTAGTCTCCTGTCTCCTGTGCTCTCCTTATGTTTGGCACATTCCACCACAGAGCAGTTGTTTCATACTATTGTTCCTAGCAGGTCTCATCACAGGAAGAAAATTCCTTAAAAGCAGAGATGGTATCTTGTTTCTCTATCCCTAGTTCAGTACACAGCAGGTATATAATAATTTTTACTTAAGGACTAAATGAATGAAAACACTTTGAGAAATAAAGCACTCTATACATGTAACAATATTTTCATCATTGGCATTTTCTTGTTTCTAGCTCTAAAATCAGTAAGTTCTTTCTCACTCTTAAAGTTCTATAATCTGTGAATCAGTTCCTGGGAGACTGATTCTCTGATTTTATTTTGTTATCTTTCTGCAGGTGGTTAGAGGTTCAAGAACCCTCTCAGCCTATCATATAATTTTGATTTCTCTATGATCAACCTTATATTCTTTCTCTGAGAAGTTGATTATAGTTTCCTTTGGCTTTCTCAAGCTAACATACATTTTAGTATGTTAAATAGTGATTTACTTCATGTGTGTCTCCATTCCTCAACCCACAATCACTAATTCAGTTACTTTGTTTTAGTTGCTTTTTTGTGGCCATAAATTATGCAGTGGGTAAAAACATACACTGCATTAATATAGTAGAGATGAGCTACAGAATCTTGAGAGAGGCCTGTCAGTTTGACTGGACTACAGCAGGAGCCTTTTCTCCATTCCATATCTCTCACTGGAGTTCTGTACTCCCCTGGAGGCCTTGGCATAGCAAATAGTATATAGTTGAACTTGGCCACTGTCTCTTGGATTTATTGCACTGGGAAGAATAAGTTTTGATGTATTCTTTTTTTCTTGTTCTTCCCTCGGAGGAAGCCTGCGTCATTGAGAAATGTTTAACCTTATGGCCTTGCACTGGGGCTGGAAATTTGCCTAAGGGAACTTGAAGCTGGCAGTGTTTTTACTCAAATTCCCCCTTAAGGGGAGGGGGATTTCAGCAAGACCTGCCAAAACCGGAAGATACTGGGGAATTTTTTAGTAGCAAAACTGTTGCCATTAGGTTACTGAAAGTATTTGAAACGTTTTCTGGAAATAAATATAGGCATTTTGAATTCCTTCTGGGAGAAAACTGTAGATTGTACCAGGTGTAAATAAAAATCCAGACTGAGAAACTTAGCTTTGCAGTTGGTGGTATGTTGTTATAAGGGGAACTTTGACCCACTGGATGAGAAAGAGAAGCGAACTAGAGGGAGTTTAAGGAGTTTAGAAACTTTCCTGTAGGGAAAATAGCCATATGCTGAGGGAAATCTCTATAGACTATGGGAAGAATTTATCTTTTTATCAACTCTGGATTATGCTAAGAGTAGATGGTAACAGTGATTTTTTTAAAAAAGACAAATCTTACTTTTCAAATTCCTATTGATACTATCATTACTCCATTTCCAAAAGCACTTATTTGATACAAGCAAGATATTTGCCCAGTAAGAGTTAGAATGGATGATATTTTGTGCCTAAAGATCTATTAGGGGAAGGTATGGACCAGCAGATGTATGGAATATGACTACCTCTGCTTATTTTTTTGTTTCACATATGAGGAAAGTTGTACATTTGTTCACCAGTGTGAACTAATAACTGAGCAGTTATTGAGCCCTGACAAAGGAGGAATTGTGTGTTAAACTTTTGTGGCAGCCTTTTGACTTCCTGGAAAATTGGAAACAACTTTGCTTAAAATTTTGATAGAAATATAAGTGTTCTTGCCCACTGTGAGAGATAGTTGGGCTATCTACCATGTGTTCTTTCTGGGGAATGTTGGCATGGGTGATTGAGGGCTGATAATATTCATGGCTAGCATGAGACTTATTTTAGTCAGCAAGTATTTATCAATTATGGATTATATGCTTAATGCTAAGATGCTTATTCTGGGATATTCCTGAGAAGTAGAAAGAATGATTCTGAGAACCATGAAATTTCTGTTCTTGGAGATACAAGAGCTACAGGGGGTTATAAGATTCTGAGAAAGAAAAGATAAATGAGGTCAGGAAAATGAAGGCAAGGATAAGTGGACTTTAGGATAGGCAAGAGGAGTCAGAATGAATTAGATGGTATTCAGGTAGGAAGAGAATCCTAAGGAAAGATCTGGATACCAGACTAGGTATGCTATGTAAGGAATGTAAAGACTAGATGACCAGAAGGAGATGAATTAAAGCTACTCAGCAAGGCTTTATTGGAAATATACGCTCTCGGGCTGAATTCTCCCGTCCATCAGTGTGTGTCCGGGAGAAATGGCGCTGGGGCTTCAGTGTGTAGATAATTTTAAAAGGCCCTGTCAGGAAGGGGAGGCTTGGGGGCAGGAAGAGAAGGCCAGAATCCTTCCTGGATAGGTCAGGAAAACCTGCTGATTGACAGGGGGCGTGTGTACATCAGCGTCTGGCTGGCCACTCCCGCAGCTGCCCTGTCCGGTCCCTCTAATTGGACATCCTGGACCCTGATCCGACCTAACATCCTGGCCTTTTTGATGATATAGGACAGCAGATTTGGTCTGGCTACTTTGGGCGGGATTGGGGGCGTTGAGAGGGGGAGATGGCTCCGGTGTTGGTCAGGCAGGGAGGCAGATGCAGGGGTGTGGGAGCCTCTGGTTGTCAGTCATGTTGCTTGAATGTAGAAACATTACCTGTGGGTAAGAACAGAAACTTGGGAGAGATTACTGATTAGCAGAAAAGAAGGGGGCTGCCGAGAAATTTTGAGTTTGGTAGGAGTCCAGTGTGATGGGAGTCCAAGGCTGGTCTATTCTGTAATGAAATTTGTTTAAGTTTTTAAGTAGCGGTTACTGCATAATCAAGTCCTCTTGCCTTAGCACAGAGGCAGTGAATGGGGGGCCAAGGAGAGCCCTTTTTGCCCTAGAAAGGGAAGGTGGTAAGAAGTCATGGTAATTTAGCCTCACTGTACAGTTAATTGAGTCAATGGGAATCACAGTTATGATTTAAATCTACATAGAGGAAACAGTCTGAAATGTAGGAAGTATAAGGGTTGAGAATTTGTCCCCATAATAAGGCTGGAGAGGACAAGGCATGCAAACATAGTATTTAGTTTTTAATGTCACAGATGTCTATCTTTAAACTATTTTAAATGCCCAAGAACGGCTGTGTTCTTGGTTTTGCTAGGTGTTTAAGATGAAGCAAATCAAATTGACTTTTGTTCTTACCTATTGTTAAGAGTCACCTTTTGGTCTCCTGGGAGGCATCCTTGAGGAACTTGAGGGTAGCTTGTTAGCTCTGCTAGTGCCATCTGCGTTAGGATAGGTCAAGGTCTGGCGCTGACCATGTGGCTTCCCCAGGAAGCATGAGAGACGGTTCCCTCTCTCTTCGACCTTCCTGTTCATCGTATGGCATTTGATTGGCTCTTTAATTCTCTAATGGTCTCAGAAATCTCCCTGATCAGGAGGTCCTGCGGCCCAGAGGTATAGAGTGCTTTAGAGAAGTTTGCTCATTTTTTGGATTCAGGCTGACTCATAGGGCAAGAGCCAAGTACTGGTTTTCTTGGCCCTTTAACTTTAGTTTTTAAGTCTTGATCTTAAACATTCAGCAAGCCAATCTCACCAGTTACAAAGTAAGGGTCCTGGGCTTAAACTTTAAGATCTATTTGTCCTGTAGGTGATGGCTTATTTATTTTAAATTAAATTGGGTTGTCTGTTCTTGAAGTAGTACCTCTGTAAAACATTAACAGGCCATAGTCATAGAGTTTAAGGAAAATACAAAATAAAATCAACAACAGTAAAAACATATTTAGTTCGTGTAACAGCTTTTTTAACTTTTGGTTGAGTTACATATTATATCCCTGTTTGAATCCTAATGATCTTTACAACAAAATTAATCCTTTGAACATATCTTTAAATGAACTGGAGTCTCATCTACTTTGAAGCCATTGTAATAAGCTGGGAGACAGGACTATTTCAGGTAGGACAGGGCTCCTTGCAAAATCTTAGCAGAATATTAAATAGATCACTGTGATGTAAAAATAACTTAAAGCCTTATCTTATTGATGATAGGTTCAGTTATAAAACATTAAATGATATGAATCGATACTATACAAGTTCAGTTTGGAGAACATCAGCTTGATATAATGCTCTTTTAAAACCTTCTACTTTAAAGCTTGTACATCTGAAAGAAATGAACACATTTAATATAAAAATAGAACTGGTAGCACCATAATTGCATTGATATTGTTTAACCATAGTTATATAAACCTTAATTTTTGAAAGTTAGTTTCTCCAAGTGATAAAACCTGACAGATGTAACAAAGTTATCTTATTAAGAGCAGAACATTGTTTTAGATTTTAACTTTTTGTTTAATCATAGTTGTAAACTTTTGATCAGAAATATTCTCTTTTCTTCCCATAAATACCATATTTAGAATCTTTATTTCCTTCTGTTCATATCCCAAAGCGATCCTTGTAAATTTTTTGAACTTAGGCAACAGTAGAAACCTTTAAAACTTCATATAGGAATCTATAAACCTTTGTGTTTATTCAATTTAAATTGAACCTTTTAAATCATGTGAATTAAAAATATTTGGATCCATTTTTTAGGTTTAATTGATGAGCGCTCATTATCTATGCCAATCCTGTTACCATGTACATAGAAGTTAAGAAAAGAGTCTTAGAAAAAAAAATGACACGGCCGATAAAAATAAAAAATGCAGGGTGGTTGGTTTGGTAGCTCACAGACCCCGAACGAGAGAGAGGTTGTGGGCTTTAAGTTTCTTGGTCTGTGGCAGCTGTGGCAGCTGCGCCAGTCCGTCTGAGTGGCGTGTGGATGGAGCGAGAGATGCAGAAACGTGGAGCAGGTGGGCTCCGCTTAACGCTTTGTCTCTGCTCTCCAGCGCTGGGACTGAGGCCAGCGCCGCCTCCCGGGAGATGGCTGCATTCTGGCAGAACCGAGAGCAAGGGGAGGCGGAGGAACAGGGAACGAGACATGATGGCGGCCCCACGAGGAAGGAGGTAGAAGAGAGTAAATGGGAAAGAGATTTTGGGATTTTTGTTAGCGAGAAGAACTTGAGAGGACAGAACAGATGGGAAAGAAGGGAGGGGCGAGAGCGCATTTTCCAACAAAGCCTTAATGTAAGGAGTTTCTGTCCATTTCCCTGTCTGGTGACAAAAATTAGCCAAATCAGGATTTGAAAATCAAAAGTTCCCCCTGGAGGCCATTTTGATCCATTATCTAAGCTATAGTACAGTGGAGTTTTGAGGTCTAGAGAAGAGTTGGGGTTCCCTGTGACTTATCAGCGGTCCCGGGGAGTGGGCGGGAACATAAAAAGGCATCCCTTAAAATGTTCGCGTCCACGAGAGGAAGGTGGGGCAGGCGGAAGATTGAGGCCTCCCTGCAAACTTTCCGGGGCCGGTCGGCGGCGAATGGCTAACACGAGGGTTGGGAACGTCTCCCCAAATCCACGTGGCCTCAAGCGGACAGAGACCTATGTGCACGTGCGACTTACAAGTAGGCCTCTGGAGTGAGCGGTGGGGGGCAAGCTGAGAAGTCAGAGGAGACGAGGCGGGGGCGGGATCTACCTCACTCTGTTGGTCCTCGTGAGGGGAGACGGAGAGCAGCTCAGGAGTTCTCCGGGTCCAGAGGGCTTGCCTCGACCCCGTTACGGGGGAGGTTCAAAACCCTCCTGGGTTTTGCGCACCATTATGTAAAGACTACTTGACCAGAAGGAGATGAATTAAAGCTGCTCAGCAAGGCTTTATTGGAAATATACACTCTTGGGCTGAATTCTCCCGTCCATCAGAGTGTGTCCGGGAGAAATGGCGCTGGGGCTTCAGTGTGTAGATAATTTTAAAAGGCCCTGTCAGGAAGGGGAGGGCTTGGGTGCAGGAAGAGAAGGCCAGAATCCTTCCTGGATAGGTCAGGAAAACCCACTGATTGACAGGAGGCGTGTGTACATCAGCGTCTGGCTGGCCGCTCCCGCAGCTGCCCTGTCCAGTCCCTCTAATTGGACATCCTGGACCCTGATCTGACCTAACAAGGAAGACTAAGGGTTTCACCTTGATTAGAATGGGAAACGTGGGACAGTTGGAAGATTGCATCAAATACATGATAATTAGCTGGATTACTGAGTAGCTTGAATGTTAGAGTTTGGCCGTCACCAGACAGTGGGAAGTCATTTTAAGTTCTTGAGTAATTAATTATTTAGTTTGTCGATTTCTTTAATTACTTTCAATTGAAATTTTAATTGAAATAATTATAGATTTATATGCAGTTTTAAAAAATAATATAATACAGAGGAATCCTTAGCACATAATAATTACATTAAAAAATTTATTAGGGGCTGGGGTTGTAGCTCAGCGGTAGAGCACTTGCCTAGCATGTGTGAGGCACTAGGTTCGATCTTCAGCACCACATACAAATAAATAAAAAATAAAGGCACATCAACAACTAAAAAATATTTTTTAAAAAATTTATTAAGAATTTTGTAAAGAGCCAGGCATGGTGGTGTATGCCTGTAATCCAAGCACTTTGGGAGGCTGAGACAGGTGAATTGCGAGTTCAAAGCCAGCCTCAGCAACAGCAAAGCACTAAGCAATTCAGTGAGACCCCGTCTGTACATAAAACACAATATAGGGCTGGGGATGTGGCTCAGGGGTTGAGTACCCCTAAGTTCTATCCCTGGTACCAAAAAATAAAAGAATTTTGTCAAGAAGCCAGGTGCAGCGGTGCACGCCTGTAATTCCAGTGACATAGGAGGCTGAGGCAGGAGGATCACAAGCTCAAAACCAATCTCAGCAACTTAGTGAGGCCCTGTCTCAAAACATAAAAAAGGGCTGAGGATGTAGCTCAGTGGCAAAGTGTCCCTGGGTTCAAGCCCTAGCACCAAACAAATAAAAACAAAAAACCTAAGAGAAAAAAATCTATTTACATTCGTTAAAAAAGAATTGTATAAAGAAAAAATGCTTATTTAGCTCATAATTTTTGAAAGCTGAAAGCACAATATTAGGAGGCTCCATAGATTTGGTCTCTGGTGAGGGCCATCTTGGCTACGTGACATCAGTCATGGTGGATGGCATCATGGCAGGAGCATGTGCAAGAAGGACAGATCATATGGTGAGACAGGAAGCCAAAGAGAACCACAAGGAATACTTTTTTTAAGTGCTAAGTTTGTGAAAGTTATTTTCAAGTTTGCATGGATGCATAAAACATTGTGCCCTCTTTTTGCAGGCATACAGGAAAAAAGACACATCCTTTTAGTGAAATAGCTTGAGTAAATCAAAATCTGAAGCCTAAAATATGTGACATTTGAGCAGGGGTTTTAGAGTTGGAGAAACAATTATTTTTGGAAGGGGTTTAGGAGAGGTGCTTCATGGTGCTGGGGTCATATGAAATTATTCACTCAGAGCCGGGCGCGGTGGCTCACGCTTGTAATCCCAGCACTTAGGGAGGCTGAGACAGGAGAATCGCGGGTTCAAAGCCAGCCTCAGCAACAGCGAGGCGCTAAGCAACTCAGTGAGACCCTGTCTCTACATAAAACACAAAATAGGGCTGGGGATGTGGCTCAGTGGTCGAGTGCCCCTGAGTTCAATCCCCGGTACCAA
>CM053403.1:7424762-7650897 GCA_028644305.1 Xerus rutilus
GAAATTATTCACTCAGCACTTAATGTATGCCAGAGTCTGTGCCAGGTGCCAGGAGTATAGTGGTGAACAAGACAGACATGGTTCATGTCTTGTCTCAGAGCCTGAAATTTATTGGTGAAGACAGACAAGTAATTATAATAAAACAAAATAGGAGTTGTTAAGGAATATTAAGAATGCCATGAGCTGGGCGCGGTGGCTCAAGCCTGTAATCCCAGCACTTAGGGAGGCTGAGACAGGAGAATCGCGAGTTCAAAGCCAGCCTCAGCAATGGCGAGGCACTAAGCAACTCAGTGAGACCCTGTCTCTACATAAAACCCAAAATAGGGCTGGGGATGTGGCTCAGTGGTTGAGTGCCCCTGAGTTCAATCCCCAGTACCAAAAAAAAAAAAAAAAAAAAAGAATGCCATGGGAGAACAAAGCAGGGGAATCCAAACAACTTAGGGAGCATTGCAAGAAGGCTTTGTAGAGGCAGGGATTTTTAAGTGATGACCTGAAGGATTTTGCAGCAGAGAGATCTGTGTGAAGATCTGGAGAGGACAAGCCAAATAGCACTTTGAAGGAGCCCTAACTTTTGTTAACTTTTGTTACAGTTGGTAATAGAACGACAGTGTAGTGTAACAGATCTGAGTGGAGCCTCTGGAGCCTTCCCCTTCCTTGTTGCCCTGGGACTCAGCTTCTCCATGCTTCAGATTCCCCTATAAAGATGGGCATAACATAACTCCCACCCTGTAGGACTAAATGAGAACAGTACCATCTACCTCATAGGGTCACTACAGAGTTTTCTGGCCGTGGAACTATTTGGGTTAGATTATTCTTTGTGGGGATCTGTCCAGTGTGTTGTAGGGTATTTGGCTATATCCCTGTCTTCTACGTACTAGATGCCAGTAGTAGCCCTCCAGCTGTGACAAGCAAAAATGTTTCTAGATATTTCCATATCATGTCCCCTCATGGTCAAAATTGCTCTGTATTCAAAACCACTGTGTCTTTGTGAGGATTAAAGTTATTGATTGTGTAAAAGCACATAGAACTTGGCATATGTGCTGGTACAATTAGTGTAGTGGTGTCTAGGAAAAAAATGTGTTTCTTCTGATAGTAGTTGAGGGCAATTAGTCTCTCATTTGATTAAATAACAAAAAATAAAATATAGCTCAGATGCTGGTATAGGTGAACAAATGGGGTTGTCTATTCCTAGTAAACTGTGTTCCTACTCAGAGCCACTTTCTATGGATATAAAGCACTCCATTCATCAGGGAACCTGTGGCCCTGCCTTTAGATATAAAGGTATGTCTCAATTAAAAATTTCTTTTTTCTTTCCCCTCCCTCCCTCCCTTCCTTCTTCCTTCCTTTCTCCCCCGCCCCCCAGTAGGTAGGATCTTGTGTTGCTCACACTAGTCACTTACTCTTGGGCTCAAGTAACCCTCTCACTCCAGGCTCCCCAGTAACTGAAACTACAGACATGTGCCACTGAGCCTGAAACACTCAACAGTACTTAATAAAATTTCTTCATCATCTGACACAGCTCAAACTAATCCTTTTTAATGACTGCATACTACTTTGTAACTTGTATGTACTGTTATGTATTCAGACATTCCTCTGTTGGTGGGCGTTTGTTTTTTCTTTCTCTGCTTCCCCGTGCCTCCTGTCTCTCTTTCCTTTTTCTTTTTTTTAAAAATTAATCTGTAATACACTTTTTTGGGGAGGAGGTGGTACTAGGGACTAAATCCAGGAGTGCTACATCCCAGCCTGCCCTTTATTTATTTATTTATTTATCTATTTATTTATTTATTATTTTTTAGTTGTAGGTAGACAGAATATATTTCATTTTTATATAGTGTTGAGGATCGAACCTAGTGCCTCACGCGTGCTAGGTGAGCGCGCTATGACTGCACCAGAACCCCAGCCCCTTTTATTTTTTGATAGAGAGTCTCACTAAGTTGATCAGGCTGGCCTCCTGCATCCGTACACATCCCCACATCCTTTTAACTTAGGTTTAATATGTTGATGTGTATATTTCTATGGAGTATTTACCATTAGGAGTGAAACTGATGAGTTAAGAGGACTAAGTGTCTTTACTTTCAACAGACAATGCTGCCAAATTGTTTTTATAAAGACTTCACTTCCATGGGTATGTATGAAAATACACACACACACACACACACACACACACACACACATGCCCTGAAACAGAATAACAGCAAGCTGACACTTTAGAATAACAGCAAGCTAACTCTTTAAGTTTTCCACTGGTCAGATGGGTATGAAGTGTTAGCTTGCTGTTATTCTAATATCATTCCAATCAGGACTATAATTAGGATTCTTAACAGGAATAAGCCATAAGAAAATCCAGCGTCTTTGGCAGTACAGCCATATCTCCTTGAAATCCCAATGAGACATGGATTGAACAATATCAGAGGACAAATGAATGTAACAGTTCCTTAATAGTAAAAAGTTGGGCATTTAGATTAAGATATCTATAATGAGATTGTTGCACAGAACTGAATTATATTTAGGAATATATCTGTGCATCTGGGTAAAGTCTTCTTTTCCAGGCTCCTTGACAATTTTTGCTGCAGAGATTTGGGGGGCGGGGTACTGGGTACTGAACTCGGGCACTTGACCACTGAGCCACACCCCCAGCTCTATTTTGTATTTTGTTTAGAGACAGGGTCTTATTGAGTTGCTTAGTGCCTCACCATTGCTGAGGCTGGCTTTGAACTCACAATCCTCCTATCTCAGCCTCCTGAGCCACTGGGATTACAGGTGTATGCCACTGCGCCCAGCTGCAGAGACTTTTTCTGGGGAAACCAAACATAGCACTAGCAGATTTTATTCAAGAAAGCACCCCCCCCCCCAAAAAAAAGAACAACAACCAAAAAATTGTGTTCTTGGTGAATGGTGTCAGAATTTTAAGTTAGCAGCCAGGCTGGTGGCACACGCCTGTAATCCCAGCACTTTGGGAGGCGGAGACAGGAGAATCGTGAGATCAAAGCCAGCTTCAGCAATGGGGAGGTGCTAAACAACTCAGTGAGACCCTGTCTCTAAAGAAAATACAACATAGGGCTGGGGATGTGACTCAGTGGTTGAGTGCCCCTGAGTTCAATCCCTGGTAGGAAAAAAAAAATTAAGTTAGCATAGGTGATACATTTTTAAAATTTTTAAAAATTATGAAATGTTTTAAATTTTCCCCCCAAAATTTTTAATTGTGAAAATTTTAAAATACAAGGTATTCCAAATTGGAATTGACTCTGATTATAGTACTTTTGAGGAAGCCAAGTTGACTCACTATACCAAGAGCTAAACTTCTTTCAGATTGCCTGGTTACAGACACTTGGTTTATCCTGTCCTTATGTGTATGTGAACTGGGTGATCTGTGTCTGTGAAGGAAACATGTAACCCTGGTGAGTGTGGCATCTGGGTCTCCAAATTCTAGGGACATGTATGGATTAGCAGAACAATTAATACACCCATGCCCTTGCTTCAGAGGTGAAGCAAAGGGAGATGACCTTTTGATGGAGGAGCTCTGGTAGCTTTGTACTTTGAAAGATGTGAGAATCAATGAAGTAATGAGAAGAGCCAGCAGAATGTAGTTTGACATCATCTGATAGTGCCCCCGCTGTGTGCTTCTGATTTTGTTGACAGCTCGTAATGTGGAGAGATTGGTTGGTGACATCCAAACCACTGATAGAGAGCAAATATTTTCTAGTATGTTTTGGGGCAGTCACAAGCAGTTACTGGTAAAGTACAAATGAACCCAATTTCTAGCTTCATTAGCCCTGCTCTCCTGCACCTAATAGGAAGAATTTGCCTGTAGGATTTCTTTAGGCTCTTGCTGATACACAGCCCAGCCTGAGGCCTTTCAGCAAGATGGGGCAGAGCAGGAATACACAGGTTGTTCAGAACTTCACTAGCTGCTGTGCGTTGATGCAGAGTTGGGAGTGGGGTGGTAGAGCATGGTAGCAAACATGTCCTCTGTGGCACTAGGTAAGAAAAATGATCCTGGAGGCTGAAGTATGATAATTAATCCATAGAGCACTATTTTTCTTAAAGGAAATGATAAACCACCAAGAAGAAATAGAAATATAAAAGTATGGTATTCTTTCTGTTTACAGGTATAGATTTTTACTTTATTGGAATATAAAAAATGTATGCTATACTTAAATCCTGTCCAGATTTCCTCTGCTTCTTCAATTTTTGTGTTTGTGTTGAAGTATCACATACCTGATTTCAAATCAAAGGGGAATTTATGGGGGTAAGTTTTAGTAAAGTTTGGCCCTTGTCTTAGTCCATTTTCTTTTTCTATAACAAAATACCCTAGACAGGGTAATTTGTAAAGTAAAAAGAAGTTTGTGTAGCTTACAGTTTTTGAGATCCAAGAGCGTGATGCTGGCTTCTGCTTGGCTCTTTGTAGGCCCTTCTGGCAATATTACAACATGGCAGTGGAATCATGGTGGGAGTATATGCAAGAAGGAAATATCACATGGAAAGATAGGAAACCAGAGGAATTTGGGGGCCAGACTCACTCTTATTACAACAATCCACTTTCATGGGAACTAACCAGGATCCCATGAGAACTAAAATAATCTCTTCTGAGAGTAGTTCCCCCAGGGATCTAACCACCTTCCACTAGGCCCCACCTTTAAAGATTCTATCATCTCTCCATCCATATACTGGAAACTAGACACCTTGTACATGAATCACAAATCTTTGTGGGGGACACACTCAGACCACATTCAAATCTTAGCAGCCCCTAATGTCTGAGGTCACAGAGAAGATGTTTTCTTTTTGTATTGTACAGTCTGCCTTCAAAATCTTTTCAAATGACTGTTTCAAAAGCATTTGTAAGAAAAAATTGTTTTAGCTAGACATGGTGGCAGACACCTGTAATCAATCCTGTTGACTTGAGAGGCTGAGATAGAATTGCCAGTTCAAGGCCAGCCTGGGCAACTTAGACTGTATCTCAAAAGCAAAAAGGTCTGCTGAGGATGTAGCTCAGTGATAGAACACTTGCCTAGTATGTGGATTCCGTCCTCAGTACTCCCCACCCCAAAAAATCTATTTTAGAAAGATGATTAAAACATTTTTGAGTATGTGATTAGAGGGAGCAGCACTTTTTTTATTTTTTTTTATTTTTTTTGCTTGAGAAACATTAAATGCTATACTTTTTTTTTTTCCTCCCTGAAGACATGATTACCCAAAGGCTCAGCCAGTTAGAGAACTCTCCTTTCATCTGGTTTTTATGTTTCAGAAAGTTCTACTTTTGGTAAATGGTTGGTCCAAAGTGTGCTCTGGCAATTCCATTCCAGTTTTGTGTTCAAACTGCTTGTCATTACTCTGTGTTGTCTCTGTTCTTTAAATGACTCAGTATTACTCAGAGAATCAGAACAAGGAATCCTGGGAAAGATTGTGACTGGCTCCCTATTTTGGGTGATGGTTTTTATTTAATTCACTAGGTCATGTAATGCAGGCAGACATTAACAGTTTGAGAAATTCTAAAGGAATGTAAGTTCTAAGCATGACATCTTTACGAGAAAACAGTTGTGAGTTCACTAAAATATTAATTTGGTAATGTTAAATAGATCTTTTTTTAAAAAAATGCCTTTTCCCCCCTCTTCCTGCTCTGTAGTTTTGTCTGTATAATGGGAGATCATGGACTGTCCTAAAGGCAGAAAATTAAACAACAGTAAAACAACAGGGACAATTTGCTAAACATTTTCTGCAGACTGATTTCAGACATAATGATTGTTTCATTAAATTCTTCCCCAAACCCTATGAATTCGGTGATGTAATCCCCATTTCCAGGTGTGAAAAGGATAGCTCAGAGAGGTTAAGTGATTTACCCAGAGCCAGACTGGTCATAGGTGGTCAGAGTCATAGTTTGAGTATAGGGCTGTTGGATTCCAGGTGCAAGTTCTCAGCCTTAAGATTACACTGCTTCTGTCCTGCTTCTGACAGGTGGGTGATCTGCATATGGGTCTTGGGCAGACTAAAAAGCAATCTGGTTTTCTTGGTTGCTCTGACAGTTCATCTGTTTACTGTCTGTGCCACCCTCAGTACCTTCTATATGTGTAACACACACTTAGTAAATATTTATTGCATGAATAAGTATGTTACAGTAAAGCATGGAAAATGGAAGTATACTGACATTTTTGTAAAATTTTTATAAATACATACTGTATTTGTAAATATAGTAAAGTACATCTTAAACTAATGTTTATCAGGTTTATTTGTTGCATAGATAGCCTTTTAGATGAGAATAAAATGCCTCCTGTCCTTGGTTTCTGGAGATTATCTATTGTTTGAGTGCCTACTTCCCTCTTTGTGACCAGCCTGCTGGTCTTGTCCCTCTTCCTTTTTACACTTTTGACAAAAAGACAAGTCTCTGTTTTCTCTCTCTCTCTATTCTCCAATCCCCAAGTAATTATTATTTTCACACCTTTTGCTTTTGCACATTTCGCTTCCTTTGGTTAGAATGCCCTTCCCATCTTTTTGGCTTGATTTTTTTGTTTTGTTTTGTTTTAAATACTTCTGATCTCAGCCCAAGTGCCTTTTCCTTTTGAGAAAGATTTTTGCTAAGTTGCCCATGTGATCCTTCTGCCTCAGCCTCCTGAGTTGCTGGGATTACAAACATGCACCAGTATGCCTAGCTTTAGTCTGTAGTTGCTGTTGTTGTTGTTATTATTTTTAGTTTAGGTCAAAATTTTTTTGTGATAATAGCTACCTTCTTTTTTTTTTTTTTGGTACTGGAGATTGAACTCAGGGGCACTCGACCACTGAGCCACATCCCTATCCCTGTTTTGTGTTTTATGTAGAGACAGGGTCTCACTAAATTGCTTAGCGCCTCACTGTTGCTGAGGCTGGCTTTGAACTCAGGATTCTCCTGTCTCAGCCTCCCAGGGTGCTGGGATTACAGGTGTGTGCCACTGCTCTTGTTTAATGAGTATAGTTCAGTGAGGTTTGGTAAAAATTATACCAGTACAGTTAGGATACAGAATATTTCCATCACTCCAAAAAGCTCCACATGCCTCTGAGGAGACCTTTGATTTTTGCTTTTTCCCAAACTTCAAATAGTTGCAGTTACACAGTGTGTAAACTTATATTTCTGTCTTCTGTCACTAGCATAATGCTTTTGACATTCATCAGTGTTGGTACCTACAGCAGTAGTTGGAGAGTTTTTTGTTGTTGTTGTTGTTGTTTGTTTTTAATTGCTTAAGTAGTATTTCCATGTGTGGATGTACCACAATTTTTTATTCCATTCACAAGTGGAAGGATATTTAGGTTGTTTCTAGTTTTGAACAATTACAGATAAAGCTGCTGTGAATATTCATGTACAGCTCTTTTGTGGACTTTTTGTTTATTTTCTTGGATAAATACTCAGGAATGGAATTACTGACTTATAAGTTTATAAGAATCTTCTAAACCAAGGAGCATTATCATTTTGCACCCCACCCCCAGCACATAGTAATGTTGGAAAATGCCATTTGCTCCTTGTCAATACTAGGTTATTTATTTATTTATTTTTAAAAAAAATTTTTTAAAGATAGATACCATATCTTTATTTTATTTATTTTTATATGGTGCTGAGGATTGAACCCAGTGCCTCACACATGTGAGGCAAGCGCTCTACCGCTGAGCCACAACCCCAGCCCCAGTTATTTATTATTATTTATTGGTAGTATTTGTGTTCTAACACTAACCACATAATTATCTTCACATGTTCTTATTGGGAAAGGTATTGCTTAAATTAAGTTTTTTTGGTACTAGAGATTAAAGCCAGTGGCATTTAATCAGCAAGCCACACTTGCAGCCTTTTTTATTTTTAATTTTGAGACAGGGTCTTGCTAAGTTACTTAGGGTCTTGCTTAGTTGCTGAGGCTGGCCTTGAATTGGTGATCTTCCTGCCTCAGCCTCCTAAGCTCCTGAGATTACAGGGGAGTGCCACCATGCCTGGCCTAATTAAGGATTTCTTTGTTTGTTTTGGTACTGGGGATTGAACTCAGGGGCACTTGACCACTGAGCCACATCCCCAGCCCTATTTTGTGTTTTTTTTTTTCATGTAGAGACAGGATCTCACTGAGTTGCTTAGTGTCTCACCTTTGCTGAAGCTGGCTTTGAACTCGCGATTCTCCTGTCTCAGCCTCCCTGAGTGCTGAGATTACAGGCTTGTGCCACTGTGCTCGGCTTAGAGATTTTATTAACAAGTGTCTGCAAATTGCTAAGAAATGTTCATTCGTTCATTCATTGAGCAATTTGCCAGTTAACCATATTTATGGTTCCTATTTCAGTGCTACGATAGGGCCATTTTTCAAAGTCAGTTCTTTCTGAGGTCTCTCTCCATCAGTTTGGTATATTTTGTCTATAAGCATTTAAAACACAAATGTTAAGAAAAATAAAATAGTGCTGAAATTTAGCTCCTTGTTAGAATTTTGATATAGGCTTAGCACAAGAAGGAAGGGAGGCAGAGGGAAGAACAGGGAACCTGGTCATGTGATACTTACTGCTTGTCTGGCAGAAGCCTTTTGGTTCTGAGCAGAGAAACCAACTGTTTACTATTTTGGGTGAGTGAGGTTGGTTGGTTGCTACGAGTATTTTCTCTAAGGGAACCCTCTCCTCTTCCAGCTTTACACATTGAAATCATCCCAGTTCTGCTTTTTGGCATTTGGGTAGAGAGAGGTGTCTGTGTGGAGGCCCAGTGCTGACAGGAAGAAATGTTTTGCCAGGAGACTGATTCTGACCTTCTGCTGTCTGCTTTTAATGACCCACTCCCTAAGTAAACTCAGGATCTAGCTGTTTTTGCAACTCTTTGCACTGCAGAAATGAAGTGCTCACTTTAGCCCAAAGAGCGATGCTAATCAGATCTTCAGGAAATAATAAATGGCCTCTCTAAGGAGTGAGGAAAGGAAGACTGGCCTCTTGCAGTGTTGGCCTCTGGAGTCTCATATCTCCTCCAGCATGTTGGAGAAGACCAAGATTCATCAGCCCACCTGCAGGATTCTACCCCTCTCATGGATTGTCCTGAAGCCCGGAAAGGACAGTTGCTCAGCAGTGTGTCTCACCCCTTATCACAGTTTGCGGGAAGGTTAGAGGGTTTCTCCTTTCGGGATTTGCATGCTTTTGTTTCCTCCTAAACTTACTGCTGTCCTTTACTGTCCTTTATCCCCTTCCTATTTCTCTGTAGCTACCCAAGCTTTGACTTGGGATTTTTTTTCTCCCAAAGTTTATATTAAAGATTATTGAATGCCCAACAGATAGATAACTGAACATAGTGCTATAGGGTGCATTTTGTGACCTGATGGGACAGTGATTAATTAAGATATTTCACTGTGTCACTCTTTTCCTTCCCCCCATGCAGAGCTCATATAGCTAAGCCTAACATTGTAGAAAAAGGGAAGGAAAAACTTTTCTCTAATAAGGTGGGATTTTCCCTCTATGTGGGTCAAATGCAGTGTTTTATCAATAAAACACTCTGGCCATGGCTACTATACAAATGCATAGGCAGCTATTGATAATGACTCAGTTTCTTCTGTCTCTTAAATACTGAAAGTGAGTAGATAAAGTCTCATAACACTAAGCCATCATAATTTAAAATAAAAGTACTCCTGGAAAATTTTTTACTTGTGGTACATCAGTTCTGGTTAGTATGGACAATTTACATTGGCCTTATCAATCTTAAAGGAATTTTCCTTTATGAATAACTAACTTTCATATTCTGAAACTGCTGAAAAGATATTCTTTGGGAGTGGAATGGACACATTTGAGTTCTACAGAAAAGTTTAGTGTTAAATTTGAGAAAAATTCAGAAATGTTCCGGGATATTAAAAAAAAATGAAGGTAGGTACTTTATCCAAATGCTATCAAATGTGAATAGAAAGAATTGTCAATATTTTATTCTCCTAACTTGGAAGCATCCACTATCATAATTTATCTGTAGTCTATATATTGATTGCATAAATGCTACTTTTCTAAAAACTGCAACATTTCTTCTGACTCTCCAAGATCTCTTTGAGACCTGGCTTAACCGTTTGTCAGTGTGAGTTGAGCATGTGGAGTTGGCAGTGAATGAGTCTGCTGAAAAAGATTATCAGTGCCATTTGCTGAGAGAATAGTTTTAAGATCTGATAGAGAGATGATTGATTTCTCTTTAAATATCTGGAAGTGTTCTAAACTAATGTGAAAGAAACATGATGGCACCATTAAATGCATATTGTTGGAGAAGCACAGAGACTATATGGCTCTGGACTTACTTCTTTGGGCTGCTGCCTTTGATTTTTATAATCCAGAAGGAAATCTTTGCATAAGTTGTAAAACGCTGTAGGAAATATAAATGCAGTCTTGTCATGAATAGGATCAGAATTTTTTTTTTTTTTTTTTTTTTGGTACTGGGGATTGAACTCAGGGGCACTCAACCACTGAGCCACATCCCCAGCCCTATTTTGGGTTTTATGTAAAGACAGGGTCTCACTGAGTTGCTTAGTGCCTCGCCGTTGCTGAGGCTGGCTTTGAATTCGCGATTCTCCTGTCTCAGCCTCCCTAAGTGCTGGGAAGGATCAGAATAATTACCTTAAGCAACTGATTTTATATTTTGGTAGTGTGCTTAGAAACTGATATGTTTGCTGGATCTTGAGATGACTCAAATTATGTCTTCTGTAAGTAACTGTGCATTATTTTTAAAAAATCACTATCATTTTGAAAGCTTCACAGAAAAAATGGATTGTGCACTAGGTGGCAAAAGTATAAAGGATATCCGATGTTACTCCTTTTAGGCTGATTGAAGTGTTTGAGGAACAGAGTTCTTCCTTGAAATATCTAAAGATAACCACTGAAAATGATTCTTCTTACTCTTGTATCTTATTATTATAGATAAATTTCTTCTTTTCTTTTCTTTTGTATCAGGGATTGAACTCAGGGGTACTTGACCACTGAACCACATCCCCAGCCCTATTTTGTATTTTATTTAGAGACAGAGTCTCACTGAGTTGCTTAGCGCCTCGCTGTTGCTGAGGCTGGCTTTGAACTTGGGATTCTCCTAGTAAATTATTAGATCCTCCTTCAGCCTCCCAAAGTGCTGGGATTACATGCATGCCCCACCATGCCCAGTTTATTATAGATACATTTCTAACAACAATCTTTTACTTCTTTCATAGTTTTTCTCCTTCTTCTTTTACTACTCCTTATTCATTTATTTTATTTTACAGGGGATGGAATACACTTTGTGTATGCTAGGCAAGTGCTCTACCACTGAGCTGCACCCCCAGCCCTTTGGCAAGTATTGGTTCTGCCTGATTTTATCCCCCCTGTAGGATGCGTGAGCAGTCTTGAAAGATTGGTATTTTTGTGGTTTTGTACCACCTTTAGGTACAGTACTGCCCAGTACCACACCTGATTATTCAGTATGGTAGCCACTAGCAAAATGTGGCTGTTGAGACTTTTGAAATGTGGCTAACAGATGAGAAACTGAATTTTTGATTTGATTTTAATTAAATTAAGTAGTAGATGTGGCGATTGGCTGCTGTGTTGGGTAGCACAGTTCTAGACCTTAACCAGCCTTCTTTTTATTACTCCCCTTCACCACTCAATGCTCCAGCTAAGTTGGACAGTGTTGGCTATGTTCTTAACCTTACAATATCTCCCATCTCCAGGCCTTGGCTCTTGCTGTTCATCTGTAGTTTATGAAGTGCTTCAAACATTGCTTAATGCTTGCTGCCCCTATGATGCTTACCTAATCCTTTTGTACTCTAGTAATTTATTATCTGAAAACTCTGAAAGCTCTTACAACACTCTTTGATTACATTGACTTGTTTTACATTTTTATCTTATCTATTATATTTATAAATTCCATAAGGAGCCTATGTAGTTTTTTTTAAATGTGAGTGATAGTTTCAGCCTTTTCTGTCTTTCTCTTAAAAATGCATAGCGAAGTCTTTTTATGCATGATGGGTGGATTGTGTGCACTAGCTATTAGTTCACTGAGATTGCTGATCATTACTATGCTTCCTGGCACTAGAGGGCAGTATGGTGTCTGTAAGCCAGTTGTGATGTTTATCCCAAAGTGACAGATTTGGAGTACTATCCTAATTCAGTTTTATACAAATAATTCTAGCCTTCAGAAGGAAGTCACATCTGTTGATTGTCAGTAATATTAAAAAGTACTATTTTTCTATAATTACCTTGAATTAGATTTAGACTGATGTTGGACCAGGAGAGAGATTTTTATTGTATCTGAGAAGCACTAGCCAATCAAGCATGAGAGATTAATTTCAAAAGCCCTTTTATGGTAGGCAGCTAATATCTTAGCACTGAGCAGATATTCAGGATCTGAAGTTCTTAGTTTGATCTTGCCAGTGGTGAGCTTGGCCAAATTACTCCAGTTCATCTCATTGTACATATAGTAGGTATAATGTCCACTGTACTAACTCTAGGGCCAAATGAGATCATCTGTGTGTGAAAGCAGCTTTGTAAAGTATTATGTAAATGTATAGTGTTACTTTCTTGCTCAGTGCCTGTTTTGTGCCTGGAACCAAAGCATGCACAAAATACATAATTAATTATAATTTAATGACATTAATTTTTAAATTATAAGTAAAGATTGCACTCTGTTAGCTGGGTAGAGTGGCACATGCCTGTAATCCTAGCACTTTGGGAGGCTGAGACAGGAAAATTGCAAGTTCTAAAGCCAGCCTCAAAAAATAAATAAATAAATAGATAAATAAAGCCAGCCTCAGCAATGGGGAGGTGCTAAACAATTCAGTAAGACCCTGTCTCTAAATAAAACACAAAATAGGGCTGGGGATGTGGCTCAGTGGTCGAGTACCCCTGAGTTCAATCCCTGGTACCAAAAAAAAAAAATTTTCACTCTGTTAAAGGTTGATGAGAGATAAAAATGATGCAGTTGTACTCACCTAAGCTACACACCTCAGAAGTGATTATAGTCACAATAGTTTCGTTAACATATATGCTCAACTTTGATTTTTTTGTTGTTGTTGTTGTTATTTTTTGGGTGGTGCTGGGGATTGAATCCAGGGCCTTGTGCATGTGAGGCAAGCACTCTACCAACTAAGCTATATCCCCAGCCCACCTTTAATGTTATTCAATCTTAAAATGTAAAGGTTATAGTTACAACAGTTTAGCTAACATATATCCTCACTTTTGAGTTATTCACCCTCAAAGTGTACTATATGTGATATGTAAGTCTAAACTTTTTCTTAAGTCTTTGGTCTAGTGCATTTACTTCTGTGTATCCTTTACCCTTCTTAATACTAATTTCAAATATTCAGAATCAGCCAATTATAGCGAGGTATATGGGCTTATTAGAGAAAACCAGGTTCAAAATAGTTTAGACAAAATTGTTATAGTTTAGAAATATACAGTTATATTCTTCTGCCAGACTTGTGGTTAGAAAAGAAACAAGCTACTTTAGAAGAGAGAGTAATATGGTAGTTGTTTTTTGTTGAGGCCAACCATCAGTCTGGAGCTTTCTCTAGTAAATTATTAGATTCATTAAATAAAATGTCCAGCTGAAGTTCATGCAGTCTCACAGTTACAAAATACTATTGCCAAAGAGAGTTGCAGTCATAATATCTGCAACCGAAATATTTCCTGTTCAGGCTTGAAGGTGGGGAACCATGTGAAACTAGTCCTGTAAGATTAGTTAGTTAAAAGAAATGCCTTAGGGGGTTATGGCGCAGTGGTAGCGTGCTCACCTAGCATGTGAGAGGCACTGGGTTCGATTCTCAGCACCACATAAAAATAAAATAAAGATATTCTGTCCACCTACAACTGAAAAATAAATATTTTTTTAAGAAAAGAAATGCCTTAGTAAGAGAGGACTTGATGCTATTGAGTAGACAGCCTAGCAAGTGTAGGGATGAAGAAGGCACCCAAGAATCCTGGGACTAATCAGACTTAAAGGCATAGATCAGGATATGCAAGCCCAGTCCCTTGGGGTGATCTGAATAGAGCTCCTCTAGGGCATTCAGGTATGTGCTGAATATACTCGGGCAGTGGGCCAGGCAGATGGCACATTCCTGCACCAACCTTCGGAAGCCTGCCAGGTTCAAAGGCTAGTGCAGGGGAAGCATGGCTGTGCCCTGGTAAGAACAGTCCCAAGAGCCTGCATTTCATGTAGGATTTGGTCCTCCCCAGTTGAGGGGATGCCTTGGGACTGGGCTGGTCTCTGAGTCCACTTAAGGATTGGCATATATTCTCACAATGCTTGCTCCTACCCCATCTTGGAGTTGCTTTTTATCGTTATTACAGCCCTAGAACTGATTCAACTTCTTTGAGTGATTCCTCCAGACTGGGGATGACCTGGGGTTAGTTAGTCTTTGGGATTCCACAACTCCCCTCCCTCCCCACGGAAGCCTGTCTTCATTCAGCTCACATTCTTAAGTTTGACTAAGCCACCCATCTGAGAGTAGGTGAGAAGCAAGTTAGGCTGCAGTCACCCTTTGCTCCGTGCACCCTCTTAACTGTATAAAGGAAATTTAGCGTAATATACTCCTTACACTTCAACCCCCCATTTTCCTGTTGCCCTTTTGATTTTTTTTTTTAATCTGATACTCAGTCTCTCCTCTCCTCACTCACACACCATTGGAGTCTCTTAAGCTATTTCTGTCCATTTAATGATCCCCAGCTGTTGCTGTAGTTCTAGCTGTCTTCATACCCTGGAGAAGCAAAAAGCCAGAGGAAGAGGGGTCTTGCATATTGTGGATCACACAGTGGATCACACAAGTCTAAATTATTTTTCTGAAACCACTAGGATGAGGTTCTGAGGGAGGGTATTAATACTGGCATGACTCGAAAATGCAGAAGGGAAAGCATAGGTAGCTTCTGTCAGGGACATTTAGATAAGAAGCATTCTGGATGAATATAGTTGACAAGAATGCATTGCCTGTTTCCAGATAGTTAGAGGAGATAATCTTAAATGTATTTGCCATAAGGAAATGATTAAAGTTTAAGGTGATGTATATGCTAATGGCTCTGATAATTTACCCAATGTGTACGAGTCAAAACATCTCATTGTACCTTATAAAAACACACAAATATTATGTGCCAAATGAGTTTAAAAAATTAAAAACAGAGAAGTCTGCTGATATACGTAGCATTATTCATAATAGTGGTAGAAAATTGTGATATGTGGTAACTGGGTAATTATTTGATCACCTTGCATTCTGCTTTAGCTAGGCTGGTATGTCCCTATTAACTATGGTGTGTGCCTAAGGAGCCAAATACCTAAATACAAGGAAGGATTCTTTGGTAGGAAAGATAGAAATCATTCCTAATGTGGCCATAAAAGACATTGAGTTCAGTTCTACTTTAACCTAATGCAGGTTTGTTTTGTAAAATTTTGTGCAAAACCTGCTGTAATGAAATGTACCATTTGCAAATTCAACCACACAAACTTTAGGAAATACAAAATTGCAGTTTGTACAACAACATGAACTCTTCAGCTGTTACACAAACCTTTGTTTTTGAGATGTCTTTACTAATCCTGGGGGGTAGGGAGTGGAGAAATCCTGCAGTTAAATGAGCTCCTGGCTTCTCCTTTATATATTTGATCTTGAGAATGTTAACTCTTTCCAACAAGTTTTGCTGCTAGTCTCATAGCTTTCATGTTCATATGCTGCAAGAAGTTTCAGTTTATGGATTTCATTCTTACGCATGAAGAAAAATTTTGCTGCAGCCTTTGCTTAAATTAATTTTAAAATCTTTAATTTTTTTGAGTCAGCTAAAATTTTGCATCACCTAGGATTGAAGGGTGGGAAATTGTTTTTCTTTAAACTTAAACACCCACAGAGACCTTCACATGTAAACATTTGAAGAACTTTCATATTGTATGTTATTTATTTATTTATTTATTTAAACCCATATGTCCACATTTCTATTTTCTAATAATTTCTTTGCTCTCTAATTCTTCTTTTAAAAAGATTATTTTTTAAAATAAACAATTCCTTTAATCAGAACTTACTCTTTTTTTGGGAGGGGGTACTGGAGATTGAACTCAAGGGTACTCAACCACTGAGCCACATCCCCAGCCCTATATTTGTGTTTTATGTAGAGACAGGGTCTCACTGAGTTGCTTAGCGCCTCGCTGTTGCTGAAGCTGGCTTTGAACTCGCAATTCTCCAGTCTCAGCCTCCTAAAGTGCTGGGAAGAACATACTCATCATTTTCCCCAAAATGTCATCTAAATGAAATGCCATTAATTACTATAAACACTATATAAATTAATTTTAAAAATATCAAGAATCAATGTAAAAAGCTTATCAAGAGGTCTTGAAATATTATAATAGAAGAAACTAACTTTCTAAATATTTATAAAATTTTTATTAGGTTACAGGCCTTTCCTCATGATTTGTTATCATTATTCTACCATGCTTTGTATTTTTCAAGTCCTTGTTCTAAAAATAAAGATAAGAGAAACGTGCCAATCTAGATTTAAGGAAAAATTATTTTTTGTCTCTTCTGAAATTGAAATTGCTCACCTGCCCTCAACAATGTTGGGTGCAAAATGATAGCCAGTCATACCAGCAGGGATCAGCAAATGAGATTCCAGACTGCCCATATTTTCTGAGTAGAATTAATGCCACAAGGAATATGCCATTCCTGATCCTTTTAACTTTGGAAGGAATTATTCAGATGGCCCTCCTTGAATATGCTAAAGGAAGCACACTTCCAGTTTATTTCTGTGCCATTCTGGCATCTAGTGCAACGACACACTATGATCAGCTCTTATGTGATGAGAATTTAGTTTTTTCCTAAGAGATGGGTCTTGTTATGTTACTCAGGCTGGTCTCAAACTCCAGGGCTTAAGTTATTCTCCCTCCTCAGCCTCCCAGGTAGCTGGCATTATAGGTGTACACCACAGTGCCTGACTCCTGTGATGGAGGTGCTTGAACATCACCTTCAAGATCTGTGACAAAGAGCCTCTGATAATGCTCAAGTACTTGGTAGTTTGTCATCAGTCTGCCACAAGTAGAAAAGGTTACATCAAAAGGGAGATGAGAGCCACACACAGTGGCACAAGCCTGTAATTCCAGCCACTCAGGAGGCTGAGGCAGGAGGATCATGAGTTCAAAGCCAGCCTCAGCAAAAGCAAGGCATTTAGCAATTCAGTGAGACCCTGTCTCTAAAAAAAATACAAAATAGGGCTAGGAATGTGGCTCAGTGGCCAAGTGCCCCTGAATTCAATTCCCTGTGCCTCCTCCTCCAAAAAGGGAGATGAGTACCCAGAATGAAATAGTCAACTTCAAATTTTTTTGGTATTACAATGAAGAGTTTGACTGATTTACTATTTATATAATTGTTAATATTTTTGCTGTGACTCTAGCAATAAGCGTGACTTCATAGAAAAATCACAGATTTTGGTATCAGGCCAGCCTGTGTTGAACTCTTGAACTACTCTCACTAGCTCTGCCACCAGTTACTTAACCTTTTTGAACCTCAGTTTCTTCATCTATAAAATAGAGATAGCACATACCTCAAATAGCTGTTGAGAAGCCGGGCATGGTGGCGCAAGCCTGTAATCCCAGCACTTAGGGAGGCTGAGACAGGAGAATCATGAGTTCAAAGTCAACCTCAGCAACAGCGAGACGCTAAGCAACTCAGTGAGACCCTGTCTCTACATAAAACACAAAATAGGGCTGAGGATGTGGCTCAGTGGTTGAGTGCCCTTGAGTTCAATCTCCAGTACCACCCCCACAAAAAAAAAGCTATTGAGAGTGAGTCATTTAGTAGTCCCCCTGACCCAATGACTTCATGATGTAGAAGCTAAACATATTGGATCTTTCATTTCTTAGATACTGGGGTTTTTTTTTTCCCCCTCAAGACAAGTCTTTTCACAGCACCTTTGCACTTGCTATGACCTCTGTGTACTCTACCTAAGATTACCAAGCCTCAGTCACTCCATTCTCTTATTCCACTGTACTTTTTCTTCACTAATGTACCAGCTGAAGTTAAAATGTACATAACTTGATGTTATGTTCTCCCACCCTCAGAACATATGCTGTACAAAAGCAGAGGCCTCATCTGTCCGTGTTACTGGTTTTTCACCTAGCTTGGTTCCTGGCATAGATAATAGGTGCATTCAGTGAGAGAATGAATGAACGAGTGACTCTACCACCCACTCACCCACCCAACTAAGAATATCCCAAGTACCAGTGCAGGACCTCTGAAACAGGTACTTTCTGTCTTTACAGAGTAGATGTATCTGCATTGAAAACCAAAAGGGAAGTAGGCCTGTGAAGTTCTTTGCATCTTTTAGACTTCTTTCCCATTAGATGGGCCTCTGTTGCCCTACTAGAGTCTCTATTTCCTTTGGAATTTGATTATAAGCAGCCTTTTCAGATTCTAGAGTTCTAATATATACTATATATATTTTGTACTAATCACTGCAATTACCTGGATTTTCCCCTAGTTAGTAAGTATATAGATTATTTCTTTCCAGCCATATCATGTGAATAGCACGGTTAAATATCATATTATGTTGTTTTAAAACATAGACAACTGCTGGGTCTTATGAAAGAAGAGAGGTGGAACATAATAACACTGGTACTGGATTCATACAGAGCTTGGTTCTTGTTTCTGCTCTGTCCTTTACTTAGTACTCTGTCACCTTGGACAATTTGCCTAATCTTTCTAGAATTTAAGTTTCTTGTGTATGAAATGATAATACCATCTTGCATATAGTTTTGTGGTGGAAACTAAGATAACATGTACATACCATTTTATATATATTATATAATACAGAGACCTTTTATTTTACATATTTGAATAGCTTAAATTAGGTTTTCATAAGTTGATCCTTTACAAATTACCAGGCTAGATGAATAAGTAGCCCAGATTAACCAACCAAGAAGGTACTTCATTTAGAGCTCTGCCTTTTATCCCTGGCAGTATCAGATTAAATAGAGGATACTTACTTTTTTGGTATTATTTCTGGTTTCTAAAATAGATTATTTGAAAAACAAATTCAACTCATGTTTACATACTATACACAGAGATGGAAGAGAAATTTATGGGATTGTGAAATGTTTGAAAGAACATCAATAAAACAGTCCAATTTGAAAGTTCATAGTTTGTGCAGTATGTGATTTTTAAACAAATTTAGAGATTCTTCTATAATGTTGTCTTTATGTTATATTGTGTATAGTTGTTACTTGCTTATGTCACAAATCACTTTGTAATTTGAATTTCTTAGAAGGCCCATTATTATTTGTTCTTCATAATCAATCACTTATGGAATTAGAAATTTCTTTCTGTCCAAGAGATGGCAGCATTTCAGTTTGAAAAACCTGTACCTTGAAGTGTTTCAGTAATTGATTTGTAAGTCTTTCTGAAAGAAGAGTTAAATCCAGAGGTTTTAAAGTAAGTTTTTTATTTTAGAATAATTTTAGACTTACATAGATGGTGCAGAGTTCCCCTATACCCTTCACCCACTTGTCTCTGATGTTAGCATCTTACATAACTATAGTACATTTGTCAAAACTAAGAGATTAACATTGGCACATTAAGTAAACTCCAAACTTTATTTGGATTTCATCCATTTTTCCCACTAATGCCCTTTTTCTCTTCAAAGATCCTGTCCAAGGAACGCCATTGCAGTTAGCCATATGATTTTTATTTTAATCTAATTTTATTTTATTTTATTTTTTGGCACTGGGGATTGAACCCAGGGACACCTAGCCTCTGAGTCACATCTCCTTTTTGTCTTAACTTTGGATCTGAAATTCAGCAGCTCCTCCTTTCTCTGGCAAAAGATAAATAGACCTTTCTTGGTCCTTTAACCACTACTTCTGTATTGATAGCTTAGAATTTTAGAATCATGCTTTGAGCACTCTCTGTACATTTAATTTCTACAGCAAACAGTGCCAATTCTTCTGCCTTTCTCTGGGCCTTGCTCTTTAGACTTACCAGAGACTTATCAGGTGCCTAGAATCTAAGAACAGTGAGCTTCCCTGTGTGTTCTCAGTTGCCTTCCAAAAACTAATACTGTCCTTTTTCTCTTTCCCCCTCCCTTTTTCTCTTGCTCCATCAAGAACAACTTGGGATATAATTTTAAATAAGCATATTTTGAGGAGTTGGGGATATAGTTCAGTTAGTAGAGTTCTTGCCTCTTTTGCACAAGGCCCTGGGTTCAATCCCCAGCACCACACACACACACACACACACACACACACACACACACACACGGATGTTTTGATATAAGGAAGGCCCTTTTGCTTTGCAGAATAAAGTTACCTCTTTGGAGGCATGGTACCAGATGACTAACAGCTCTTTTACTCCTACTTTGGAGTAAATCTGTCTGATATTAAAGTCTTAAGTGAAACATTTATATTTTTACAAAGCACTTTTCATGAACATTGTGGAGGGTTTTTTTGTGTTTCAGTGGGCAGGGATTAGTTCTCAAAGTTGTATTATAGTGAGAAAATTGAGGGTAAAAGAAATTAAGTGACTTTATTAGGTAACAATAGAGGATTAGAACCTATGTCTTCTGATTCTTTATCTGATGTCCTTCAGTCTCCTCTTAAAGGACTTTTTTTTTTTTTTGGTACTGGGGATTGAACTCAGGGGCACTCAACCACTGAGCCACATCCCCAGCCCTATTTTGTGTTTTATGTAGAGACAGGGTCTCACTGAGTTGCTTATTAGCACCTCGCCGTTGCTGAGGCTGGCTTTGAACTTGTGACTCTCCTGTCTCCACCTTCCCAAGTGCTGGGATTACAAGTGTCCTCTGCACCTGGCTAAAGGACAATTTTCTAAGTGTATTATATTCACTTGGAAATTTTAAAATACCCAAATAGCCAACACAGTATGCAGTCCTTGCCCTTTTTCCCCAGAAGTCATGTTTGGATTGACAGTATACCCTTTCTGGTTGAGGGTAGGGCCAATCATAGAATACACAGGGCCTTCAAGTGCTATTGTTATATTAAAAACAAGCCAGAAATATGTGGTTCAGTGAGTACTGTGCCAGCCTCTTTAGGCTGGTTTCCCAAGTTGAAGGAAGAAAATTAATTATGAAAAGGGCTAGAGAAACTTTGTGTTTAGGAAGCTTACGAAAATTATCTATAGGTTGAATATCCTTTATCTGAAATGCTTAGGACTAGAAGTATGTCAGGTCTTCAATTCTTTTTTTTTTTATTTTGAAAATATTCATATGAACTTTATAGGTTGAGCATCCTTAATCCGAAAATCTGAAATGTAGATTAGGAAAGCAAGAATGGAAAGCAGTTCAGTGGGATACTGTAGGACAGGGTAGAGCCAGAGAGGAGGATATGCAGTGGAACTGAGTAAAGGAACACAGAAACATCTGTTCTCTTTTATATCATTCTAGGATGCATCAGTAAAGGTTTTTTTTTTTTTTTTTGGTACTGGGGATTGAACTCAGGGGTACTCAACCACTGAGCCACATCCCCAGCCCTATTTTGTGTTTTATGTAGAGACAGGGTCTCACTGAGTTGCTTAGCACCTCTCTGTTGCTGAGGCTGGCTTTGAACTTGAGATTCTCCTGTCTCAGCCTCCCTAAGTGCTGGGATTACAGGCTTGAGCCACTGCGTCTGGCTATTAAAGATTTTTAAGAGTGTATCAGCACATTTTCTTGTGCTATAACAAAATACTACAGGCTGGGTAATGTATAGAGAATAGAAGTTAATTTGACTCATGATTCTGGAAGCTGGGGAGCAAGCACAATAGCATGGTGCCAGTATCTGGTGAGGGCCTTTGTGCCATGTCTTAACATGGTGAGAAAGAGCAAGTGTGGTAGCTTGGGTTTTTCTTCCTCTTTAGAGCCACTAATTCCATCATGGGGGCCCAACCTCATGATCTTCTCTAATCCTAATGACTTCCCAAATTGCCCCACCTTCAGTCACCATTAACATATGAACTTGGGGCTTAAATTTCCAACATGTGAGCTATTTGGGGACACATTCAAACATAGCTGGGCATGTACAATAAGTAGGGGCCTAGAGGAGAATTACTTTTTGGGAATATCACAAAACTACTTAAAACTTCAGCACAAACTGAGCATGAGTATAAAATATTTTTAAATCCCAGCTTGTGTGTTCACTCATCCTACTTCATATAGGAAGGATCTTATTTTTCGTTCTGACATCAAATATCACCTTTGTGCTCTCATAGTACCTAAAAGATATATAACTGTTTTTTTCCCCCAAGATACCATTTCTTTTTAATATATATGCACACATACACAAGACCAGATAAGACTTAAATTTGCCCGTACTCTTAGTTTCAGGGCTATCCCACTTTTGGCATGTGTGCTAGTCAAAGTTGTGTTTTTCTTTGTCTTTTTGAGTGAAAGTGTTTATTATAGACATTAATATCGTTCTTATAGCATTGCAATTCATTTTGAACCCCTTCTTTCCCTTAGACCTGAATTTTGTGAGAATGAAAACTATATTTTCTTCAAATATGCATTCCTAACACTCAGCCCTTTGAGAATACGGAAGATGTTTGAGGGATTGGGGATTTAGCTCAGTGGCAGAGTGCTTGCCTAGCACATGCAAGGCCCTGAGTTCAGTCTCCAGCCCTGGGGTGGGGGGACAAATGATGTTTGAGTGCATGAATTAAATTATGAGAATATTCTAACCACTTAGTATGTGTGTCTCTTTACTTTGAAAATACTCTTCACATTTATTAATACTCATTTGATGTTTGTTTCCTTCTGAAATTAAATTCCACTAAATACAGGTACTGTATCTGTCTGGCATATAGCAGACCCTCTTATTCCTTGAATGAATACTGAATAAAAGAGAACTTTTGAATAAACCACTAAGGAAAAATTGAATGAGGCCTGCATACAAGGCAGGTAGACCTGCTGACCCACTGGTACTGGAGCCCAGAGCAGCCGAGCAAGTGAGGATACAGGGAGTAAGTGGCACTGTGTGCTGTGATTCCTCTCTGGAGTTTTTCCCACAGTCTTTATTCTCCAAAGAGTTTTAGTATCTTAAATAGTTGACTGTGTAACAGCCAAAAGGAAATGTGAAGACTTAGTCATCACAAAGCATGAAAGGAGAAAAACTGGATTCTAGGATTTGATATCTCTCCTATACTTTATTCTCTTCCTGTAAAATATTTACCACAACTTGTAATTGTTTGTCACCATTCAATATCTGTTTCCCCACTGAACTGAAAGCTTTAATGTGCATAGAGGCCACAGGTGTATCTAGCACCTGGCATGGTCTGACACAGTAGTGTTTGTTTTAGTAAATTCTTGTTTTAGGTGAATGAAAAGGGAACGATCTACCCATCCCAACTCTAAATCCCTACATCAGTAGCCATGCTGAAAAGTAACCCAGTGGAATTTGGGGAACACTGTCTGCTGGAGGCACCCTTCAACTGCTTTTAATCATAAAACCTAGGAATGAAACTATTGAGAATAACCTTAGATTCTGAGTGACAGGTGATGTGTTTTTTTAAAATATTTTTTAGTTGTAGATGGATATAATATCTTTATTTTATTTATTTATTTTTATGTGGTGCTGAGGATCGAACCCAGTGCCTCACGCATGTGGGGCAAGCGCTCTAACACTGAGCCACAGCTCCAGCCCAGGTGATGTGTTTTTACAATCTGGATGCCACTAAGTGATTTTTCAGGCATATAGAATTAACCAAAGTATAAAATACACCAATAGAATAGGTGTAATTCACTGCTACAGAGATGATCATTCTGTCTGCCTGTTGAGCTCCAAGTAAGGCTAAAACCCACCCTGTTCCTTCTCTAACCTTCCCGGTAAAACACATTTTTCATTTTGAAGCTGGAAGTAGTTGTGTCTATTGCTGACTTAAGTTGGATTTGCTTATTTATTCTGGAACTGGTACCTGAAAGTTAGGAGAAAATGTGTCAAATATTAGTAGAACCAACTTTGGGAATTTATAGGGGCAGGATTTAGAGTAAGAAAGTACTATCTGAAGTTATTTTTAACAATTAATGCTTTTAGATAAATGTACTATACTTTGATTTCCCAAGTAGTCAATTATTCAAATAGCAGTTGTTGCCATTGTTCTAGGCAGGTGAAAAACTTGATTATTTCCATGGGGCATGGAGAGCCTGGGATTTCCCACTTTATGGTTTCTTGCGTCCAAGTCTTTTCTGGCAGGCAGCTTAATGGACTTCACCATCCATCAACTCTAAAGGCATCTGTTCATCTATATATAGGCTTTTCACACAGACTCATTTAGAAACAGATGATATATTAAATTTGTGGAATTCAATAACAGTGATATTCAATAACAGTGATAATTCAATAACAGGTATAAAGACTCAGGCTTATGCACAAGTAGTTGTTTTTGTTTAATTTTTATTGACTTGGGGAATGGTGAAGACTCTAAAGAGTGACATACAGTGAAATAGATTATGTCAAATTCTTACTCTCCTCAATCTCCCTGGACTAGCACTGTCTGTGAAAACATCTTAACTGGTTTCAGATATTTCTTGGTGAGGATGGATGAGCATTGAGTTCATGGTCACTGAAATAAACTCCTGATTGGGGTGACCTCTGCAGTGAGCATAGGACACATGGTTCATGTCACTTTCATAGTTTACTGAGAAGGAGTTACTATTTCTTCTGAAGTCCATAAGACTTGAAGTATAAAGGCATTTTATCAAGAGTGTTTAGAATTAAGAGGAACTAAGATAACTAAGGAAAAGGAAAATTCATATAAGTACTATTTCTTTGTAGTTAAAAGTCTTAGAAGAAGGATCATTGGAAATCTACACAGCCAGGAATATAAATTAATGAAGTGTAGGTTCCATAATCCAGAGTTCACTGCTTTTGCCTTTTTCCTGTCCTTGAGTACATTGTTAGAGCTAGCAGGAGAGAGTGGTACAATGTTTAAAATGGTACACACCTACAGTCAAGTGTAGTAGTACTCAAGATAATACCCAGAGTAAACACTGTTATTTGAATGGGAAACTTGGTCAGATTTTAGATGAGTGCAGAGTTGGAAATTAACTTTTAGGGGGGACAATATGGAATTTTCAGATAAATTGACTTTAATTTTGTAGTTTTAGAGATGAAAAATTTATTAAATTTTAGTTCAAATGTTAGTTTTTATAAGCTTCATTGCTTTCATGAGGCCAGAAGTTTTTCAGTCAAGAAGTTTGCACAATAGCCCGCATGAGCCTATCTATACAGGATTTACTCAGGAAGACAGCTGATTGGTTTTTCAAAATTATTCTCAGGTAATAACCACTGCTTTCATTAATTATTGTTCAGCATATTGAATTGTATTATTTGCCTATTCTCTGAAATCAAATTATTATTATTGTTTTTTGCACCAGGGATTGAACTCAGGAGTGCTTAACCACTGAGCTACATCTCCAGCCCTTTTTATTTATTTTGAGACAGGGTCTCACTAAATTGCTTAGGACCTCACTAAGTTGCTGAGGTTGGCCTTGAACTTACGATCCTTCTGCTTCAGCCTCCCAAATCACTGGGATAACAGGCATGAGCCATCATGCATGCCTGGCAAATTTGTTATTTTTAATCATTTTCTAATGGCTTATCTTAAGCCAGACCTTTGAAACATTATAAAAGATGATAGATTGTAGCATCCCTCTTCCCTTTATCCTGCTTAGCTTCCCCCTTTTCTTTCATACAAAGCATATTACATATGATTAAGTGCCCAACTTTTTTCTTTTTTGGTACTGGAGATTGAACTCAGGGGCACTGAACCACTGAGCCACATACCCAGCCCTATTCTTTTATTTACTTATTTATTTATACTTTTATTGGTACCGAGTATTGAACTCAGGGGCACTCGACCACTGAGCCACATCCTCAGCTCTATTTTGTGTTTTATGTAGAGACAACGTCTCACTGAGTTGCTTAGCGCCTCGCCGTTGCTGAGGCTGGCTTTGAACTCGCGATCCTCCTGCCTCAGCCTCCTGAGCTACTGGCAAGGCAAAACTTCAAAGGTCTGATTTTTAGTTTGCTCAGCTGTAAAAGGGAGAGGGTAATCATACATACCATCCTCACAAGCTCCTCCCTCGCTCCCCACAGCCCTTCCCCACAGGGCTGAGGATGGAACCCAGGACATTATACACACTTGGCAAGAGCTCTACCACTGAGCTCTACCCTCAGTCTTCCCCTCTTCTTTAAAATTAAATAACTTAAAAGCATGTCAGTCATTTAACACAGAGCCTCATACACAGTAACACTCATTTACTTCTGTTGTTTGAATTTTATTACTATAATTATTGCTGCTGATCTGTGGTTATAATTTATTTTGAAATCAAGTTCCTAGATTAATTTAAATTTGTTTAACTGAAGTTGATCACCTGAACTCCTCTGATCCTGGTTTGAACCACCAATTCTCCTGTCAGCCTCTTTGTCTGTTGTATTAGCAGAGTGAGCTTTCAGAAGATCCTGGAAAAGCAAAGTGAGGAGTTCTGGTTCTGGAATCAGGATGTTTGGGCTCAAATCCTGTTCTACTTTTTTTTTGGTACTGGGGATTGAACTCAGGGGTACTTGTCCACTGAGCCACATCCCCAGCCCTGTTTTGTGTTTTATGTAGAAACAGGGTCTGAGTTGCTTAGTGCCTCACTATTGCTGAGGCTGGCTTTGAACTTGTGATTCTCCTGTCTCAGCCTCCCAAAATGCTGGGATTACAGTTGTGCACCATTGCGCCCGGCTCCTGTTCTGCTCTTAGGTCAATTACTTAATCACTCTGGGCCTCATTTTCCTTACTGTAAGGTAGGGTAAACAATATCTGCTCTTTCTCCCCTACTGCGGCGCTGGCACTTGCGCAGAGAAGTGGGTGCTGAAGATTGTCCAAAGCCACAGCTAAATTGGTGGAAAATTCACTGTTGCGATTCCAGAAAGAGCAATTTTGTTCTTTTCTTAAGCTCCCAGTTTCTTTATACTTTATCTTATGTGGGCTTTTATCCCTGAATCTTGGCTAAATTCCTTAGGCTTAACCTACTGGCCTCAAAAATATTGGGCAGTCGCATTACCTCTCTGAGAGACTCCTTATCACAATAGGAATCGGTTATGTACTCTTATTTGGAATTAACATTATGAGTACTTCTCCACTCAACTCCATGCGTACAGTCGGAGATAGCTATGCTAAAAATCAACAGCAGAAGAAACACCAAGAAGAGGCCATCCCAGCATTAACAGATATTAATATTAGTGAAGTAAACTAAAAAAGAACTTTTGTTCTTTCTTGCAGCCAAAGAACTTTACACCAAAAACTGAGTTGCATATAAAGATGCTAACATCAAACATGAGTTTTTGACAGAATAATTTTGATCATAATTATTTATTTCCTCTTATTGCTCAATATTGAAATATAAAAATGAAAGTTGTTCTCCTCTTAAGCAAATTTTAATAATTGTAATTGTTTTCAAATACTCATTGTTAATAGAATAGATAAAATACTACAAAATAAAAAATAAAAAAGCCTGTCTCCATAGTGATATTATGAAGAAAAATGATTAAAAACACATGGGTTGGCCTGGGGCTATAGCTCAATGGCAGAGTGTTTACCATGTGTATGGCACTGGGTTCAATCCTTAGCACTGCATAAAAATAAACATAAAAAAATAAAGATGTCCATCTACAACCACCAAAAAAAAAAAAAAAAAAAGCATAGAGCTGTATCTGGTACAGAGAACATGTTCTAAATGTCAGCTACTAGTGTGGCTGTGGATATATATTTTTTTAAATTCTTAAATTTTTTGTTTTAAACAACATTAATTTATAAAACGATAGTAACTTTTTGGTAAGATTTCTTTGTATCATTTTGAGATCTAGTTCAATTTAAGAAGCAATTATTAAATGCCAACCTTATATGAGGTGCTGGGGGGTATCTATTAATAAGATATATTTCCTGCCCTCTAGGATAATTTATAAACTAGTAGGAGAGAGATGTTTAGGGGTAACTATTACATAGGGCAGAATACTTTTTCTTATTTTGTGCTTAGTAGAACACTTGCCTAGCATGTGCACAGTCCTAGGGCTCAGGGGTGTGTGGAGCAGGGGATGGTAGCCCTGTGAGGATGGAACCATTATTATCCCCATTTAAGGACGAGAAAACTAAAAATCAGAAGTTCGTACTTTTCATAATAGTTAAAAGGTAACTCAGAAGGCTCAGAATCTTCTGCATGTGGGGAGTGAGCTGGCAAGGCCAGATGAAGACAGTGGGCATTCCCTGGTGAAGTGAATAAAAGAGGTGGCAAAAGGTTCATGGTGCTCACTCAGTGAGACCCTGTCTCTACATAAAACACAGGATAGGGCTGGGGATATGGCTCAGTGGTCGAGTGCCCCTGAGTTCAATCTCCAGTACCAAAAAAAAAAAAGGTTGATGGTGCTAGAAGAAGAGGAGCTGGACAATCCTGGTTGGAATGACGTAGAATGGGAGATGTGGCCCAGGAACAGAGCCCTGGAGCTATTACAGCAGGGAGAAGAGTGTTGGGATAAATTTGGCAAGAGGAGTGTGAGGCAGTGTAGACTGGAGTTGGCTCAGACATTGAAATCAGTACTGGGAAGGGTAGCGATTCTTAAAGAGGAGAGAGGTTGGGAGGTGGGTTAGGTTTTCGGGAGAAAGAAATTCTACTTTGAGCCTACTGCATTGGAGATGTAGGAAAGAGCCTAGTTAGGATTCTCTCATTCTTGGAGGCCTCCCTAAAAACTGCTCTGTGGAAAAGACCAATGTTAGGACCCTGTGATTCCCAATAGATGCAAGTTCCCCTCAGCTGTGACTTGCAGGGCCCCTATAATTGAATACCTATCATGTAAGGGGACTTCCTTTGGCCTATGGGATTCTCTTAACCCCTCTTTGCACATTTTCTCAGTCATGGAGCAACAGCTCTGCCATTGTCTTGTGTAATGTCTGGTTGTTGTCCCTTTAGGTTCCATTAACTTTTGCAGTAGAAACAATTGACTTCTATCTTAATACAAATCCCCGTTTAGTTGTTTCAGTAGGTAGTATTGCCCAAGTAGAAATGGGGAGAAACACCTCTCAGTCTGCTAGCCCGGATGTGCTTTGAGTCATCTAGCTTGGTTATTTCACCTCAATAGAAAAAGGCCCTGAGTCAAGAGGAAGAGAAAGAAAAGAGATGTATTAATGGCACACTATCTTCTGGTCTAGAGAAATGCATGGCTTGGTGAAAGTAGCTCTGATTTTTAGATACAAAAGAGAAGAGTTTACAAATAACCAGTAGCTTCTGCTCTCCAAGCAGCTGCATCACTCACCATACACACGTAGTAAACATTCAATAAGGAAGTGCACGCACCTAGAAATCTGTTTGCTGAGTGCTGGTTGGTCTTCGTGATGATATTTTCTGTGAGTTCAGAATTGGTGTTTTTCAGTCTTAAGAGGATCGGACCCAGTATTGTAGAAGGTTTTGAGCAAGAGTCAAGTCTCTGGTACTTTGTGGATTGTTATCGCCCTGCAAGACACTTCGCAACTTCCTCTCACCACCCACAGCAGAATACGGAAACCCTGCTGTATCAGGCCACTTCTGCAATTACACAGTTAGAATTCAAGGGAGTCTTTCACGCTACAGCCGTCTGTTTTTAGATTTTCTTTGCATTTGAAAATGTATCTTTTGAGGTGGAATACCCAACTGACCGCTCATCTTTCTTCTCTCTTTGCTGCCTCGCAGTGCTGCAGCTGAAGCTCCAGCAGCGCCGGACCCGGGAAGAACTGGTGAACCAAGGGATCATGCCACGTAAGTGCCTCTTTCTTAGCTTTTGATTGTCACTTTAACGTGGTTGTGTGAACCCAATATGCCCCTGAAAGCATCTAACATAAAACAAGGGCGGTAGGTTTTATTTTCCACTCTTTTTCTTCCTTGTGCTTTTCCAAGTCCAAGGATTCTCAGTCACTAAAAAGTTAAGATAACTGTCCTAATTGATGAAGTTCCATGAAGCAAATCACATTAGGCATAAAGGGTGCCAGTGAATCTTTCTTTGCTTTTGAATCACACCTTTCGGAAGGTTTCTATGCCGTTACACTTCCTGTTACCAGAGGAGACTTTGCACTGAGCTATTGTGAGGAAGAACCCACTTGCATATGCTTTGCTTTTGTGTTCAGGGTGTTAGGATAAGAAACCTCTCTCCCACCTGTTCTCAGTAGGTATTTTCAGTGAATCACAGTTTAATTTAGAGTAAGGTCCTCAGGTAGCCTGTGGCTGGTATGGGTGTTTGAGCATGCCTGAGTGAAGTCATGGGTGGACCGTCATGGCGCTGGCCCAGTGGGTGCAGAGCTGCACCTTGGGGGAAAAAGGAAACTAAATCTTGGAATCTATCAAAAGTGAGAAAATCCACTCTGAATAACGACAGCCTTACAAAGAGTAAAAGCTGAAGCCAGCAGGATTTTGCTCTTTGACATTTCTTTCTAACTTGTCAGCAGAGTGTAGGCTCGCTCTCTGTTTGTGTGCCATCACCACCTGTATTCATGCTAATGAAGTAAATAAATAAATAAAATAAAAGTTGCCTATAATCCTAGCAACTTGCTTGCAATTCTGGCAGCTCAGAAGCTGTGAGGCAGGAGGATCACAAGTTCAGCAATTTAGCAAGACCCTGTCTCAGAATAAAAAAGAGCTGGGGATGTGGCTCAGTGGCAGAGCACCACTGTTATAATACCTGGTACCAAAACAAAAAGTCATACAGCAACTTCTGGCTTCACCATGGAACAACTGGTATTTTCCACCTTAACTCAGTGCCTATTGCCACTTTGTGTTCCTAACTCTCATTCACTCATAGTATGAATTAATGTGTGCCAATTGATAGAGCAAGATGAATCTGCTCCTGCTGTCAGGACATTTATATTTAGAAGGGCAAGAATGATAATTTAAAAAGGAGACAGTAGCCAGGTGTGGTGATGCATACCTGTAATCCCAGTGGCTTGGGAGGCTGAGACAGGAGGACAGCCTGGGCAACTTGGTAAGACTATAAACAATTTAGACTCTATCTCAAAATAAAAAAATAAAAAGAACTGGGAGTGTAGCTCAGTGGTAAAGTGCCCCTAGATTGAATTCTCAGTACCAAAAATAAATAAATAAAAGGACACAAGTAAATAAGATAATTTTAGAACCTAGTAAGTGCTATGACATAAACTAACTGGTGTGGATGTGTTAACAGGTAATAGGAATAAATTGGGGTGACTTCATAGATAAGATGTCCAAGAAAGGCCTCCCTAAAGAGGAAATATTGGAGCTGAGATCCAGGAAATACTGGATCTATAGAATGAGTTGGAGTCAACCATATTCAGAAAGCGGGAAGAGGGTTCAGGTAGAAGGAAAAGTAAATGTAAGGCCTGGTGCAGGCAAGAGCTTGGTGTGTTTGAAAGAACATCAAGGAGGCCAGTGTGGGTCTGGTGTTGTGGCTCAGTGGTAAGAGCAGTTGCCTTGCATGTGTGAGGTACTGGGTTCAATCCTCAGCACCACATAAAAATAAAGAAAGAAAGATACTGTGACCATCTACAACCTAAAGGAAAAAAAAAAAAAAAAAAGAAGCCAGTGTGGCTAGGGCATGGTGTGTGAGTGAAGGGGGTACTAGTGGAAATAGGCAAGGGGACAGGCGCATTCACCAGGGCCTGTCAACACCTGGAGGAGGTACACTTGATTTTAAGTACAATGAGAAGTCATTGAAGGCTTTTTTTTTTTTTTTAAATTTTTTTTAGTTGTTGAATCTTTATTTTATTCATTATTTATATGTGGTGCTGAGGATCAAACCCAGTGCCTCACGCATGCCAGGCAAGCGCTCTACCACTGAGCTACAGCCCCAGCCCCATCGAAGGCTTTTAAAGCAAGTAAGGATGGTATTTGATTTATATCATGATAATAGTAGGTCCATTTCTACAAATTAAAACCTAAAAGCAAATGTTAGCAGTCAGAAGTCTACTTCTGTTCTAAACATCAACCAATCTTCTTGTTTACTACAGCTTCCTACCAAATTATTTACCTACCTTATGCTATCTTCTGTGGCCCTTCAGTGAACGGCCCCCTACCCATAACCCTTAGTGTCAGGTGGCTTGTGCAGTAGATCAATAATGTGATCAGAAGCTGAGTGTGGTGGTGCATGCCTGTAATCCCAGCACTCTGGGAGGCTGAGACAGGAGAATCGCGAGTTCAAAGCCAGCCTCAGCAACAGCAAGGTGCTAAGCAACTCAGTGAGACCCTGTCTCTACATAAAACACAAAATAGGGCTGAGGATGTGGCTCAGTGGCTGAGTACCCCTGAGTTCAATCCCCAGTACCAAAAAAAAAGAGTGACCTGCTAGTCTGCAAACCTCCTAGAGAAACAAGTGACCTAGCATCTCACCTGTTTGTCCCTTTCTTGGAGGACAGTGTATCTAAGATAGTCATTTTTTTTTTTTTTTTTGTACCAGGGATTGAACCCAGGGTGCTTCACCACTAAGCTACATCCCCAGCCCTTTTTATATTTATTTAGAAAGAGGGTCTTGCTGAGTCGTTTAGGGTCTCACTAAGTTACTGAGGCTGGCTTTGAACTCATGATCCTCCTGCTTCAGCCTCCTCAGCTGCTGGGATTACAGGCGTGCGCTACCACGCCCAGCCATAACATAGTCTTAAATGCTCCAGAGATTAAAGAAACATGGGGCATGGTACTTGCCCTCAAAATTTGGATAGCTGTTTACCCATCCACAATAAAGAACAGTTCAGTACTGATATGTGGATGCTGACTATAATTGCACTACTATTTCTGAGATAATGCTATTTCTCAGGATCTGTAGTAAGTCTAGGATTAAAGAGCCAGGCAGACAGTGAGTGCCCTGAATTATTCTTCCTTTCTTCATTTCATAATAGGAACTACTGGAAATCATTGTTTACTAGAACTTATCAATTAGAGTGTGGGTCTGGCATTATGGCTCAGTGGTAGAGTGCTTGCTTAGTACTTGTGAGGCACTGGGTTCGATGCTCAGCACCACATAAAAATAAATGAGTAAGTAAGTAAACAAACAAACAAACAAACAAACAAACAAATGATGTGATACTGGGCATGGTGGTGCATGCCTGTAATCCCAGCAATTCAGGAGCCTGAGGCAGAAGGATCCCTAGTTTGAGGACAGCATCAACAATTTAACAAGACCCTGTCTCAAAATACAAAAATAAAAAGAACTGGGCTGGGTTTGTGGCTTAGTGGTAGAGCACTTGCCTTGCATGTGTGAGGCACTGGATTCGATCCTCAGCACTACAAAATTAAGGTATCGTGTCCATCTACAACTAAAAAAATATTAAAAATTTAAAAAAAAGAAAAAGGGCTGAGGATGCAGCTCAGTGGTGAATGCCCCTGGGTTCAATCCCCAGTGTCACAAAAAATGAAGATGATGCTTCAGCTGTTGGAGTTGTCTGCTTGCATCTCCAGGTAGACCATGAACTTGAGAAAGTGTCTTATTTATGTTTCTGTTTCCACTGCCTGGCTGTGCATGAGAATGAATGAAGACAGCTAGTTGTGTGTGTGTATTTTAGAAACAGATCCCACTCTGTTGCAAACCTACTGAAATTCTGGACATGGAATTTGAACAAATGCTCCTAATTTGTCAGGAGCCCAGGTACTGAAATTGTTCTGAATATTTAATTGAATACTTTGGGTTGTTCTCTGTGTCTATAAAGTGAGAGTAATTGTCTTTCCTGTAGGAATAGAAACGACTTGCTTATGTGAGAATAGTGCATCTTCTGAGAGCCACTATCACCTGTGGACACAATCTTTTTCTAGTGATGAAAGTAGGTAGCAAACTCTTAGATTATGAAAGAGTGTTGAAGCCTGGGATAGTTTCAGGTGTGAAATTCCTTGCTCATCTATGTACCTGGTGATACATGGATGGGGTTCTGACCTCATGAAGATGAGGGTCGTCCCCCTACCTGATAAGTAACCCTGGTTCACCACCCCCTTTCTCTTACTGTCTTTTTTTTTTTTTTTTTGGTACCAGGGATTGAACTCAGGGGTACTCAACCACTGAGCCACAATCCCAGCCCTATTTTGTATTTTATATAGAGACAGGGTCTCACTGAGTTGCTTAGCACTTCACCATTACTGAGGCTGGCTTTGAACTCGCGATTCTCCTGTCTCGGCCTCCCCAAGTGCTGGGATTGCAGGCGTGCACTACTGCACTCAGCCCCTTTTTCTTACTGTGATCTTTAGCCTTCCCCGCTATCTCCACTAACTCCATAGCTCACCCACACTGCGTATCCTTTAAGGAAAGCATGAGAGTACTAGGACAAAGTGTAAGTGATTGGCAAGTTGTTGCAGAGATTTGGAGGTTTGGAGACCTGAAAAAATAATACCTGGTTGGAAGTGCCCACTTCCATTCCCATTGTGTGGGCTTGAGGAGTTTCTGAAAAGAGCCCTTGTGTTTAAATTTGCTGTACAACTCCAGAGGAAGACAGGGCCTTGGAGCCAGAGAAAGGAGCAAGGTCACCATGGCTGTATTTTGTCTCATCATTTCTGGTTTATACCTTTTATCACGTTCTTCCCATGCCAACTTTTTTTCTAGCTCTAGGAAGAAAAAATCCCACCCAGCTCTTTTCCCAGAATGCTCAGACACAGTTCCCAAGAGAGCTGTTCAGACATTATCTCTGCACAGGATTCGCTGTGCTTCAGGATGGCTCTCGTGTTTCTATATATTGTTCAGAGTTGGGGAATGGGCTTTTTCCATAGGATTTAGGGAGGTGAGCATCCTCCAGTTCCTCTGCTGCTTGGTGTGCTTTGTCCACGCACCTCAGTGTGGAGCACGATGCTTCTGATTCGCTGTTGAACAGGATCATTTCCTAGTATCCTGTATTCTCATTATATAAACATATGTCTTGAATTTAATACAACTTAAGCTCTACCAAATACAGAGTGCCAGATAGCATAGGCCCTCACAGTCTAGGTCCTGAGCTTTCTCTAACACTCTGTAAAGCTCTGAGGTTATTTATTTGTTTGTTTGTTTGTTTTGATGCCAGGGATTGAACTCAGGGGTACTCCACCACTGAGCCACATCCCCAGCCCTATTTTGTGTTTTATGTAGAGACAGGGTCTCACTGAGTTGCTTAGCGCCTGGCCGTTGCTGAGGCTGGCTTCGAACTTGGGATTCTCCTGTCTCAGCCTCCCAGAGTGCTAGGATTACAGTCGTCCGCCACCATGCTGGGCCAGCTCTGAGGTTCTTGAGGGAGAGGGAAGATGGCACAGACAGGGAGCAAATCTTTAAATCCAAAGATTATAGCCTGGAATGCCACTGCATCCAGGGGTGAAGACTCACAATGAAATGAGTCTTTTGTTCTCAAACAGAGCTTCCTCTGCAACTTTTTAACATTTAGAGGTGTACAACGTCACAGGAGAAGGTGAAAGTTAAGAGAATTGTTCTGGTAGTGAGCACTATCCCAAAAGAATAACCTTTCAAAGGAAAAAATGTGGAAGTTCTCCTGACCCAGGCAAATGAGAAAGAAGCCTCCTGTGACCTCTTTGGATGTGAGAGAAGAACCATATTTGTCTCTTCTCTTCTTTTTCTGCCTGTTGTTGTTCCATAGAGACTCCTGGAGAAACAGCATAGAATAGCATTGTGTTTCTAATGCTACAGTTAACCCTACTTCACTAGTTTCCATATGCAAATTAGTAGAAAAACATTGATGCCTTGGCAAGCACCTGAAGAAATAATTATTTTTGTCCTAGGGATACTTCAGGGACTTTGTTTTCTCTTCTTCAGCAAGCTTGTCCTGTCTTGTCTTTTTCTTCTTTTCATGGTGCTGGGGATCAAATGCAGGGCCTCATGCATGTTAGGCAAGCACTTTACCATGCGCTTCATACCCAGGCCTTGACATTTCATTTTAAATGGTGTTTCTGTGTGCCAGTCTGATGCCATTGTTAACTTTCCTCTGAGTGGTTAGGAGAATTCAGAGGGTGAAAGCAGCACAGCTCAGAGAGGGCCACCAGTTAGTTTCAATCCAAGGCCTTTTAGACTCTTCCACCCTTGGAATGTGTTCACACATGTTGCCAAGTGGATCAGTGAGCCACATCAGTCAGCTAGTTTTGAAAGGTGGTTCATGGATCTGCAAGTAGGCTTTGTGTATCTTATACTGATCCCAGAAAGAATGCCTTCACTTAATGGGCTCCTGCAGCTCTGTAATTCCCACCTCCCTTTTTTTGTGGTAGTGGGGATTGAACCAGGGATATTATACATCCGCAGCCCTGGTTTTTTGTTTTGTTTTGTTATTTAAAACAGGATCTCATAAGTTGCCCAGACTGGTCTCGAACTTGTGATTCTCCTACTTCAGCCCCTCAGTAGCTGGCATTATGGGCATGTACCATCATCCCTTACAAGCTCTGTTTTGTTTTAAAAATGATTTTATCAGTGCATTATACTTATATGTAATAATTGGGTTTATTTTGACAAATCATACATGTGTGGAATTTAATTTGCTCCGTTGCAGTTTCTAGTGCCCCCTTTTCCCTCCCTTCCCTTTAGCCGCCCCTCCTCTACTCCACTGGCCTTTCTTCCATCCATCCATTTATTTAATTTATTTTTTTGATACTGGAGATTGAATTCAGGGGTACTTGACCACTAAGCCACATCCCCAGCCCTATTTTTTTTTGTGTGTGTTTTATTTAGAGACAGAGTCTCACTGAGTTGCTTTAGCGCCTTGCTGTTGCTGAGGCTGTCTTTGAACTTGCGATTCTCCTGTCTCAGCCTCCCAAAGCTCTAGGATTACAGGCATGCGCCACCACACCCAACTGTGTTTATTTTTTTAATTGGTACTTTATGAATATATATAAAGTTGGAATTCACTTTTGTATATTTAAATATATACATAGCATAATTCTGTTAAATTCATTCTGCATTTAAGGTCTGTTTTTAATAAGCTTTACTACATCTTGATTTTCATTTCTCTAATACTAAAGTTCAATACCTCTGTCATTCTTCACCTATCAGTGTTAGCCAGGTGGTCCACACAAAGATAGTGTGGCCCACTGAACATGCAAAGCTAATCTAAGTGGTTATTTTACTGGGTTCCAATGTTAGCTGTAAATCTTCTGTTCTTCTAACTACAGCAGTCTAAACCAAAAGGAAATTACTTATCTTTGACAAAAGGTTGTGTGATACCTGAAAGTACCAGGATTGATTACTTATGATCCCTTTCTCTCTGAAACTAAAGTATTTCTAATTCTCTCTTACTTTTTCTTCCTTCTTCTCTTCTCTCCCCTTCCTTTTTTTCTTCCTCCTCTTCTCCCCTCCACCTCACTAATCCTCTGCCTTTCTTTTCTTCCTCCTCTCTGCCTCCAGAAGCACTTTGGGGCAGTCTCTGAACTGTTGCTCCTGTGAGCCAGAGAAGTTTGGCCAAGATCTGACCAGTGACCCTTTCCAGAAGGAGCTTGGAAAAGGCCTCCCCAAGCCCCATGGTTCTCCCACTGAAGAGATCTGTCATTGCCCTCACGCTCTGGCTTCTTTGAGGATTGTGTTAGCATTGACCCATTTACTCTTTCATATACAGAGATACCTTTGGATAGAAGAGATTCTCCACTCCTCCACCCTCCCTTCCCTTTTTGAGAGATTTCTCCACTCCTCCACCCTCCCTTCCCTTTTTGTTTCTTCTCTGTTTTTAAGCAGAAGAGAACCCTACCTGATGAGGTAATGTGTCCCCCACAGAAGTGAGGCTGATCTGATCCCCAGATTTGAAACAGATAAAATTGTGTTAAGTGTGTGAGCACATGGCCTCTACAATCCTTTATCTCAGGAGAACATCTAGGGACATCATTACTCCCTCAGGTTTCATGTTGCTTTTATGATACATGTCTGCGTCCTCATCTTTCTTCGTACTGTTGGAGGGTATATTTCTACCTCAGTCATCAGTGACTAATGTAGAGCTTGCTCCTTGGCCTGTTTTTATCAAGTCCTAAAAGAGGAGTCTGAAGTGAGTTGTATAATCATGGTCAGAGTATATTCATTGAATACAAAGAATTATGTAATAGTGGCTTCTGTTGAATAATACAGACCACAGAAAGTGTCATTGTCTTCACCCCTTACCCCTTCTTCTTCTTAGGGCCTCATGCATGCTAGACATGTGCTCTACCACTGAGCTACATCTCCAACTCTAGGAAGTAGTCTTCATGAGTTCTTGATACAATATAATATCTGAAACATGAGGTATTGTTTCATTTCATAATTCTTAGTATTTGAGGTATACACAGTGAACTTTTTTTGAGGATATTAAGTGAAGTGGAAGAGATAGATTATAAAGACTTTATTTAATGTTAATCTTCACCCAGTGCAGTAGTAAGTACAGTTGCTAATTTGTGAGTGAGGATGGAAGTCTCAGGGGGTGGTCATGTGACTAGCCCCAGGTCACACTGCATGTGAAAGACCCCATCATCTTTAAGTACTCCAAGCTACTACTCATGCCTGCTAGTTCTGAGGCTTGAAAGCCATGAGCATCTTTCCACTTCTGATATCTTCTGAAATCTTGCTTAAATTAGAGGTTCTCAGTTTTTTTGTGTGCCATCGATTTTCCTTGGAAAATTGTGCACATCTTCTCAGGATAGTTGCCCAGGTAGGGATCCAGAATTGAGTGCACAATTTTCAAGCATTCAGAGTTGCTCTGAAGTTAGCTCACTGTATCCTAGCTTGAGTCACTGCTCTGCCTGAATACAGAATCAAAGAAAAATCATCAACCTAATGCTAGTGCGAACCCTTACACACTAGTGACACAGCTGACCTCCGCTTTTGCAACACTCATTGTGTAAGGAACCCTCCGTATTTCCTGCACTGAAACCAGAGTTCCTTTGTGCTCCTCGCCCCCTGCGTGTCCAGACCACTGTCTTCCACTGGGTGTCATTCCCAGGGCCCATTCCAAACAGCACGGTGTGGGATCCATCCCAGCAGGGTAGGCCTTAGCCAGGATGTGAGGAAAATGGCTAAAAGCTCTGCTACTTTGGTACCCAAAAATATATGCATTAGTGATACTAAAAGGGGCTCAGGAAATTTAAATTCTACCCACAGCCAGCAGGGTTGAAATTTCAAATCAGGCTGTTGAGAAAATTCATCAGGCTCCTCCTCATAATGTCCTTTTTAATCAGCCCCTGGTAGTGGAGAATGAGCAAATAAAACCCTGACTTTCTTACCTTTTCTTTGCCTTTTGGACAGGGAAGCAGTGGTTTGTGTTCCAGTTTAGTGGCACCAGAATCATGCAGACAACTCACTAAAGATCATCACTCCAGATGTTCTTGTACTGCAAAGACATTCTCATGCAAATGATTTTAACCACTGGTGTAGAAACCCTGGGCCTGGCTCCTGCATCTTCCTCTCTTCATGGCATAGGATATTGTATTCTCTTCTCCTCAGGAGTGCTGAAGTAGAAGACAGCCCTGTCCACAGGGTTCAAGAGGTGATGGCAAAAGTAAATTCCTAAGACAGATGTAGCTGTTCTGTGTAAAATGGATGGACACACAGCTTGTGAACCCCATCTCCAGTGCTGGGGAAAACCTCCCTCACCTGCCTCTCCTGTGGCCTCGGTGCCATGCCAGTGGTCAGTTCTGGCAAGTTCATGAACTGCCTAGAGCTGTGTGACACTCTTGTGCTGGGGCCAAGTGATGTTGCACAGGACTCTGTTAACTTTGGGTAGAGTTTAATTGTAGGATGACTCCCTTTTCTGCTGTGTTGGCCCCTTCAAGAGAGGGCTGGAGGGGAAAGGACTAGGACAATGTGTGCCCCTGGATATTTTCTTAGGACAGATTTGATGTCCTCTCTTCTGTCTCATTGCCAACATTAGAGAAAAGGACATTGTGGCATTTGTTTCTAAAGGATTCTCCAGGATAAAAAGCCAAATGAGAAAGATTAGATTAAAATCACTATTGTTTGATATTTTTTAGTAACTATCACAAATTTAGGCGGGGTGGGATTAAAAAACACAAATGATACTTGATTAGTCTATTCTGATTCTCTTACCCCCACCAAAACTGTATACTTTGTTGCTAAACTATGATGTTTGGGAGCTGGAATTGTAGCTCAGCAGTAGAGTACTTGCCTCCCATGGGTGAGGCACTGGGTGTGATCCTCAGCACCACATATAAATAAATAAATAAATAAATAAATAAATAAATAAATAAATAAAGATATTTTTAAAAATTATATGTAAAAAAACTATGATGTTTGGTAGATTAGGTTTGTTAAATGTATTTTTTACTTGCAGTATTTTCAGTTTATGATGGGTTTGTCAGGACATAGCCCCATCATAAATCAAGGAACAACAGCGTGTGTGCGCGTGCGCACACAGACACACACACACACACACACACACACATACACACACACACACCTCTCGAGCATCAATAGGATGTCTCATAATCAACTAAAAGCTGAACTCAGTCTCTTCTACCCTGCCTCAGCTTATTGCCCCTGATCTAAGAGTGTCAGTGGCACACAGTTCACTCAGTCACTCAGATTTGTTTTACCAACTGTCCCTTTTTTTTTCTCCTTTCAGTACTAGAGATTAAACCCAGAGGTGCGCTACCAGTGAGCTACATTCCACAGCACTTCTTAAATTTTGAGACAGGGTCTCCCTGAGTTCCTGAGGTGGCTGTGAACTTGTGATTCTTTTGCCTCAGCCTCCCTAGTTGCTGAGATCATAGCTTGTGCCACCACTCCTAGCTCCTTAAGGTACTCTGATCATTGCTGGAGTGATCTTGTAAAATGCAGTTTGCAGCTATTTTGCAATTCCAATTACAAAATTTATTTTGTAATGATTCAGCCAAGGATCATCAATAGATTCTATGACCATTAGGTAAATGATTATGAGGGAACAGGATTTTTACATGGCACAAAGTATTACCCCACAGATTGATTGTAAAGTGGAAAATATTACCCTTAAGATGGAGAGACCTGGTGGGATCTTCAGGATTTTTTTTTATTTAAATAGAGACAGGGTCTCACTGAGTTGCTTAGGGCCTTGCTAAGATCCTCCTGCCTCAGCCTCCCAAGCTGCTAGGATTACAGGCGTGCGCCATTATGCTCAACTCTGAGGGTTGGTTTTTTGTTGTTGTTTTGTTTGTTTGTTAAGATATAGAGTCTCACTACATTGCCCAGTCTGGCCTCAAATTAACAGTGCTCCTGCCTCAGCCTCCAGAATAATTGGCCTGGTGTCACCTTTAAGACTTTCAGCACCATCACTGTTTAGATACTCATATCCTGTTTTTCCTGATATGAAGTACATGTAACCTCTGTGGTTTTCTTGCCAAAAATGTAGGAGTATTACTCTGGATTGTGACTAAAGAGACAACAAACCATGCAGATTCTCTATTAAAGTCTTGAATTGGACAAAATCCAAATAGCTATAAGACAATTTTGGGGGGCAGTTGAGGAATTTCAAATATGGACTTTAAATTAGATTACATTATTGAATTAATGTTGATTTTCTTAGGCATGATAAAATATTTTAGTCATACAAGAGAATTTACTTATTCTTAGGACATGCACACTGAAGAATTAAAGGTGAAATGTTGTGATTGATACCTATAACTTAATTTTAAGCCATTGCATAAATGAAAAAAAAAATTGTGTGCAGGGGTGGGGGCAGGAGAAGAGAGGAGAGAAAATCAGGATAAAAGATAACAGGTGAATCTAGGTCAGAGTTATAAGATTTGTCAGTTTTTGTTTTTGATTTGTTTTTGATGGGTTTGAAAAACTTGAAGTTGAAAGTGGGGAAAAGGGTACCATGTGAGTTCAGACATTGGGTGAAATGAATACATGGTCATTACCAGATGTGTTTTTGCTCTCTTTATTTTTATTTTTCATACTAGTGATTGAATCCAAGGGTGCTTTGTCATTGAACTACATCCTCAGTGCCCCCCTTTTTAAATTTTGAGATAAAGTCTCAGTTGCTTAGGGCCTCGCTAAGATGCTGAGGCTGGTCTCAAACTTGTTATCCTCCTGTCTCAGCCTCCTGAATCACTGGGATTACAGATGTGAGCCACCATGCCTGGTCCCCACACACTATTGTCCAAATGTTATTAAGGATTTTGTCCTGAGGTCAGTGTATTAGCTAGCTATCACATCAGCCTGGGGAGTGATATCAGAACTGCATGGACAGGAATGGAGGAGTTTGTTTCCTACTTGATGTTTTAAATGTTTTTTTAAAAAAGTGTGAATTTCTTTGGGTTTGTCTTGTTTGGGGTTTACTGAGCTTGCTGAACCTGTAGGTTTATGTTTTTTGACAAATTTGGAAAGTTTTCAGCCATTATTTCTGGAGTTTTTGCCTTATTTTCTCTCTTCTTTAGGGCTTTGTTGACATGATGATGTTAGACTTTTTGTTGAAGTCCACAGGTCCCTGGAGCTCTGTACAAGTTTTTCCCAGTCTGCTTTCTTTTCGTCATTCAGGTGGAATGATTTCTGTTGTTCTGTCTTCTAGCTCATTCATTCTTTCTTTTTTGGTGCTGGGGATTGAACTCAGGGGCACTCGACCACTGAGCCACATCCCCAGCCCTGTTTTGTGTTTTATGTAGAGACAGGGTCTCACTGAGTTGCTTAGCGCCTCGCCATTGCTGAGGCTGGCTTTGAACTCGCGATTCTCCTGTCTCAGCCTCCCTAAGTGCTGGGATTACAGGCTTGTGCCACTGTGCCCAGCTTCATTCATTCTTTACTTTGTCACCTCTGTTCTACTGTTGAGTCTATCACTGAGTTTTCAACATTATTATGTTTTTCAGTCCTAAAATTTCCATTTTTTTCTTTATATCTTTTCTTTCTTTGCTGAATTTTTTCTTTCTTTGCTGAAATTTCTGTATTTTTCTTTTGTTTCATATATATTAATTGTTGAAGCATTTTATCACGGCCGCTTTAAAAATTTTGTCAGCCATTTCTGGCATCTCTTGTCTTTTTTTTTTTAAATATTTTTTTAGTTGTTGATGGATCTTTATTTTATTCATTTATTGTTTATATGTGGTGCTGAGGATCGAACCCAGTGCCTCACGCATGCTAGGCAAGTGCTCTACCACTGGGCTACAGTCCCAGCCCACGTCTCTTGTCTTGATGTTGGCATCTCTTAATTGTTTTTTTTTTTTTTTCATTGTGAAATCTTCCTGTTCTTGGTGTGTTTAGTGATTTTTGATTAAAATCTGGACAATATGAGTAATATGAGTCTACACATTTTATTTCCCTCTCTTAGCTGGATTTCTCTGATACTGCTCTGGCAGGGGAAAGGAAGGGACTGTGCTGCCTCCTTACTACTGAGTAGAGGTAGAGGTCCAGGTTCCCCCTTTGGCAGCCATTGACACCTGCATTGGTGGTGTGGGAGGGGCTGTTCATTAAGATTGAGAATTTCTGCTCCCCGTATGGTCTCCACTAACAGTGTGGTGGCTGATTTTGCTACCCAGCCTTCCTCTGGCATCACCTCAGCCTGGAGGAGTAGGGCCAAGTCTATACTCCATGTGGGGGTCTCCATATACACTGTGGGAGGGGGGATGTTTGTTACTAGCTGGTAGGCATAAAAATCTCAGTTTCCTACTTGGTCTTCTCTGACCCACCTCATCAAGGGTATGAAAGCACATCACACAGCCTTCTGAGGGTAGAGATCTAGGCTCCAAACTTGGCCTCTATTGAGGCAGGTGGGGGTAGGATTGAAGCCACCATTTCTTTCCTGTGGTATTTGACTAAAGTGGAATAATTACTGTCTTAAAGTTTTCTGTCCATTGGGCGGCCCTTTTCCTGGCCCAGGCTAGAGAAGACAGGCTCTTGTCGGGGGCATTTTTAGCTGCACTCATAGGCATTTCTGAGTTGCAAGCTTCTTCAGCTCCCAAGTCTGGGATATATGAGGTAAAAGAAAATCCGGAAAGGAACTCACCACCTTGTCATTCCTTGGGTCCCAGCCTCACTAGTCAGTTTACCTTTTCTCCACATTTCAGAATCTCTTTTTTTATATGCATATATAATATCCAGAGATGTTACTTGTGCTTAATGAGAAGAATAGAGAACAGTACATCTCTTCCATCTTATCAAAAGCAGAAATCCCTGCAGTGGCACATGGTAGTTCTTCATGGATTGGGCCCTGCCTCCTCTGCCAGCCACATCATCCCCACGGTCCATGCATATCAAAGGTCTGTAGTTCCTTGAACTCGCCTGTTCTTTCATACCTTCGTATAAAGTCTTCCTGGACAGTTCATAACACTGTTCTCTCAGGTTGAATTTTGCCTCTTCATCCTTTATAGCATCTCTAATTACCTCTACTTGTGTACTTTGTCTTGTATTGTAACTGTTTGTCTTTTTCCCATTAGACTATGAGTTGGGTCTTCTGTGTGTCCTCATCCTCAGCAGCCGGCGCAGTGCTTGCTCACTCGTTTGTTAGCTGTGTCCCACCTGGTTTGTTAAGTATTATCCCCCCTTGAATAGCCCTGCTGCTGTGCTGTGTATGTGCTCCCTGCTTCCACGGTGGCCTGCCTGAGAGCTGGGATACTCTGCACCATGGCACTCCAAGGACTGTGCTAACTCTGATGTTTATAACCTGGAGTTTCTCTGAATACAGAGTTGTTTGTGTGCTTTTGGCATGTCACTTTATCAAGGGTGGGAACCATGATTTTTATGATTGTCAGCACCTAATATATTGACATTCAGAACCAGACATCTGATACATATTCCTTAGTGATAATGATGAGGAAATGAGGCTTGAGGGTTTATTGCTGTCGTCTGATGACAGCCATTCCCAGAACTGCTTTATGGATCCTAGAAGACTTACTTGCCTGTGTATTTAAGTAAATCTAGAGCTGAGGAGTGGGGAGTGTTAGTTTGATGTCCTATATTTGCTGATAGGTTGTTTCCTAAGGACTTGCTTGTTAACTCTTCACACTAGGTTGACTCAAGGCTGTCTGGCTCAGGGCCCGCTCTGTGAGCATGAAGCCTTGTGGGCATCCTTTTAGCACAGCACTGAGTTCCCCCTGTAAGTGGTTGTCCATATATTTTTTTTTTTTTTTTTTTTTTTTTGGTACTGGGGATTGAACTCAGGGGTACTCAACCACTGAGCCACATCCCCAGCCCTATTTTGTGTTTTATGTAGAGACAGGGTCTCACTGAGTCGCTTAGCGCGTCGCCATTGCTGAGGCTGGCTTTGAACTCGCGATTCTCCTGTCTCAGCCTCCCTAAGTGCTGGGATTACAGGCTTGAGCCACCGCGCCCGGCTGTCCATATATTTTTAAAATGGAAGCCCGGCACAAGTGTGTAATCTCAGTGACTAAGGAGGCTGAGGCAGGAGGATAATGAGTTCAAGGCCAGCCTGGGAAACTTAGCAAGACCCTGTTTAAAAATAAGAATTAAGGGGCTAGGGTTGTGGCTCAGTGGTAGAGCACTTGCCTCGGTACTGCATATAAATAAATGAATAAATGAATAAACAAACAAACAAACAAACATCAGCATGTCTTGATCTGGATCTATGACCAAGAATTGCTGAGCTCAGACTAATTTATCTAGGCAGATTCGTGGGGTGAATCACCAGCCTCACAACAGGATGAGTTTTATAAGCTTTAATATGAGACAATATAACAAAGCAAGCAACAGTTATACTTTGCAATATTGAATATTGTATATAATGAATCAGTAATATAGAAAAACAGAAAGAGAGAGTGGCTCCAGCCCAATAAGCACTCACCAATCAACACCAGATAACATAACACGGGTTTGCAGGTACACTCAAAGCATCATCATTACCTCCAACACCCAGCCTTGGGTAAAATAAGCAACACCAAGAATGGGGTAAACACATAGGTAAGAGTCTTTCTCCTCAAAGCACCATTCAAGATCCTTCTTCTTTACTCACAACAGTATCAACACCTTGAACACCTATCCTCCGGTAAAATCAGCAACACCGAGGGTAGGGTAAACAACATAGGTGAGAGTCCCTTCTTTTCCACTTAAAGCATCATCACCACCTTCAACACCCAGGCTTGGGTAAAATCAGCAACACCAAGAGTGGGGTAAACACACAGGTGAGAGTCTGCCTTCTACCTCGCAAGTCAGCTTCCTTCTTCTCATCATCAGGTGCCTTCTTCTTACTGAAAACATCAGATTCTTTCTTCCCCGGTTGAAATTTCTTCTCAGATGGATCCCTTCTCTTCCTCTTCAGATGGATCCCTTCTCTTCCTCTTCAGATGGATCCCTTCTCTTCCTCTTCAGATGGATCCCTTCTTCTCCAGTCCAGTTGGATCCCCTTCTTCTGTCTCTTTCTCCTTTGGGAGGACTTAAAAAGACACAGCAACCCCTCCCAACATGCAGTTCAGTGTTATGCAGCTGGCCTTAGGCTGTAAAATCTCTGTGAGGTGGGAACTGGCCAAGTTCCAAAACTCACAGGATCAAAGGCTGAAAGTTTTGAGGCACCAAGAGCTCGTTAGTGTGCCAGATGGCCCCGGACAGTAACCTTAAGGGTGCTTCCTCCAAATTCCTCACTAATGAGCTCCCCTCTCCTAAGTCACACTCAAGGACGGGCCCATATTATTAACTATCTATACAGCATCTAAAAAAAATATTTAAAAAATAAATAAAAATTAAAAGGAGCTGGGCACAGTGGCACACACCTATAATCCCAGCACCTTGGGAGGCTGGAATTGTGAGTTCAAAGGCAGCCTCAGCAATGGCAAGGCACTAAGCAACTTAGTGAGACTCTGTCTCTAAATAAAACACAAAATAGGTCTGGGGATGTGGCTCAGTGGTCAAGTACCTCTGAGTTCAATTTCCAATACCCGCCTCCCAAAAAAAAAAAAAGAAAAAAAAATTAAGAGGGCTAGTGGTAAAGAGCCCCTTGGTTTAATCTGCAGTACCACCACCAAAAAGAAAGAAAGAAAAGATGGTCAGTTTTCCTCTTTTTATTTCTTTAAATCACAAATGGCCTCACTTAAGGTAGCAGACTTGTCAGGAAGAGGGCCCAGAATATTAGTTGGTGGTTAGGCCCCACATCTAGAACTGAAACTATGATTAAGAGTGCCACTGTTGGGGCTGGGGCGGTGGCTCAGTGGCAGAGTGCTTGCCTGGCATTGTGTGAGGCACTGGGTTCGATTCTCAGCACCACATACAAATAAAAATAAAAAAAGAGCCGGGCGTGGTGGTGTACACCTGTAATCCCAGCACTTAGGGAGGCCGAGACAGGAGAATCTCAAGTTCAAAGCCAGCCTCAGCAATGGCGAGGCACTAAGCAACTCAGTGAGACCCTGTCTCTACATAAAACACAGAATAGGGCTGGGGGTGTGGCTCAGTGGTCGAGTGCCCCTGAGTTCAATCTCCAGTACCAAAAAAAAAGTCCATTAACAACTAAAAAAAAAAAAGTGCCATTCTTGGCCACTTCTGTTCATTTGATTTCTGTGGAGAGCGTGGTTACTTTTCTTTTCTTTTTTTTTTTAATATTTTTTTAGTTGTTGATGGACCTTTATTTTATTTATTTGTATGTGGTGCTGAGAATCAAACTCAGTGCCTCACGCATGCTAGGCAAGCGCTCTACCACCAGGCCACAAACCCAGCCCTGGTTATTTTTCCTTTTAGCCTGTGCTTCATGCTTCCCTTTGTTCACACAAAGCAGTACAATGTCTCCAGTGGAACCAGCCCTCAAGCGTAGGAAAAGACAACCAAGAACTGCCCTCTGACACCAGCAGTGTGTAGTCTGTATAGCTCTTGTGTTTGCGTTGGTCTTCCCTTTCCAGAAACTGCCTTCCAGGAGTTCCTGGGAGAATAAAATTTTGAATGAGCAATATTCTGGTTGTTCCTGGCAAAGCTGTTGAGGCAGCAAGGAGGAGGGCATGGAGTCCAGATGAGTGCAGCTCTTCCTGGGGGACACACGATTCTGGGTTGGCTTTTGAGTCTTTCTCATTTTTTCACAACTAGCAGAGCCCTAAACTTAAGACCTATTTTTTGCTTTGCTCTACTTCCTTACTCTACTTACATATAAGCTTGTGTAATTTTCATTCTCCGTTGCCACTTGCTCCTGCATCAAGAAGCCCAGAGCTTTACCCAGATCATCTTACATCTCCATCCCCCGGCCACACTCTGGAATGTGGCTTTAGCAGATCTGGCTGGATGCACACAGGAGTCGTCCTCAGTCTCAAACCCAGTGGACCAGGAACACTTGCTGTCCCAGATCCAGTCTCTCTCCAAGTGAACCTGGGAAGCACTTAGTCAGATGTCCTGATAGAAGCCCACAGGTCTTTTCTCCTTCCTCCTTCCACCAGCAGAAGTGACTGTTGAGATGCTGAACAGAATTAAAAATGGAGGAAAAGAAGCACACACTGAGCTGGACTACTTGGGGACCAAGAGGAACCAAAGCTGTCAGGTTTAGATGGGAAGAAAGTAAGGATGAAACTGAGCCTGGGTTAGGCCCACTCCTTGAAGAATGGCCTGCCAGGGTGCGGTGGCGCACGCCTGTAATCCCAGCACTTTGGGAGGCTGAGACTGGAGAATTGCAGATTCAAAGCCAGCCTCAGCAACGGCAAGGCACTAAGCAACTCATTGAGACCCTGTCTCTAAATAAAACACAAAATAGGGCTGGGAATGTGGCTCAGTGGTTGAGTGCCCCTAAGTTCAACCCCCAGCACCAAAAAACCCACAAATCTACCATTTGGGATTGTTCATTATTATCTTGAACTTTTTCTTTTTTTTTTTAGTTGTGCATGGACACAATACCTTTCGTTTATTTATTTATTTTATGTGGTGCTGAGGATTGAACCCAGTGCCTCACATGTGCTAGGCAAATGCTCTACCACTGAGCCACAACCCCAGACCTATCTTGAATATTTTTTTTTTTTTGCTACTAGGGGTTGAACTCAGGGGCACTTGACCATTGAGCCATATCCCCAGCCCTGTTTTTTGTGGTTTATGTAGAGACAGGGTCTCACTGAGTTGCTTAGTGCCTTGCTGTTGCTGAGGCTGGCTTTGAACTTGGGATCCTCCTGCTTCAGCCTCCTGAACCACTGAGATTATAGTCATGTGCCACTGCACCTGGCTCTTCTCTATTTTTTGAAGAAGTTAAACCAACAGAGAGAAGAAGAAAAGACTTGACTTGAGGGCAAGACAGAATCATGTCATAATCCTGACTCTGTCATTTGCTAGCCTTTTCTAACTTTTTCTGGGGCTTAAAGTGGAATATTGCTTAACACATGAAATCATTAGCCTCAGCAACGGCAAGGCACTAAGCAACTCATTGAGACCCTGTCTCTAAATAAAACACAAAATAGGGCACTAGCTAGCATGTTTCATATATCTGGAATAGTACCTGTCATATAAGTAGGGACTTGATGAATATTAATCTTTTTCTTGCTATCACATGAAAACTTCCTCAAATCAGTGGGACCAAATAGGAGTTTATCTGTATACTGTAGCTGTTTCCTGTCAGTTTCCCCCATTAGTGGTGTGCCGCCTTGTGCTCATTAAAGTGATATGCCCCCTTCCATCAAGACATGCTGTGCTTGTGCATTATTTTTCCAAGATGCTGAATTTGTGCCTAACCTCTTGGGATAGCCAGCATAGGTTGTTGAGGCAGCCAGGGTTTTACACATATCATCTGTGGCTACAGTACAGCAACTAGCTGGCCTGTGAGGAAAGGGAGGCAGGGATTCAACCAAATTTCCATGTTTGTGGCAGCAGCGCTTTCCATGGTAAGTGAACCGCCACTTGCTTGTGAGTGTGCTCCATCCCATTTGATTCTTTGAGAGTTGAGGAGGTGGGCAGATTCTAAATCTCTAGGAGAAAATGAGGCCCAGAAATCAGTCACATCAGCAGTATTTGGTAGAACCCAGTATTAGGACATATATCCATAGCTTGCTCTCCAGGACTTTTGTGAAGTGTTGTGTTTTTTTGTTTGTTTTTGTTTTTTGGTACCAGGTATTGAACCTAGGAGCACTTAACCAGCCGAGGCACATCTCCAGCTCTATTTTGTATTTTATTTAGAGACAGGGTCTTACTGAGCTGCTTAGCGCCTCGCTTTTGCTGAGGATAGCTTTGAATTTGTTATCCTCCTGCCTCGGCCTCCTGAGTCGCTGGGATTACAGGCGTTTATCACTGGGCCCAGCTTTTGTGAAGTTTTGAGCAGAGGTGAAAGTCAGAATTCTGACTGTTAATGATAGTTTCAGGCTGTGCCGCAGACTCCTATCTTGTCATTGGATAGGACTGCTATCCTGTCACCAGCCACTTGCTTCCATTCCTTACAAAATATTCATTAATTCATTGAGTGCCCAGCACTCTAGGTGCTATGGATTCTGTGAGAAATGAAAGAATTAGACAGAACCCTGCTGTGCTCGGTGACTTATTGTAACAGTGTTACAAATAATAAGAACATACATGAAACGACTGTAAGGACTGTCAAGACCATGATGAGCCTGGCGCAGTGGCGGCTCAGGAGGCTGAGGCAGGAAGATCCAGAGTTCAGAGCCAGCCTCAGCAGTTTCGTGAGGTGCTAAGCAACTCTGTGAGACCCTGTCTCTAAATTAAAATACAATATAGGCCTGGTAGCTCAGTGGTTGAGTGGGGCGGGGCAGCAGACCCTGGAAGTTTTCTCCTTGACCAAATCTGCCCATGTGCTGAGCGCTCAGGGGCAGGTTGGCACATTCATCATACAAAACAGGTTTCAGCACACTGGGGCTCCATTTTTACGCAGTAGAAACCTGGGCTGGGAGTATTATTTACCTCTGGGGTAACCTGGATGGGTGCTGGTTTTTCTAAATTGATTTGCTAAACCTAGAGCTCCCCCTGCTGTTAGAGGGTAGAAAAGTCTCTTAGTGGAACTTTGAAGACTAGTTTCTTTTTTATCCTAAGAGACAGTTTTTTTGTTGTTGTTTTTAAATTTTAAACAAATATTGCTGGGACATTTGAGGCTTTCTTCTGAGACTGCTCTTGCTGAGGCCCAACCCCCAGGGAGGAAGGGGAGGAAGCACAGAGGTCCAGGCAGGATGGGGTCCTATCTGTGCTCTTGCTACTTTTAGCGTCTCATTACCCCTGCACTCCCACCGCAGCTAGCAGCCTATAAAGTTATCTCTGTGCACAATTTCACAGCTGTTCAGAAATCCTAGGGCAGCAGAAGTGAAACTGACCACAGTCTTGTAAATTTCTCTCTTATTGCCATTGTTCCCTACTTGAAGTGAGTCAGGCTTTGCCCTCTTCCTCAGTCTTAAATCATCATTTGTCCCCTTAGAGTCAAAATTTTGACAAAAGGAGACAAATTCTCCATTCACAGCACAGTGTCTGTAGAGGGGCTTTGTTTGGGCTTGTCCCTTAAGTGGGCTGGAGGTCCACTTGGTGGTGTCCTCAGAATAGAGCTAGAGCCACACCCTTCTTATAAGCTGCCGGTGGTGTGTGTGCTTCACAAAGGTAAGCCGAGTGGCAGCTGAGAAGTTCCTTTAGTCCTTAGAGATGAAATTCAAGTTAGTTTTAGCAGCACTACTAATGTCAGCTGAAGTGAAGAAGGAAATAGCACCTGAGAAGATAGACCTTTTCAGTTCGACTTTCCATTGAAACCATTTGTCCATTCAAGATTCCTGATGAGGCTGAAGGTGGGCCTGGCGTGCAGATCCATCCTGCCCTGTGTAAGTCCTGAGAGTGGGGCAAGGCCCAGATGGCCTTCATGGGGGCTTGGCTGTTAGGTGCCATGCACATTACAGAGCTTAAGCTTAGGCAGTGACTGCTCCTGTTAGGAATTATAAAGGGACCTTAACTGTTAAAGTGGTAGCTAAGCTGTAAAGGCTCATGCTTGCTCAGGTATCACTTCCTTCTTTACTCCAGCTATGTTAATGACACTGCTAAAACTAACTTGAATGTAAGATGTCCTCTCTACTGAGAATTGTAGTACTTAACATGATGCTTCACGAAAAGTAATTCTTTTTGGCTCTTTTTTGAACAGCTTTGAAAAGTCCAGCTGCATTTCATGAGCAGAGAAGGAGCTTGGAGCGGGCCAGGGTAAGGCACCCTTTTTCTCAAGGACCTCTACAGTGTGTTTTTGGTGCTCGTTGCATTTCTGGTTACATTTCCTTTGGGTCAGCCCTTGCCTCACAGCTCTGCACAGAGGCCTCTGCTTTCCTACTTTGTCCCTCCCCAACTGCTTCCTATAGTGGTCCTATGGAATATGGTCAGAGTTAGGTTCTCCTTCAGTGCATCTGAGGGTGTGGGATGATCACCCAGGGCTCCCTCCCTGAACCTGGCTGTGGACACCTCTAATCTTCCCATCTTTAGTTTGAGCCATTTGTAGATGATAGCCAGTCTAGATGTGTCCAGGAAGCATTGCCCCATTCTTACAGGGCAGGTGCCTTAAGGAAGCCTCCCTGGACTCTGCCTGGCCCAGAGCAGCCAGTGTCCATTTGCATCCTGTGGGAAGCAGAAGCAGGTGGCTTTGAGCCTAGGTTTCCTGCTATAGCACCTCACTTGTGTCCTTGTCCCCTTCAGTTTCAGTTCCCCAGTGGCCCCTGGAGAATATCCTCCTGCCCAGTGTGGGCAGAGATGGGGAAGTCACTAGAATGTGCTTCTCATCCCACCCTCTTTACTTTTTTTTTTTTTTTTACATTAAGTCAAGGAAAAAGACCCTTCCTCCTGCTTATATGGAGGACCACACCTCTCTTAGAGTCTGAAATATTTGCCCCTAAGACTTTTCTTCTATTTTTCCCCCTTAGAAAATTGTGATTAATTCTTAGTGAATAGGATGAATGAGGTCATGGGTGCTGGGAACCAAAGCAGTAACAAACTGCACTGTTTTTGTTTGCTGGGAGCAGTAGAGGGCCCACTGGGAAGAAAGAGTCAGCAGGTTTGCCCGTGTGCACCCCTGCTCCTGCTCTGTGTAGGAGTGGACAAACACTGATTAGGACAGCTATTGTCCTGTCAAGCACTTCTGTACATGAGGTTTATCCGTTTATTGTTCGTCCTCATATCAGCTCTATGGATTGCTTACAGTTTCCCAGTACTGGGACTGAACTCAGGGCGCTCTACCACTAAGCTGCACCCCAGCCCTTTTTTATTTTGAGACAGAGTATTGTTAAATTGTCCAAGCTGGCCTCAAACTTGTAGTGCTCCTCTCTCAGCCTCTTGGGATTACAGCATGCACCACTGCCTCTTAATATTATCCTTATTTCATAGATGCAGCCAAGAGAGGTTAGCTAACTCATCCAGCTAGCGTTGTAAAGCTCACACTAACTTTGTTCTGTGGATTCCAAATTTTTTTTAGCAAACTAATTTTATTTCCTAATGTATAGTAAACATATTCATCCAATATGTGCTTATCTTGCACATCTGTTCACAAATGACTTCCAAACTACAATAATTGCTTTTATATTTAAGCATATACTAAAAATTATCTTAGTTGAGACATGAAAAGTGAGTATATTGGACTGGTTACAGCAGAACTTCCTTTAATAAGTTCTAACAAGTCAAAGCTTTGAAACCTGCCACTTTTGTGCTTGAATAAGATGCTGAGCACTATCAGCCTATGTTCCAGAGGGTCCCATGCATTCTTTAATTGGTAACACCCTTACCACATCTGAGGCTCCTGTGCAGGCAGCTTCTTGTGGTAGCCGTGAGGCATCTCTGGTGGCTGCAGCAGTGTCAGGTCACACCGGGAGGGGCTGATACACTGCTCACCTCTCGGGAGTGATTCCTTTTTCATCAGTTGCTCAGCCGCTCATGTTCTCTAGCAGTCATGAATATATTTCATGGTATCAGCTGCCAAATCCTTATCTTTACATTCTGCATCTAAGGCAAACTGGTTCTCTGCTTTTCCATCAAGAACCTTGTACCTTTTAACCCAGTCCCAAGTAGCTTCTAGGTACCCAGGCTTCAGCCATTTGGCATTATTAATATGTTTACTGTTGGTGGAAGACATGCATAGGTATGTGGGAAGGGGCTGAGTCACCCTTCTAGCACCTACATGAGTTCACCAACCTGGAAGCTCCTCCAGACAGTTTTGTAATTAGTATGGTATTCACCTCCACCTGGGCCACTGTTCAGAGTTTTAGGTGGCTTACAAAATGCACCTCCCTCTGAGGTCTGTGAAGAGGTAGAGAACCCACTTCCACTCTTCCATCCTCTGCAGCAACTGAGGTAGTACTGCTGCCTACTGCTAGTGCTAGACGCAGAGCCTACAGCCACTTTAAGCCATCTCCTGGAGAACTCTGCCTCCCAGGGTGGGCACACAGCTGCTCAAGAGAGCACTGAGACAGCAGACAGGCAAGGTGAGGACCAGCCTTGACCCTTACTATACATATAGTGTGCCCTGGTATTTTGTACTCTGTCCTGTCCTGTTCTGTCCTGTGGCATCTTAGGCTGGTCTGACTCACTTACAGTCTTGATCTATGGTTTGCAAATGCTGGTATGGAAGTTAAAGCACAGTCTCTGGAGTCAGATCTGGGTTAGCCCACATTATAATTAGCCATGGGTTGGCTCTGTGGATGTTGAGGGAATAATTTAGATCACTCAGTCTAATAAATGCAGAAATGAAGACATTGGAATTTGAGGAACTAGAGCTGTGACACTATGTATTAAAATTAGTGCTGCATTTGGCAGTCATTCAGAATGAATTGAAAGTGCTCATGAATTCACAGAATGCTAAGTTTTTTGAAACAGGACATAAAAATTAAATTCAGTATGATTACAGCTCTACAAAATCAAATTTATCTTCTGTATGAAAGAATGACTAGAAACATCCCAAAATACTAACAATGGGTGCTTAGAAGTTTTTATTTATTGTTGTTTTAGTTTCTTTCTTAATTTTCTTTGATGAACATATATTACTTTCATGATAGTACAAGTAATAGTTTTTTTTTAATATGTATATCAGTAATCCAGCCTCTGAAACCAGTGATCTTGAAGGATGGTGCTGCTGGCAGGCACAGTTGGAAGCTGTTGAGCCTCCCACACCTCCCTGTGCCTCAGAACCCTGCAGTCACTATGGCCAGGACTTACTTTGTGGTCCTGTTCACACCGTAAGTTCATGAACTGGACCTGAGAGTTTCTTGGTGTTCTCTCTGTAGACAGAGGACTATCTGAAACGGAAGATTCGTTCCCGGCCGGAGAGGTCTGAGCTGGTCAGGATGCACATTTTGGAAGGTGTGTGAGATTGAAAATGCAGCTTTCTCTCACTGTGTTCTTACTCAGCCAGTGCTTTCTTCTGCCTGCCTTCTCCCCTCTCCCATCTCTGCTGGCAGGGGCAGGCAGAGGCTTCATACAGTCAGACAGCAGTGCTGTGGTGGCTGCCATTGGCTCTTTGGATGTGCCCAAGAAGCAGTCACATTGTGTTGAGTTGGCTTGACCTCTTCTCGAGGGTCCCACCGTCCTTCTATCAGGGAAGACCTTTCTTTTCCTTTGCTTTCCCTTTTTTCCCCTCCTGCTTCAGTTTCCCAAGGAGCTGGGGTTATAGGTGGGTGCCACTGCACCTTTGGAGCTCCTGTAAAGTCAGTTTTTAAAATGTGTTTTCTTTTTTTACCTTCGTTTATTGCTTTGCTCACTGGCATTTACTTGAGTACCTGTGATGGGGGGTGGGGGTGGAGGAAGGTGTGCTTAAATGTGCCCCGGCTGGCCCAGCCATGTATTTCCCAGAATTTTCTGGAAACAGCATAAATATGTTCACTTTTTGTTTGTTTAGTTTGGGGCTGTTGTTGAGGAAGGCAAAGACCTTTTCAAGTCTATACCCAACATTTCGCAGGTAAAGACATTGAGATCCAGAGCTAAAAAGACAGTTGCCCCATTGACCCAAGTTTAAGGGAGAACAGAGGCAATTGCATCATCCGTGCCCCTTTGTCTCTGCAGCTTCACCTTTGAATGTCCTCTAGGTTAGCCTGGCCTGGTTATAATTGTTCTTGTGACATTCGAAGCCAAGCCACCCTTCAGTGCCTTTGAAATGCTTTCTGTTCTGGTGGTCTCTGCTCCTCCACTCGGGGCTTCTAAGGCAGAACCGGAGATTCTCTTCCTCTTCCCACACCTTGTTCTCTCCTATGAGCAGAAACCTCGGCCGAGCCTTCCCTCCAGGCCAAGCAGCTGAAGCTGAAGAGAGCCAGACTAGCCGATGACCTCAATGAAAAGATTGCACAGAGGCCTGGCCCCATGGAGCTGGTGGAGAAGAACATCCTGCCTGTTGAGTCCAGCTTGAAGGAAGCCATCATTGGTGAGGAAGTGCAGGCCACCACGTGTGGATTGCAGCCGAGACGCGCAAGGGAAGGGAGTGCTGTGACTGAGGTGGGGTTGGGATTTTGGCTCTTGCTTGCAGTCTTCCTGAGTAGACCCCAGGGAGCCATGGCACAGAGTGTGAGAGCCTGAGAAGCAGGTGTGTTAGCTTGGAACAGTGACAGGCATCTCAGGGATTAGGACCGCACAAAGATAAGTAGCAGGCTTCTGGTCACTCTTCATGTCTGTAAACTCAGGGGCCTTTTCTATCCTGTGATAATTAAGTAGGTGCCAAGATGGAAATGTCAAGATATCAGGAATTAGAAACCTGTACCTTGCTGTTCAGTTTTCTTCTCTTCTCTCCCCTCTGCTCCTCTCCTCACACTCTCCACTCCTCTTCCCTTCCCCTCCAGAGCTGGGGATGGAAACCACTGCCTCAAGCATGCTAAGCAAACACTCTGCCTCTGAACTGCACCCCAGTTGCTGTTGCTGCGGCTGCTGCTCCTCCGTCTCCTTCCTCTCCCTTCTTATTCTTCCATATTCTTACGGTCCATAGGTGTAAACCCAGGGCCTTGCGCATGCTAGCCAAGTACTCCTACAATGGAACTATGTCTGGCTTTTTTTCTTTCTCCCTCCCTTCCTTCCTTCCCTCCCTCCTTCCCTTACTCCTTTCCTTTCCTTTTCTTTTGTTTCCCTCCTGCTTCAGCCTCCCAGGGAGCTGGGGTTATAGGTAGGTGTCACTGCACCTGGCTGCTCATTATTTTTATTAGTGAAAATTCTTCCTAGTGCCTGGCCCATTCCTCAGATATTTCATTTAACAAACCTCAGAGCTGGGAGGCTGGAGCAGGTTTATGGACTGGGAGGAAGCAGGGGCAGGAGAGGCTGAGGAAATGGGGCAGCAGTTCCAGGGGAGGAAGGGGAGGAAATTGAACCCCACGCCCAGGTAAAGGTTTGGCTCTGGTAGGAGAGACAGAGCTGAGGACAGGGGAGGGGGCCTGCTAAGAGGGGGCTGGGATCTTCCCCATACACTCTCACGTGTGTGCATGGGCTTACACATTTTACGCTTTCCTTCAAGCCACTCACAGTTGTCATTAGGGTTCATGCCAAGCCCTGTTCTCCAGGAAGTCTTCCTGAGTCTCCCCAGCATGCCCTTAGCTTCTGTGCTTCCTCAGCAACACATCTGCCCTCCTCCAAGACACTGAGCCATAGACTTCAGGGGTCAGGGACCCTGACTGTGCTCCCAGTGCGTGCCTGGCCCCAGGAGAGAGAAAAACAGAATCTGGTGTGGCTCTGGCCTTCCTGTAGCCTTATTCCTCCCCGGCATGGCTGCAGCTTCCTCCAGTTGCACCTGTCCCGTGAGAGTCACAGCTTCTCCAGGCCAGATCACCACAGCCACATGCTAGGCTCCATGCAGCTGCTGTCCCACAATAGGTTTCCACCCTGGAAGTAAGCGGTGTGGGGAAAAGTCTAAATGTGTGATTGGCGCAACATACAGGTGGTCAGCAAGCTCGGTCACTCTGTGCATTGCACTCCTGGCCCATTACTGTAGTTAGCCAGCAGGGGAGCAGCTCAGCTGTGTGCTCCCAGGTCCAGGGCAGGAGAGAGCCTCAGTTCGTGGCCTTGGGGAAGAAGAGGTTGCTGGGAGCTTCACGCCCAGACAAACCCAGCCTGAGCCATTGAGCTTTTGTTCCTCTTCCTCATCTGGGGTCTTCCCACCATAGCACGTCTCCCCAGGCCTGACCAGCCCCACGCCTCTGACTTCCCCATGCCTTAGTTCCTCCTGTGCGGGCAGCTGACGAGTTTGACCTGCCACACACCTCTTCCCACAGCCGCATGGAGGTGGTAGTTGTGACATGACTCTTGAAATACCCTTCTTGCCTCTGTCCCCACCTTTCCTCCTTGTGGTCTGAGATTCCCACCCTGGGCCTTGTGGAGCAGGAGTACCACACGGAGCTGACCTCCTCTACTTCCCAGCAGCTCTGAAATGACCTGTATGCACCATGGTGCTGGCTTGGTCTTGGGTCCAGCCAGGGCAGTCATGGGCAACAGCATGTTTTCTTCTGGTGCCTTTTCTGCCAGGCACTGGGTCTCTGAGGGTCATTGACCTCTAAAGGGGCCACCCTACTTCTGCTGATCCTGTTTCACTGCAGGTGCCTGCCCTTCTAGGATGCCCTCCACTCTGGCCTTGGAGCTGAGCTCCTATATCTGTTTGGCCTTTGAGGAGTTGAGTCAGCCCTAAGAAGACTGTTCCTTGAGCTCTATGGCCCCTCACCAGCAGACACAGGGCCTCATTGTGTGCTTTGATCATAGGGGACAGAACTGTGTGGCCATAGGATGGGGTAAAGTACCACCTGCCCTGGGATGTGGATAAGGCCAGGAGGCAGCTTGCATCTTCCAGCGTGGAGCAGGCTGGAGGGATGAGCAGAGACCTCGACTTTGAAAACTAAACACAGTGTACAGTTAAAAGCAAGAGGCTAAATGTTAAGGCTTTCTTCAGCCCAAGAAAGTACTGTAAGGGCCTCGGAAGCCTTTGCCGGTCTGTTTCAGGCTCCTGGCCCTGACTTTCCTCACACTCTCATGCACCGAGAAGGCAGGGTGGTGCCCGTCTTCCTTTGTCTGACTGCCTCACGGGTCCAGGGTCAGGCCTTCTGCTGGGACAGCCTTTCTTTCCTGGCCAGCTGTTGCGGGGACTGCAGTGGAGTCTTATGCTGGCTTTGGTTTTAGTGGGCCAGGTGAATTACCCGAAAGTAGCAGACAGCTCTTCCTTTGACGAGGACAGCAGTGACGCCTTATCCCCCGAGCAGCCTGCCAGCCATGAGTCCCAAGGGTCAGTGCCATCACCCCTGGAGGCCCGAGTCAGCGAACCACTGCCCAGTGCCACTTCCATGTCCCCCACTCAGGTAAGCTTACCCACTCCAGACACTTATGTTCCCCACACTTCTGGAAGCTGCCTAGCCTGAGCTCTCCCCTGGGCCACGTAGGTGGCTCCTGATATGGCAAATGGGAGCCAAAGGGTATTGCTTGGTAGCCCAGGCACTGGCTGCTTGGGTTCCAGTGGTGTGGAGGGAGGTGTTGACAGTGGACCTCCAACTCTGGCAGCCTGAGCACCCCTGGGGTCCCAGGGAGGGGCAGCTGGACAGGCCACCTTTCCTGTGGATGCACACCCCCCTGGGACCCCCATCCTTCCTTCCCAGCGTCACCTGGCCCCAGTGCACTCAGTTCAGCAAGATGCCACTACCCTGCCAGCCTGGTCACACCTGTTCTTTTCCCTCTGTTTTTGGCCCATCATTTGCTCTTTGGCTACAATGGTGTCTGAGGAGGTGGCTGCCACGCCCATTGCTGGCCAGATGGGCTGGGCATGCTCCACCTGGAGGTGCTGATGTCCTCACTTCCCTCTCTTTCAGGCTCTTTCTCAATTCCCCATGGGCCCGGACTCCGGAGAAACACTTTTCTTGTCAGAGCAGCCGCCTCTGCCTCCTCCACCTCTGCAGCCCCCCAGCCTCACCAATGGAACTGCTGTCCCCACTGCCAAGTCCACCCCCACACTCATTAAGGTACAGTTATGCTAGCAATTGTGCCACCCCTTCTCCATGTCCCTCAGAGCCCTGTGGTGACCTCATTCCAGCTGTGGGGACAGCTGCAAGAGTGGAGCACATGGCTTCCACCAGGGTGACTGAGGGAGTCTGGGAGTATTCTGGTCTCTCCACAGGTGGTGCTGCTCTTGAAGGCACAGCCACTGGGTGAACACTGCCTCAGTAATGACACAGCACCACAGACTGGCTGAGCCATAAAGAAAAGAGGTTTCTTTTAGCTCTGGTGCTGGAAGGTCCAGGGCCATTTGGTGTTGGCCTTCTTGCTGGCAGCGTCCCAGGGCAGGGCAGGGCATTGCATGGTGAGAGATGAGAGAGCACACATGTGTCCTGGTGTTTCTTGACAAAGTCACCAGTGTCTAGTCATGGGACCCACCAAGATAACCTTGTCTAACCCTAATCACCTCCCCGAGGCCCCACTCTAAACACCACAGGTAAATGTCCATCCTCTTAACATAGTGGGGATTCACCTGCGGCATGGGTTTGGCAGGGACAGGCCACTTCAGACCATGGCAAGACAGTGTGCCAGCGGGGCCTGGCTCCTCAGCTCTCGTCCCTGAAGGTACACTGCACTCTGCCTCCTCACTCAGCAGTGCCTGTGGTCACAGAGCCCGGTGCTGCAGGTGACAAGCCCAGGGCCATGCAGCTGGCCCTGCTGGCTATTGGTTTTCTTTCTCCAAGACCTGACCTGAGGGAAGGAGGGAGGGTGGAGGACACTACTGGGCACTGCTGGCCTCGCGTGCACAAGTGTCATAAACTCCGCAGCAGGGAGGGCTGATGCTGGGTCCTGTAGCCCTGCAGAACCTCTTGACTTCCAGGATCTGGGGGGCTCTACCCCCGACTTGCTTTTCTCTATTGCTTTCTGTCCTGTGCTTTCCTCTCTTCTAGGCTCCATCCCCACCACACAGACCCTGCCCCTGGCTTGGCAACCCCTAGCCACCTACAGCTCCTCTGGCCACAAGTCTCAGGAGAGCAACCTGGAGGTCACCCTGTCCTCATTCTTAGTCTTTTGCTGAGCACTGACTTGGCCCTGGAGGATGCCTGCCTCCCAAGAAGACACCCCCAGTCCTGCCTTTTTCTGCACATGGCTGTGTGTGAACTCTGGAGGCTGTCACCCCAGCTCCTGTGGTCTCCTCTGCCATAGCCCCTCCTCCCAGCTTCAGCTGCCTGTCAGTCAGATCCCTCTCAGACCTCTGCTCTCTTCTCACCACTCCTGGTATCACAGGCTCCCCCGTAGCCCCTCCCTCAAGCTTGCTCCTCAGGACACCCCGTGTCCTTCCCTTGACCACCACACATTTGCACATGAGAGCGCCCCTCTATCTGGCTGCCATGCTCTCTCCTCCTCCAGAGCCCTAGCTCCTCACTGCCCCATGTTCATATTGTCTGTTGGTCCCCTCATGGATCCTCCTCCCAGACCTTTTGTGTCCCATTGCCACCCAGTTGAGACCTCAGCTGACCCCTGCTTGTCTTCTACTCTGCTGTTGCCCTCTGTGCCCAGAGACTCCCTGGCTCCTCACACCCTCTAGTCCTCCCCTGCCTACTCTTGCTGTCCTCCAACTCCACCGTCCTTGCTCTAAGGACAAGCCACCCTGGTATGACCTGCTGGCCCTTCTTGGTCAGCCTGGGTCCACTGACCCTCCCGGACCTGTGGCTGTGCCAGCTGGGAGCCTTTGGGGTATAAAAAGGGTCATGATCCAGGTCCTGGCTAGATCAAGATGGTCACTGTGCATCCTTCTATGAGTTTCTCTCTGTGACTTCTCTGAGCCTGTTTTCCCTCCCTCCCAGCCTCCCTGCCTCCCATCCATCCTTCAGATTGAACCCAGGAGTGCTTTACCACTGAACCACATCTGAGCACTTTTTTTTTTTAAATTTTGAGACAGGGTCTTGCCAGGTTGTTTCGGGCCTGGCTAAGTTGCTGAGGCTGGCCTCAGCCTCCTGAGTTGCTGGGTCACAGGTTGTGCTACCGCTCCCCGCTCTGTTTCCTCATTTTCAAGTCTGTGTGACAGGATCTTGGTCAGGATTCTTGGGAAGCTTGTGTGACACTCTCCTGGTAAGTTGCCCCATCTAGCGTGGCCCTTGCTCCACGAGCTGGCTGTGGTTTTGCCTTCTGTTGTGGTCACACTCACCTGGGGCACAGCGACATTGGAGCCTGTGTATTTGGTCAAAGTTACCCACAGGCCAGCAGCTCTGTTGGTTGGAGAGGCTCATTTGAGCAGGACAGGCACGCACAGGTGGAGGGCCTTCTCAGCAGCCCCCACCCCAGCTAGCACCTAACGCCATGTCCCCTGTTCCCTCAGCAAAGCCAACCCAAGGCTGCCAGCGAGAAGTCGCAGCGCAGCAAAAAGGCCAAGGAGCTGAAGCCAAAGGTGAAGAAGCTCAAGTACCATCAGTACATCCCACCGGACCAAAAGCAGGACAAGGGGGCGCCTGCCATGGACTCCTCCTATGCCAAGATCCTGCAGCAGCAGCAGCTCTTCCTGCAACTGCAGATCCTTAACCAGCAGCAGCAGCAGCACTACAACTACCAGACCATCCTGCCTGCCCCACCCAAGTAAGAGCCACTGCCCTTGGCATGCCTGACCAGTGAGGGCAGGGCTGAGGACCCCTGCGTCCGGGTCCCACAGAGGGGTGCCAAGCAGGGCCTCTCTGGTCTGCCTGCAGGGCCCAGTGGTGCTGCTGACGTTGCTCATTTCCACCTTTTTCTTTCTCAGGCCAGCAGGTGAAACTCTGGGGAGCTGTGGGGCCCCCGCAGTGCGTAGCCTCTCTACCACTAATGGTGGCTCTGGATCAGGCACTCCGGGACCTGGAGGACTGACACGTCAGAACAGCACCCCACAGACTGGCAAGCCAGGAGCTCTGCCAGCCAACCTGGATGACATGAAGGTAGGTGGCAAGCCATCCCCTTTCCACTGGAAGACCCGAGTTCCTGCCTCCTGGCCTCTCCCACAGGAGCTGGATTTTATGCAAAGAAGACACAAGGCCTAGGAACCACAACTGTGAGAGGCAGAACAGGACTCCAGGCTCTGGTCTGCAATGACAGGGTCACCTGGGAACCTACTCCAGGGCCTGTCTGAGGCCATGGCAACATCCTGGGGTCACTTCCCTCAACAGCCCCCCAGTCAGTCATGTCTCCTGTCTTCTTCCACCTCTGTGGCGCAGTGTGAGAAACAGGGATCCTCTCTGTCTGGGAGGGTGAGCCAGGCAGAGGCATTGGGAACTTGCTCAGTTTGCCCAAGGCGCAGGTGTGCTCAGCGGCAGACAGGGTGTGCAGCCCCCCAGCCACTGAGCCCCAGCAGATTCTTGCTCTGTGCACACACTTTTAGCTCATGCCCTGGGGCCTTGAAAAGTGACTCCTTCAGTGCCCATCAGAAGATGGCCAAATTCTCTCTGGAAAGCTTGTCCCCAGGATCAGGCTGGTCTCTCTTGAATCATGACCTAGACACCAGCAAGATGAGGCTCATGGATATAGCTGGTGTGGGCTTTGGGGTTTAGCCTGAGTTTAAGTCCTGGCCTGGCCACTCACCACCTCTGTGGTTTTGAATTTTTTGTGTGTGGGGCTCGGGTTCCTCATCTGTAGAATTTAGTTCATCCAGTGAAGTATTACCGAGTACCAAGCACCGTGCTGGAGGCTTGGGGGAGCACCTTAGCCAGCACCTGTTGTGGTTAGGATGGTGAAAGGAGGACCTTGGGAAGGGACTGGTGAGCACCTCACAGGTCTGCTGGAGCACTTGGGGGTCGATGGGCCGGCTGTGGCCAGTGGGCCTGGGGACGTGGGGCTTGTCTCGCAGACTCTTCACGCTCCTGTCCTCAGCTTGTCCTGCTGCCTGGGTCCGGTTCCCTCTGTCCCTCTCCCAGCCCCCGCCCACCCTGACTCATCCCTGCAGGTGGCGGAGCTGAAGCAGGAGCTGAAGCTGCGGGCACTGCCTGTCTCGGGCACCAAGACAGAGCTGATTGAGCGCCTGCGAGCCTACCAAGACCAAGTCAGCCCAGCCCCTGGAGCCCCCAAGGCCCCTGCTGCCCCCTCTCTCCTGTCCAAGGCTGGTGAGGTGGTGGTTGCCTTCCCGGCAGCCCGACTGAGTGCAGGGCCAGCTCTGGTGGCAGCAGGCTTGGCCCCAGCCGAGGTGGTGGTGGCGACCGTGACCAGCAATGGTGTGGTGAAGTTTGGCAGCACGGGCTCCACGCCCCCAGTCTCCCCCACCCCCTCGGAGCGCTCGCTGCTCAGTACGGGTGACGAGAACTCCACACCTGGGGACACCTTTGGTGAGATGGTGACATCGCCGCTGACACAGCTCACCCTGCAGACCTCGCCACTGCAAATCCTCGTGAAGGAGGAGGGTCCCCGCACCACACCCTGCTGCCTGAGCCCTGGTGTGCGTGCGGAGATGGAGGGTCTGGACAAGGACCAGATGCTGCAGGAGAAGGACAAGCAGATCGAGGCGCTGACCCGCATGCTCCGCCAGAAACAGCAGCTGGTGGAGCTGCTCCGGTTGCAGCTAGAGCAGGAGAAGCGGGCCCAGCAGCCCCCGCCGGCTCCCGCTCCCCCCGCGGTGGCCCCCAGCACCCCTGTGAAGCAGGAGAAGAGCTTCTCCAGCTGCCAGCTGAGCCGCCAGCCTCCTGGCCCTGCTCACCCCTTCAGCCCTGGCTCAGGGGCCCCCACTGCCAACCACAGAGACACTGGGGCCCCAGCCCTGGGGTCTCCAGCTGTGGTGGTGAAGCAAGAAGCCACGCCGCCCGAGCCCGAGGTGGCCCCTACCCCTCAGCTGCTCCTGGGTCCACAGGCCACTGGCCTCCTCAAGGGGGTTACCGCACCCACCCTCATCACCGACTCCACAGGGACCCACCTTGTCCTCACTGTGACCAATAAGAATGCAGACAGCCCTGGCCTGCCCAGTGGGAGTCCCCTCCAGGTAGCTGAGACACAGGAGGGCAGGTCCTACAGAGCTTGGGGGTGGAGGGGAAAGTGACAAGAACGAGGCACCTTGGGATGGGAGATAGGGTCCTCTCAGCAGCCTCCCCTGAGAAAGGCTGTGGAATTCTCGGGTGGGATCAGCCTAGAGAACCGATCACCTGCGCTGACCTCTGCAGGATTAGGGACCAGGGTTCCGAGTTCCTCCTAGGAGAGCTCGAGAGCCCTGCTCCCCTTCCAACCACTCTTCTCTCATCTTGTCCCAATCAGCCCTTGTCCCAGCCTGGCTCTCCAGCCCCTGGCCCACCTGCCCAAATGGATCTGGAGCACCCACCACAGCCCCCTTTTGGGACCCCGACTTCTGTGCTAAAAAAAGAACCACCAGGCTATGAGGAGGCTATGACCCAGCAGCCCAAACAGCAGGTGACGGTGACAGGACCTAGCTAGAGTGGCGGGTGCCCCAGGACCACCTGGAGGGATGGACAGGCAGAGGCCAGTCTGTGGTCAGGAGACCTTGGGAAGTTACTGGTACTGGGCCACAGAGCTGTGGTCTGGTTGCCCACTCGGGAGCTGATGGCAGGGCTTAGGCCCAGGCCAGGCTGGGGGTCCCCTGTCCTAGATTTTTATTTGCATCTTTTTTTTCTGTTTTTGTCCCACAGGAAAATAGTTCCTCGAGCCAGCAGATGGATGACCTATTTGACATCCTCATTCAGAGTGGAGGTAAAGCCCAGGCCCTCAGCTGCCTCCTTTTGTTCTTAGGTTGTCTGTAGCCCAAGGTGGTTTGGTAGGTTTCTCTTTCCTTCTTTCCTTTTCCGGTACTGGGGATGGAACCCAGGGGTGCTTAACCCCTGAGCCACATCCCTAGCCCTTTTTTGAGACAAGGTTTTGCTGAGTTGGTTAGGACCTCGCTAAGTTGCTGAGGCTAGCCTTAAACTTGAAATCCTCCTGTCTCAGCCTCCTGAATTGCTAAGACACAGGCATGCACCACCGGGCCCAGCATTGATTGATTTCTTGAACACTGGACTGTAGCAAGGGCTGTGGCAGTGGAGTCTTCCTGTAAATGTTCCTTTTACTGCATGCCTGCCCTGCAGGACCTCCTGGCCCCCAGTACACCTTGGTGAACACAGGAGACACCGCTGTGGAGCTCAGTCCAGCGTGGGAGAGAAATGGCAAATAGGAGGAATAGGCCAAGTGTCTGGACCGCGAGCAGCGGTGTGAGGGCAAAGGCCAGGCAAGGGAAGGTGTGGCAGTGGAGAAGCTCAGGAGTAGCCCGAAGCTGGGCACCAGGAGGCCACTGCTAGGTGCTGTGGGGGTGGGAGGGGCGGGCAAGGGGGCCTCCTGGCCCCAGGGTAGAGTGTGCTCAGCCGGAGAAGTTGTGGTGCAGGAGTTCCTGTCAGAGGTGGGCCTGGCCTGGGGAGCAGGCCTTTGCTTCCTGTTCTTTTGGCTCAGGTGTGGTGAGGGAGGCAGAGCTGAGGATGGCACAGGGTTGAGGCCTCAGGACGATGTCATTGCCCAGGGGCATGTGGGGACATAGGGTGTAGCCTCAGGTGGGGAGATCCTTGTCAGCAGGTGACTGGGTGGAGTTGGGGTGGTTGGTTGCTGTAGGTCTGGGCTGGAGTTGGTGGTGCCGATTGGCAGTTGGAGCCAGTTGTCCAGGGATTTGAGACTGGTAGAGCAGGAAGGATGGGTGCCAGAGCCCTGGCCTGTGTGGAAGCAGATGAGGCCAAACAGTGGACAGAGATGACACCCTGGAAACCAGGGAGGGGCAAGACAGGTGAGGCCTGAGACCTGACATCAAGGTCGGAAACAAACATTGTGTGCTGTCACCAGGGATCATGTTCCCGGGGAGTTTTCCTGCAAAATGGGGGCAAGGAACTAGGGCAGGTAGAGAAAACAACAGCATATTTGCTGAGCACCTGTCACAGAGGAGGCGGCATGGAGGGGAGGGACGCCCTTAGCATGGGGAGAAGTGCCCTGTGGCTGGAGTGGAGGGTCAGCTTCTGGGCAGAGCGTGGGGACTTCCATGGTGGCACTAGGAAAGAGGGCAGAACCTGTGGGGTTCATGCAGCAAGCGCAGAATCCTTCCTGATGTGTAGGATTGAGTGCCATGGGGCAGGTGACACCGGAGCTCAGCCAGAGAACAGTGGACTTCAAAATGGTGGTTTATTTCAGTTTAAAAGAAGGGCTCAATTTCTCAGCCCTAGGGGCATCTTCAGGCACAGGCCCTATGGTGGGGCCAGAGCTGTTTCTGACCAGTGCAGGTGACACAGAACCTGCTGGTGTGGAACTGCTGGGCTGGGGGCTGAGAAGAGGCCTGTGCTTGAGCTGTGGGAGCCACCCCTGTCCAGAACAAAGCTCAGGAGGGATGCCACTGCCCAGGAGCAGAAAGATTGAGGAGGGAGAGGGAGGTGATCCGGGAACTCTCATATTTAAAAAATGTCACTAAGGTGGGAAGAATACCTGGAGAAGAAGGTATTTGAAAGTGGTAGGTTTTTGGTGGCTTATGGCTGAGGTTCCTTCTCTGGTGAAGCAGCTGCAGAGGAAAGTGTTCAGTTGGGACAGGAGGGCCCTACAGGGTCAGGGAACAGGCCTGGTTCTATGTAATGACATTATTGTGGTAAGGTATATGTAACAGAATTTGCTGTTCTGACCATTTGTAAATGTAAATTCAGTGGCATTGTTTACATCACTTCCAGAACCTTCTCATCCCAAACCGAAACTGTATCCATTAGATAGAAACTTCACATTCTCCTCTCCCAGCAACCCCCATTCTGCTGTCTCTGATTTTGAGAAAGTATCTCACATAAGTGCAATCGTGCAATATTTGTTTTTCTGTGGTTTATGTCATTTGGCCCTGGGTCTTCAAGGTCCATCCAGTCATCTGTCAATGGACACTGGGCTGCTTGAGCTGCTGTGAACAATGCTGTCATCATGAGTGCACGAGCATCTCTGAGACACTGCTTTCAATTCTTTGGGGCGTATGCCCAGAAGCGGGACTGCTGCATTGTATAGTTGTTTTTGTAGAATCTACCCATGCTGTTACCAAAGCAGCTGTACCATTTTACATTTCCACCAACAGTGTACCGGGGTTCTAATTTCACATCCTCACCAACACTTCCTTTTTGGTGTTGGGGATCAGACCCAGGCCCTTATGTGTGCCAATCACGTCCTTTACCACGGAGCCACTTCCCAGCTCCTTGCCACTCCTTTTCTGTTGTTTTGATAATAGCCACTCTAAGGGACGTGAGGTGGAATCTCAGAGTTTGAATTTGCATTTCCCTAACAACCAGTGATGTTGAGCATCTGTTCATGTGCTGTTGGCCTTTTGTGTGTGTCAGCTCAGCTCTGGAGAACATGTCTCCTCTTTAGCCCTTCCCTCAGGACTGGGGATCCATGGTGCTTCAGCACTCAGCTAGTCCCAGCCTTTTACTTTTTATCTTAAGACGGGGTCTCCAAGCTGAGTTGCTGAGGCTGACCTTGAGCTCATAATTCTCTTGCCTCAGCCATCCAAGCAGCTGGGATTATGGGTGTGCACTACCACATCCAGCATCTTTGGAGAAAATGTCTAGCTGAGTTCTTTGTCCATTTTGAATCAGGTTGTTTTCTGTCGTAGTTCTTTATGAATCCTGGATATTAGTCCCTTATCAAATCTGATTTGCAAGTATTTCCTCTCATTCTGTGAGAAGCCCGTTCACTCTCTTGGTGTAGTGTCCTTTGATGTACAAAAGGTCTTCGTTTTCGATTAGTCTGACTAACTTGTCTACTGTGCTTGGCGGTCACAACCAAGGAGTTACTGCCAAATTGCTCATAGATCTCCCCTTCTCTCCCGTTCCATAGCTTTAGCTCCTACGCTTAGACTTTTATTTTATTCATCTCTATAGTGAGAGTTAAGGGTTTCCCATCTTTCTTTTGCGTGCATTCAGGCCTGATTTCTAACATCATTCACTGTCTCGATTGGCAGAAATTTCGGCAGATTTCAAGGAACCACCATCCCTACCAGGAAAGGAGAAGCCACCCTCAGTAGCAGCCTGCAGTTCCCCGCTGGTGACACAGCCCTCGCCCTCCCCTGACCTCCCCCAGGCTGCCCCACCTCCACCAGCCTCACCTGCCCTCCCAGGGCGCCTGGAGGACTTCCTGGAGAGCAGCACAGGGTTGCCCCTGCTGACCAGTGGGCATGAAGGGCCAGAGCCCCTTTCCCTTATTGACGACCTCCACAGCCAGATGCTGAGCAGTGCTGCCATCCTGGACCATCCTCCATCCCCCATGGACACCTCAGAGTTGCACTTTGCCCCTGAGCCCAGCAGCAGTGTGGGCCTGGACTTGGCTGATGGCCACCTGGACAGCATGGACTGGTTGGAGCTGTCGTCAGGCGGCCCTGTGCTTGGTCTGGCCCCCCTCAGCACTGCAGCCCCCAGCCTCTTCTCCACGGACTTCCTTGACGGCCATGATCTTCAGCTACACTGGGATTCCTGCTTGTAGCTTTCTAGCTCCAGACACCAGGGATAGGGAAGGGGCTGGAATTGGGGAGCCAGGGAACTGCAGTTGGATGGCTCTCTGTGGTTGAGTCTTGACAATCACAACCTCTTTCTCCTTTCCCTAGAAAGTTGGAGCAGTTGGGCCCTACTTCTGGCTCAGGCTCACCCAGGGCAGAGGTGACCTGTCAAGCTGCAGCTCTGGGTCCCACACCAGGGCACTGGGGGCCTGGACAGGCCCAGGGCCATTTCAATTTGACCTCCTTTTTGAGGTCAGAGGTGTACTGTGTGTCTGCAGTTTGGCTAAGGCGGGTGAGGCCCAGCCCTCTCTGGTCTAGGGCTGAGCTGGATCAAGGGCTGACTTTCCTTCCTTCTCTTACCCCTCTGCTGTGAGGAAGGAAACTAACCTGGGCCTTTACTCCCCATTCCGTGCGTCAGCCAGCCAGCCCCAGGGTTCATAGCGTCTCAAGAGGTGGACCCCCTGCCATTTTAGTGTCTTGATGTAGTGTAACCATTTAGTGGTTGGTGGCAAGATTTTCTGTACAGGTGTATATACCTCTATATTATATATCAACATACATATATACATATATTTTTTGGGGGGTAGGAGATGGGTGTGGCTCCCTCCCATTCCTGCTTTCACATACACGTGGGCCAGGAGGGCTGCTGGGGCTGGATACAGGGTCACCCTGAGCTGTGTGCCGAGTTGCCGAGTACCCAGTCTGGTGTGCAGCTGCCTAGGCCCACCCCTCACGTGTGTTTGACGTGTAGATGCCACAGCCTGTGCCCCACCTGCCCTGCTCCTGGCCCCTCAGTGCCAAGAGGGCAGAGGTGCTTCCTGGTCCTGCCAGGAGCTCTCCACCCACCCACATTCCGTCCCATTGCCTCACTGCAGCCAACAGGGCCCTAGGACAGGGGACCCAGCTCCACCCTGCTGTGGGGCTGACAGGAGGCCACTGGCTGCCTCCTGTCCTGGAGTCGCTGGCCTTACTCACTTCTGGTCTGATTGGTAGGGATGGAGTCTCCATAATCAGTGCTGGGACAAAGGTGGGGAAGCTGTGTGAACTTTTTAAAATAAAACAAAAGCACTGACTTGTCTGTCTGTTCCATCCACAGACAGTGAGTGGTTGTGACTAAGGGACCTGTTCCATCCCAGTATCTGGAGGCCACACAGTGCCCTTCATCTCGTCTCCTTGTGAAGTTCACTTGGAGGCCGGCAGCTGTGCAGTCCTGGCTGAATGAGAAAAGCGTCTCCCCTCTTCCAAAGAGTTTATTTACAAACAAAACTAGAGGCCAAGGGGTCTTCATCTGCCCTTAAACACCCCCACTTCCTGAGCAAAGACAAACAGATGCAGCGCACCACCTTATAAGGTTTTTGGTTAACATGAACTGTGCAGCGGGCCAGGACCTTGGGAGGGAAAGGCTGAGCTGGGTACCCACCTCCTGCCAACGGCGGGAACCTGGAGTAGGGAACCCTGGTCATGGGCCCCAGGCGTTGCTCTGGAGTTCTCTCCTTCCCTGGACCCCACAGCTTAGGATGGTACCACTCTCTTTCTGTTTGAAGGAGGGGCCTGCCTGGGTGGCTGCAGAAGCATCACCCATCTATGTCCCAGCTGAAAAGGTGGTGCTTCACCAGCATGTCCTGAACACCCTCCTTGAGCGGCTGCCTCTCCTCCTGTATACAGGTACAGGACATCAGATGGGGGCTGCAGCCAGAGAAATCCCCAGAGCTGATGCACTCAGAGGCCATGCCCAGAACCCTTGGGGTGCTCCTCCAGCATGGGCCCCACCCCAGCCCTCCTGGGGAAGACAGGGCCAGGACCAGCCATACACCCACCTCTCTCTTTGCAGGGAGCTCCCAGTCCTGGGACAGGCTGAAGGCGAAACAGCAGAGGACACTGGGGGTTGGGGGAGGAGGCTCTCAACACCCTGGACCATGTTGCCCCCCTGCCCGCCAACACACCCACCCACCCACACAGCAAATCCCAGGGCCCTGTAGAGCCTGACACCCGCCAAGAGCCAGTCTCACCGGAGCTCGCACTTGATCTGGACCCAGCCAGGGCTGCGCAGGAAGGACCAGGGCTGATACCACTTCTCCACGGTGGGTAGGCTGGAGCAGAGCACCTCCAGCCACAGGTGCAGCACCTGCTCACTGGGTGACAAGGCTGGGAAGAGGGGGAGGCAGGGCCGTGGCCCCTAGAAGACCCCCAACCTGTTCCCCTTAGCAGCTCCTGCACACACTCAGGAAGGCCAGGGCTCACAAAGGGCCAGAGGCTCTGAGGATGCTCCTCTGTTCTTTGGGGTCCACTTTGAAGGTCCCTTTCCCTCCCCCTTCTCTACACTTACTTGAGCCCTACACAAATCAGTGATCGGAGCTTGACATCCATTTGTGCGTGTGCCGCATCGTGGGTCACGTTCACAGACTGCACAGCCTGGAGAGGGGCCAGCTGTTACTTGACCACCCTGCCAGGCACTCAGGAGATGTCCCAGGCTGGCAGAGTGGCCCCCACTCACCCGGTACAGCAGCTCCTCTGGGGTCAGGACTTTGCCATCCTCATCCAACCTGAGGGGACCAAAATTCCAGTACTGCCCTGGTGCTCTGGGGTCTGGGTCGCCCCCATCCTCCCACACAGGACCCCACCAGGACGACACTGGGCAGCTCCCATTACCTGTAGGTCTTGCAGAGCACCAGGCGGGAATACACTGAATCGAAGTCTCTCTCGACCTCCCGGCCTGCTGCCTACAGGGGCAGGAGGGGCCAGTGAAAGCCACAGGATCCAACTGAGGACACATCTCCACCCTGAAAGCTCCTTCTGCCCACCCCCAGGGGAAGCAGGGCCTCAGATGGGCACTGTGGGGCAGGGATCCAGCAGTAACTCACCTCCTCAATGAACAGCCAGGGGTGGCAAGCACCCCCCAGCAAGGACGGCCTCTTCAGTCCATGCTCAAACAAGGCCTTGAGGGCTGGGCAGAGGGTCCCTCGGACAAGGTCTGTGACCCCCTCCGTCACTGAATCATCCCCCGCGATGGAGTACTGATAGAGGAATGTGAGAAGCTCCAGACACACACTTGCAGCCAGCCGCCCTTCTCCCTGCCCTTGGGGCCACTGCCACAAGCCAGGACTCACTCAGGACCCATCCCTGGCTAGGGAGGGGCTGAGGCAGGCGCAGCCCCACCTCGTCTGCCCCTTACCTCTTTGCTCCGTTCATCTAGGACTTCCACAAACTTGGCTGGGAACCAGCCTAGGGAGAAGTAGTCCCTGTGAGGCGTGGTCAGTGGCTGTTCCGACCCTCCCTCAAGGGTAAGGACAGAGCCCCCTCAGGCCACAAGGAACCTGCAGGCAGGGTAGGGCAGGCCAGGGGCCTTGGGCCAGGCAGCACAGAGGAGGGCAGAGGTGCGGGGAGAGCACCCACCCGCCCACACAGAGGGCTCACCTCTCAGGCCGTTCAGCTCTCCGACCCAGCAGTGCTCGTCCTTCTGAGAGACGATCTGCACAGGGTGGGAACGGGGACAGGGCTTGGCCCACACCAGGCACATGCATCTCATGTCCCCAGCATGTGGGCCCCGCCAGAGTGGGAGCTGCCAGCGGGGAAGGGGCAGGGTGGGGAGCGGGCGGCAGGCCGCATGTGCGAGCCCTGCCCACACACCGTGATGATGTCGTTCTTGCGGAAGCCCAGCTCGTCGTCATCGTGTCGCTCGAAGTCGAGCAGGGCCTTGGCGCGGCGCCGGTGGCTGCGTGAACATGCCACGTAGTTCTCGTGGTCCCGCTGGTGGCTCTCCATGCTGTAGTCTGGGGTCAGCTCCTGCCAGAAAGGACAGAAGTGTGGATGGAAGGCCCACCCCAGGGGGAAGCTTCAGCACCAGGAATGGGCTGGGGGGAGGAGCCCCTGAATTTGGCCTGGGGAGCTGCCACTCACCACGCTGCAGTTTTTGGGGTCTGTGCACTGGAAGTGGCGCGCCACACGCAGGATGGCTTCTCGGAGGTCAGCCACCAGTTCTGTCTGTTTGATGTTCTTGGCCTTGAGGGCCTCCAGGTCATCCTCCCCTAGAAGGCAGAGAGTTCCAGTGAACGGCCCTGCCCAGGTCCCAGGAGAGGAAGCCAAACCCACAATCCTTTGTGAGGGTGCAGTGACAGCAGCGTGCAGCGCTCACCGAAGAGCAGGGAGGTGATGGCAGACTTCCTCCGCTGGGTCCTACGCCGAACCACCTACAGGCAGGACCAGGGGTCAGCGGGGTCGGCCCCCATCACAGAGGGGAGGCTGGCCCTCAGCGTCTCACTAGTACTAATTTGTCTGAAATGGCCTGTAGCTGGCTCTGATGAACTTGGTTCAAGGCAGGGTCTGTCCCCCTCCCAAACCATGGCAGGCTCAGAGCAGCAGGATGCACATACCAAGGAGGGCTGGGTCACCTTTAGCAGGGGTCTGACTGGGCCATGCTGGGCCCTGGGTGCTGAGCTGGGGTCAGGGATAGAGGACAGCACAGCAGGGAAGGGCCAGTCTGCCCCCCACAGCCCTTCTCAATTTGAGGACCACTCGTGGGCTGAACCGTTGTGTGCTTGTTTAAGGGACCTGAGAGAGGCTGGTGGCAGTGCTGGTTCCCAGGAGCTGGCCCTGGTCTGCAATGAGGTAGGCCAAGTGCTTGCGGCGCTGGGTCTCCACAGCCACATCAGTGAGGGAGCCAGCCAGCCGCATGGCCTCCCCCAGGAGCAGCTCTGCGTCCTCAATCTGCGATGGGATGTCTGACAGTGTGTTGAAGATGGAGGCCGAGTTCTCTGACTGGATCAGTTCTTCCTCCTGGACCACATGAGGACAGGGAGCGGCGGGGTTTGCACCTGGCACTGTCCTTGGAGACTTAGGTCCTCTGGCGTGGCTAATGGGGTAGGGGCTGGTTCTGCTGGGCCCAAGGAGATCCTCTAGCCGCCCACACTCAGGGGCCTCTCAGCAGGGACCAGGGCTGGGCCACTCCTGCTGCAGCTTGGGCTGGTACAGAAATGGAGGGAAGAGGATGTGCTCTGTGCCCCAACGCTGGGCTCAGCCTGGAGCCCACCACCTCCACCCAGAGGAGGGCACCACGGCTGCTGTGCCTGGAGACGGAGGCTTGGGAGCACCTTGAGGCGCAGCATGCCCAGCGTGGTCTGGAACAGCACCAGGGAGCCCTCGTAGAAAAACAGGTCCCAAATGCGCAGCAGCAGCTTGATGTGCACCACACTGGCAAAGGCCGTGAGGAACCAGTGCAGCGTGATCAGGGACAGCTCTGCAACAGACACCAGAGCCAACAGGGCTGGGGACAACAGGAACAGCCCACCAGGGGGCAGCCTGGGCAGAATACTTCCCAAAGAGTTGTGAGAGGACAGAGGGGAAGGGGTCAGGGAATGCCACAGAACAAGGACACAGACTGCATGTTCCTATGTCCATGGCCTGGCCATCTGCCTGTGTCCAGAGGCCTCAGAGCTCCAGTGTCCCAGGACCCAAATGCCATAGAGGAGGGGAGGTGCCAGGTCTTACCAATGTCATGCTCCTGGAGCAGCTTGTCCAAGCGAGGCAGGTACTGGACAATGAGATGGCGCAGGACCCTCTGGTCAGTCTGGACGCCCAACAGGGTGGTGCTGAAGTAGGAGGCAGGGAGCAGGTCCTCAATGATGGCACACATCATCCAGAAGGCGTCCTCCTCCTCCAGGAACAGCAGGAGGCAGGCAGCCACCTGGCCAGGGCACAGGGATAAGGGGTTTCTACCCAAGTCTCCATGTGAGTAAGGACAGGAATTCCCCCTGGGGAGACTAGTCAGGAAAAGGCTCTTGAGGAACAGTCCTGAGGGCATGCCTTCCTCAGGTTGTGGAGGGGGCCCTGCCTCATTTGAGGTCCCCAAGGCCCTGTTTAACAGCAGAAGCAAGTGTCCTGGCTTTTTTTTTTTTTTTTTTTTTTTGGTACCAGGGATTGAACTCGGGCACGCGACCACTGAGCCACACCCCCAGCCCTATTTTGTGTTTTATGTAGAGACAGGGTCTCACTGAGTTGCTTAGCGCCTCGCCATTGCTGAGGCTGGCTTTGAACTTGCGATTCTCCCGTCTCAGCCTCCCAAAGTGCTGGGATTATAGGCTTGTGCCACTGCGCCCGGCTCTGGCCTTCCTTGGTGACGGCCATCACATATCCCATAGGGGGTCTGGAGAGACCCTTGAGTACAAGCCCTAGCCCCACTGAGTGCTCCCGTGATGCCTCCCTCAGCTCTGGATATAGTGCTCCTGGGGCTGTGCTCACCATGCCTGTGCCCTGGCAGTAGCCGATCTCTGGGTAGAGCCAGGCCAGTGCTCGAAGGACTCTGCGCAGACGGGGCACGCCGATGCTGTTCACGTTGGCAAAGCAGGCATTGCTAGGCATGGTGCGGAGCAAGTCTTTCTCGATCTGTCAGATACCCCATGCCAACCCCACAAAACGACCCTGTGAGACACTGCTGTAGACTGAGGTCCCACAATAGGGAGTTTCCCCTCCTCCCTTCAGGATCAGATTCCAGGAAGTGTGAAGCCAACTCTATCATAGTGACCTGGGAACTTCATGCCAGGCCTACTGAAAAAGCCTGTGGCCTGGGTGTGTGTTTAAAACCCCCACCATTCCTGGGGCTGTGGCTGTGGCTCAGTGGTAGAGCGCTTGCCTAGCATGTGTGAGGCACTGGGTTTGATTCTCAGCACCACATATAAATAAATAAAATAAAGATCCATTGACAACTAAAAAAATATATCAAAAAACAATAAATAAGCCGGAGCCGGGCGAGGTGGCTCACGCTTGTAATCCCAGCACTTAGGGAGGCTGAGACAGGAGAATCGCGAGTTCAAAGCCAGCCTCAGCAATGGCGAGGCACTAAGCAACTCAGTGAGACCCTGTCTCTACATAGAACACAAAATAGGGCTGGGGATGTGGCTCAGTGGTCGAGTGCCCCTGAGTTCAATCCCCAGTACCAAAAAAAAAAAAAAAAACATAATAAATAAATAAAACTCCCACCATTCCTAATGTGGACCCCATATCCTCCAAGTCCTTCCCCACAATTCTGGGACAACTCTCCCTGCAGCCTACACAGGACCTAGGAGAGAGCAAGTTTCCTCCAGGGTTACATGTGTAGGTGACAGGACTGCTGCCCTTGTCAAGGGGACCAGCAGGGGCCTGATCCCAAAACCCAGGTGACGCCTCCTTCCTGGAGCCACACGTGGTCTGGCAGGCAGCTCTTCCTGCCTGCCCCTCGACCTTCCCATCATCACCTGTTTGGCAGCCACAGTCTCATCATTGGAACTGTTCTTCACGATGTCACGGTAGGACAGCTCGGAGTTCCTCTTCTTCTGCAGGGCCCCAGAGAGCCGCATCCACAGCTGAGGGGAGGCGTCACAGGAGCACTCAGGCTTTCTTGCGACACCTGGTCAGAGGCTAGGGTGCTCTGGACCCTCTGTGGCTCCCTGTGGCCCTCTTACCTGGGGTCTCATGCCATGGGGAATGCCAGCTAGCACCAGGGAGCGGAGCTTCTCAGAGCGGGGCAGGGAGACTGCAATCTTGTCCCAGGTGAGGTCCCCCACGTCATGGTTGTGGGTAAACTCTAGGTGGGCCTGCCACCGCAGTCTCTGTGGGGGGTCTTCCACCAGAGGCGCCCCAGTCAGAGGGCTGGATCCAGGTTCAGCACCTTCCACCAGGAGAGAACAGAGGAGGGAGGAACGTGTGCCCCTCACTACGCGCCCACAGCAGCCCACAGCAGCCCACCCTCCTGACGGGGCTAGGAGCTGTCTCCAGGCCAAGGTGCCTCCCTGAAGTCCAGATTCCATCTGAACCTCCAAGTCACCTTTGGCTCCTCCTCCCCCAGGCCCCACATTCGATCCATTGCAAAAACTGAAGGATCTCTCCTTTCCTTACCACCCCTAATAGCCCACATCAAACCACAGTCCTTCATCTGGGTCACAGCAGTCGCTGCCTTGCCCGCCCCACAGCAGTCACAATGGCCTGTCCAGGATACATCAGATCATGTCACTGCTCCTAACATGTCTCAGACACAAAGCCAAAGCCTTCCAGGCTCCATCACCCGCCTCTCGTGGACCTGCCCCACAGACCTCACCTCCTATCACTTTTCTCTTGCTCATTCCAACTCCACAGCATGGGACCTCTTGCTGTTCCCCACCAAACCTACTCCCACCTCGGGGCCTTTGTGCCTGTTACTAACTCCCCAGGGACACTCGCTCCCTCACCTCCTCCTAGTCTCTGCATGTGTCTCCTCCTCTCAGAAGTCTTGACACGATCCACTCCCCTCTTTGCCATCTCCAGGATTTCCTTGTGGCTCTTGCCCTAGCATGCTGCATGGCTGTCTGCGTGCTGCCTGTCTCTCACCAAAATGGGACTTCCATGTGGTCAAGGCCACTTTTGCTGAGGTGCTAGAGACACAGCTGGGAAGGGGCATAAGCCACCCTCCACTTTGTGAAATCCTTGCTACATGAGAATAAGGGTCTCCTGCAGCCACCCAGAAACCTCTGTACCGTGAGCCCCACAGAGGGCTGCCTCCTCATCCATTCTAAGCCATGTCCTTGGTCCAGTCCTCAAAATGTCAACCTTGACAACTTGACATACAGAAAAATGCACAGATCTTAAGTATACATTTTGAGGAATATCAAAAAAACAAATTAGTTCTAAATATTATTCCAGTATGGTGGTGCACACTCTGACTTTAAATCCAGTGATCCATCAAGATTCAGAGAATTTCCATTATAACAAAGTTCCCTGTGTCCCTCTCAACTTCAGCTTTTAATTTCCAACTGTTCATGAGATGAACAAGGAAAACATATGCCAGAATTGGAAATGAGTGACCTAAAGATGACTGCCTCAGCCAATTGTGGCTGACATGCTCCAGCCACAATTCTGGCCTGCTGACAGGTTCTGGCAGATGGCCCTCCCAACAGCCGGCAAGGGCACCCAGCCCAGGGGGCCCACTTACAGAAACATGGCTACGATAATATTATAATAAATCCATTATAATTGGATATGGAACCACTATTTGAAAATATGCTTTTTTAAAAGTTGTTAATGGGAGCCAAGCACAGTGGTGCACGTCTGTAATCCCAGCACGTAGGAAGGTTGAGACAGGAGAATCGCGAGTTCAAAGCCAGCCTCAGCAACAGCGAGGCGCTAAGCAACCCAGTGAGACCCTGTCTCTACATAAAACACAAAACAGGACTGGGGATGTGGCTCAGTGTTCGAGTGCCTCTGAGTTCAATCTCTGATACCAAAAAGAAAGAAAGAAAGAGTTGTCGATGGACATTTATTTGTATGCGGTGCTGAGAACTGAACTTAGAGCCTCACTCATGCTAGGCAAGTGCTCTACTACTGAGCTACAATATTTAAAAATATGCTTTTAAAAATGTCTTAACTGGGGCTGGGGTCGTGGCTCAGTGGTAGAGCGCTTGCCTCGCATGCGTGAGGCACTGGGTTTGATCCTCAGCACCACATAAAAATAAAATAAAGATGTTCTGTCCACCTACAACTAAAAAATAAATATTTAAAAAAACTGTCTTGACTGACATAGGAACTGCTCGTGACACGATGTGCGTACGCTGCAATCTCCGTCATGAAAAGGACACAAAGGCGCCACACCACAGCCCGGGAGGAGGGCACTGAGCTGGCAGCAGTGATCTCCAGGCCACAGGGTCAGGAGCTGATTTTGTTTTAATCTTTAGTGTATTTCTCAAATTCTCTACAATAAACATAACTGTTTTTATTATCAGTGAAGATCAATATATTTTTGGGGGGCGCTGAGGATTGAACCCAGGGATGCTCTGCCACTGAGCTACATCCCATCCCATTTTACTTTTTATTTTGAGCAGGGTCCTGCTAAGTTGCCCAGCCCGGCCAAGAATTCACAATGTTCCTGGGATTAGTGGTAGCTGGGATTATAGGTATACACCACTACATCCAGCAAGATCAGTATTTTTTAAGAAAAATCAGAGGTCTCTGTTAAATGTATGCACGTACAAATATGTAACAACAAATCCCATCATCATGTACAAATATAATGCATCAATTAACAAATGTAGAAGGAAAAAATCAGAGGTCTCCATATGCTTGTAACAGTAGCACTCTCATACATGCGTCTGTCCTTAAGTCTCACTGGAGCAGGTACACAAGGGGCTCAGATGTCATACACTGTGGACACAAAGACATCAGCAAGAACACCTAACGGGCTCCATCTTACCTTCTTTGTCCACCCGAAAACCAAACTCATCGTAGCAGAACTCTGGCTGCTCTGCTGACTCTTCCTTCTAGAACCAGGAACAGAGACAAGTTGTCTACGCCCAGGCTGGTGGGGCCACAGTTTCCAAAGGATGCTACCCACATGGCTAACTGTAAAGTTCCGCCCTGATCAAAGGCTACCCTTTCAGAAAGCCTCCTCTGGTCATCATCAGCCACATGGGCCACCAACTGTTCTGAGTTCTCCTACCATTCTCCTTGTTTTACTCGAAGTTCAAAAGTTAATAAGATCAAGGCAAGACAAATGTTCCATGTCCCCAAAATATTCTTCCTCCTATATAATGACTGATTCACACAGGCACATGGAGCTAAGATGCCATCTCTGGTGAGCCTGTGAGCCTGTGTGAACATGGTGAGATTGGCCGCCCACTCCTGGGCAGCCTGCAGAGGTGGGTCCCTTCACGCACAGCACAGAAGCACAGCAGGCTCGTGCCTGGCTGAACTGACTGCTATACCTGAGTACACTTGGCCAGGATCTCTTGGGGCCATATGCTTGGAGTAAGGGCTGAGAAAGGGCCACTAGCAGAAGGTATGTGGCTTCCTACAACAAAAAGGACCAGGAAAGAACAACTAAGAAAACATAAGCAAAATTCATGTCAGAAGCCCCATCCCCATCCAAGAGTGCAGTACCCACATTAAAGGAACTGGGCCATCTAGAGCAGGACCAAAGGGGAAGGAGGAATGGGAGGAACATCCTAGAAAGGAAAATGCTTCTGGAGAAAGGAAGAAGGCAGCAGCATGTCCCCAGACATAACCAAACCCCATGTCCTTGCCCCTCTTCCACCTCATAAAGAAGACTGGCAGTGGAGAGGGAAACTGGAGACTGAGCAGACAAGAGAGTTACAGTATTGATTCCAGAACAGCCCCAAAGCAGAAGCCTCCCTTCCCTTTCTTCATCTCTTTTCTCTACATGGTTATTTCTGGAAAATGGAAGTCAGCTCCACCCTCTGGCTCCTGGTGAGGGCGCAGGCCCTGCTACCTGACATTGTGCTGAGCTGGCAGGTCTTCTGTGGATCCAGGCTTAGCTGTTTACTATCCTGATCTCTTACAGATGAAGGGCTCTTCAGGCTTCATGGGATCCAGAAACATCTGCCCTGTTAGGAGAGCAAAAGGGACCATCATAGCAAAGGGGACCATCATTCCATAGCGCCCCCTCTCCTGAAACGAGGTGAACCCTCTCCACCTGCACTGTTTTCACTGGTCCAGTATAGTGTGTGTGTGTGGGGGGGAGTCGCCACCACTGCTCAACAAGAAGGGCCATTTTTAAATTAGGCTATGTTGTGGCTTGGATGTGAGGTGTCCCCCAAAAGCTCACATGTGAGACAATGCAAGAAGGTTTACAGAACTGATGGGTTATGAGAGCCTTCACCCAATCAGTGAATTGATTACCTGATGGGATTAACTGAGTGGTAACTGAAGGCAAGTGGGGTGTGGCTGGAGATGGTGGGGCACTGGGGTGTGGCTTTGGTGTATATCATTATGTCTGGCTAACAGTCCTTCTCTGCTTCCTGATCATCATGTGAGCCACTTCCCACTACCACACTCTTCCACCATATTGTTCTACCTCACCTTGAACCCCAAAGAATGAAGCTTACTGTCCATGGACTGAGACCTCTGAAACCGTGAGCCTCCAAATATACTTATCTTCCTCTATAGTTGTTCTTCTGGGCCTTTAGTCACAGCAAAAAAGCTGACTAAAACAGGCCATTTGGCTGGGTGTGGTGGCAGCATGTGCTTATAATCCTAGCAACTCCAGAGCTGAGACAGGAGGACCATAAATTCCAGACCAGCCTAAGCAATATAGTGAGGGTCTAAGAAACTTGGTGAGACCCTGTCTCAAAAATATAAAAATAAGCTGGGCGTGGTGGCGCATGCCTGTAATCCCAACACTTCGGGAGGCTGAGACAAGATAATTTCGAGTTCAAAGCCAGCCTCAACAACAGCGAGGTACTAAGCAACTAAATGAGACCCTGTCTCTAAATAAAACACAAAAAATAGGGCTGGGAATGTGGCTCAGTGGTTGAGTACCCCTGAGTTCAATCCCTGGTACCCCCCCCAATATACATATAAACTTATTTATTTAAATAAATAAATAAATAAATAAATAAGATGGTCAGGTGTGGTGGCACATACCTGTAATCCCAGCAGCTCTAGAGGCTGAGACAGGAGGATCACAAGTGCTAAGCTAGCCTCAGCAACTTAGCGACCCTGTTAAATAAAATATAAAAAGGGCTCGGGGTGTGACTCAGTGGGTAAGCATCTCTGAGTTCAATCTCCAGCACCAAATAAATAAATAAATAAGATACAAAAGGCTGGAGATGTAGCTCAGTTGGTTGAGCACCCCTGGGTTCAGTCCTCAGTAATGCAAAATAAATAAATAAATGAATGAATAAATAAATAAAGCTATGTGTCTTTATTGTTCACTCCTTTTTTAAGAAGACAAAAGGTATGGGGAAAAGAGATTTTAAAGAAAGAGCCTCCTGTCTTGTCGAGGGGATACACTGAAGAATCAACAAAGCTACACGTAGGCAGGAGAATCAGGCAGAGACTTCCACAGCAGTGTTTCTTCAGGAAGAAAGAAAACAAAACCCAGCCACCCACCAAACCTCTGGAACAGGTTCCCTGAGCCCAAATCATTGAGGACTCAGGTAACAGAACACAATGCACCTGAATAGACACCTCTACTTACCCCTCCCTTGCACTCTTGTGCCAGCAATCCACTTCACCACTTTTTTTTTTTTAAAGACAGGTTTCACCATGTAGCCCAGGCTGGCCTCCAACCCCTGGTAGGCTCAAGTGACCCTCCTGCTTGACTGCTCCTCCTCCCAGTCCAAGTGCTAGGACTACAAGGGTGAGCTCAACCACATTTTTCACCAGGCTTACAAGCTGCGAAGCCAAGTTAGAAACTACAATCTAACTTGCAATATCTCCTGTCACTTCTAAAGCCCTGCCCTTACCCTTTTTTGTCCTCTTAAAAATAACTCAATAATAAAAAGGCAAACAGCTCAATTTAAAAATGGGCAAACCAGGTTTGGTGGTGCACACCTGTTATCTCAGTGGCTTGGGAGACTGAGACAGGAGGATGGTGAGTTCAAAGCCAGCCTCAGCAATGGCAAGGTGCTAATAAGCAGCTCAGTGAGACCCTGTCTCTACATAAAACACAAAACAGGACTGGGGATGTGGCTCAGTGGTCGAGTGCCCCTGAGTTCAATCCCCAGTACCAAAATAAATAAATAAATAAACAAATAAATAAATACATAAAATAAAAATGGGCAAAAGATTTGAATATACATTTCTACAAAAAAGAGATGCTGATGGTGGGTAAGCAGGTAAAAAGATGCTCAGCACCATTAGCCAGGAGCAAAAAGGGAATACAGCCACTTCAAGGAAGAAAACATCACCCTTATTTGAGCATATATTTAAAAATAGGCATAGGAACAAGTCCCAGTTCTCATTAAAGACTTTCTGTTAATCTGGGGGCAAAAGGGTCATCTTGTAGCTCCTGAGGACAAGTCACCAACTTCTCCTACTGCCCTTGACACATGCTGATCATGTCAAGTTTGAGCTAAAGGAGAAAATTCCTGACCATCACAGAGGTACCTGGCGGGGGAGGGTGCTGCCTCCTGTTTGCAGATATGCTCTGCTGAGAACCAGAGGCCAGACCTGCTTTCCTACTGCGTTAGCCATCCTAGTTGGCTTGTTCTGTGTGAAGACAACAGTGAGAGCTTCAAATCTTCCTTCAGCGTAACACATGCTGTGGAACTCGACTTGACTCAGATTCTGAACTGGATGAAGAATTACATTTCTTTTTTGGTACCAGGGATTGAACCCAAGAGTGTTTTACAACTGAACCACATCCCCAGTCCTTTTTTTTTGGTACCAGGGATTGAACTCAGGGGCACTCGACCCCTGAGCCAGGTCCCCAGCCCTATTTTGTGTTTTATGTAGAGACAGGGTCTCACTGAGTTGCTTTAGCGCCTTGCCATTGCTGAGGCTGGCTTTGAACTTGCGATTCTCCTGTCTCAGCCTCCCTAAGTACTGGGATTACAGGCTTGAGCCACCGCGCCCGGCTCCCAGCCCTTTTTAATATTTAATTTAGAGATAAGGTCTTGCTAAGTTGCTTAGGGCCTTACTAAATTGCTGATGCTGGATTTGAACTCGTGATCCTCCTGCCTCAGCCTCCCAAACCACTGGGATTACAGGCATGTGCCACCATGCCCAGCTAGCATTACATATTTTTATATTAAAGGGACTGACTGAGGTAGAAGTTTTAAAAATCCCATCAGGCACCACTAAACTTCACAGCACATTTTGGAATAGATATCATCTCTGTTCCACATGCAAGAGAAAAATAAGCCTACAAAGAGACTAGTATACAGTTCCCAAAGGAGTCCCAGAACTGTGCCTGCCACAGACACCATGAGTCTTCACATGGGCTGCCACCTTGACAGCTCTGGGAATGTAACCCTGTGCTGTTACGCCACCCATTGGCCAGGAGTCCCAGGACAGCTAGCTGCGGTGGCAGAAGCACTATTAGTGTCATAAAGAAACACTTCACTGTGTGTCCTCTGCACCACAATGCCAGGCAGGCCTTGGTTCTGCTCTCGCATGGTCGATCCCCACTTATTACAACCCTGGCTAAGTTTACTTGGCTTTTTGAATCTGTTATTCATAAAATGGAATAACACCACCTATATCTTACCAAAGTTACAAGGATTAAGCAAGATAAAACAAACAAGGCCCTTAGTACACTGACTTAATTATCAGGCAATTCGTTAACCTAATAACTTCTGCAAAGTTACTGTTAGATCTGGACTCTCTACATTGTGGTATACTAAAAGCTATTATGCTAAAACACATGAAACTGCTGATACTCAAGCTGGGTGTGGTGGCAAACTTCTATAATCCCAGCTACTTGGGAGGCTGAGACAGGAGGATTGACAGTGTGCCAACCTGGGCAGCACAGTGGGAGGGAGGGAAGGGGGGAAGGCAGGCAAGTAGGCAGGGAGGAAGAAAGAGACAAAGGAATGGAGGAATGGAGGGAGGGAGGGAGAAAGGGAGGGAGTGAGGGAGGGAGAGGGGAAAAGGAAGGGGAAGGAAAAGAAATAAATTGCTGATTTTCATCTATGACAACCTACAAAAACTATGCCATATGGTTGAATGTAACATCTCAATTGAGATCACGAGAAACACTGCTCTTCACTAACATCCCAAATGTTGTTTGTTTCTTCCGGAAAGGCTGAGTGAAGTATGAGGGAAAGGGGTTGCCTGAAGCGGTGATGATGAGGTGCCCTGACTGGGACACAGAGCTGAGAAGACCCTCCTCTGGCCTCAGCTGCCTCCTCATTCAGCATTCAGCAAACAATGACTCCAAAGCCGAAGCCCGAAGCCCTTGGAACCAGGCAGGCTCTAAGGGCTGAGATGCAACAATGAAAAAAGAGAACCAGAAACAAACATACAGCAGATGATGAAAAGCACAGTAGTATGAGGAAACTAAAGCAAGGTAAAGTCAGAAGATGGGGGCTATTCATATCCAGTGGTCAGGAAAAGCCCTTTGAGGATAAGGTAACCTCTGAACAAAGATCAAAAGGCAGAGAAGGATCAAGTCCTAGCTGAGGGGAGGGGGTCCACGTAGAAGGAGCAGCAGGTGCAAAGCTGACAGGGCACACTGACAGGTGGGAGCAGCAGCAAGGCAGCCAATAGGCTGATGTGGCCTGGGGTGGCCCCAGGGGTAAAGAATGGGGAGAAGAGCCGGGCGCGGTGGGCACACCTGTAATCCCTGCACTTTGGGAGGCTGAGACTGGAGAATCACCAATTCAAAAGCCAGCCTCAGCAAGGGCGAGGCGCTAAGCTACTCAGTGAGACCCTGTCTCTACATAAAACACAAAATAGGTCTGGGGATGTGACTCAGTGGTCGAGTGCCCCTGAGTTCAATCCCCAGTACCCCCCCCCCCAAAATGAGAAGCAGCAGAGACCAGGCTTCAAGTAAAACAGGCTTTTGGAATTTATTCTCAGTGAGCGAGGCAATGAGGAGAGCACTGTGAGCGGTCATGAATCTTAATCTGACTTGGGTTTTTTTCTTTTTTTCTGGACCGGGGATTGAACTCAGGGACACTTGACCACTGAGCCACACCCCAGCCCTATTTTGTGTTTTTTTTAAGTTTTTTTTTTAGTTGATAGATCTTTATTTTATTCATTTATTATTCATATGTGGTGCTGAGGATTGAACCCAGTGCCTCATGCATGGTAGGCAAGCGCTCTACCACTGAGCTATAGCCCCAGCCCTATTTTGTGTTTTATGTAGAGACAGGGTCTCACTGAGTTGCTTAGCGCCTCGCTATTGCTGAGGCTGGCTTTGAACTCGCAATTTTCCTGTCTCAGCCTCCTAAAGTGCTGGAATGACAATTGTGTGCCATCATGCCCAGTTTGACATGAGTTTTGATGAGCTCTCTTGGGGCAGAAGGTGGTGGATGCAAAGGAAGCTCTTGATATGGGCTTTGGTCAGCTGGGGCACTGAGAAATGGTTGGATTCTGAGTATACTTTAAATAGTTTGGAAGATTCACTTCTAAGTTTTATATATATATATTTACACATGATCAATGTATATACTATATATATGAATATGTAATATGCATTTCACCCAAGGCCACCCTTGATGTAATACTACCTAGGTGAGCAGGTTTTCCTTCCCTTTGATCACTATGAAAGTCTGCCTGGCTGGGCGCAGTGGCGCACGCCTGTAATCCCAGCACTTTGGGAGGCTGAGACAGGAGAATCATGAGTTCAAAGCCAGCCTCAGCAATGGTGAGGCACTAAACAACTCAGTGAGACCCTGTCTCTACATAAAACACAAACATAGGGCTGGGGATATGGCTCAGTGGTAGAGTACCCATGTGTTCAATACCTGGTACCAAAAAAAAAAAAAAGAAAAGAAAGTAAGTCTGCCTGAAAGCAGCCGTCTAAGAGTTGGCAAAAGCTGCCCACAGAGTTAGTTAGCCACATGAACTCCCCCCGCAGCACAGCTGCCCTCCTGTTGCCTCAGGGGTATTGGGAAGCACAAACTTTGGCTCTGAGAAGGAATTTTTTTAAAATTAGCAGGGTGTGGTGGCATGGGCCTGTTATGCCTATGGCTTAGGAGGCTGAGGCAGGAGGATCGCAAGTTCAAAGCTAGCCTCAGCAATTTAGTGAGGCCCTAAGCATCTTAGTGAGATCTTGTCAGAAAAATTTTAAAAAAGAAAAAAAAAAAAAGTCTATGTTTAAAGGTCCCAGTCTTCTGACTGCTTCAAATTTCTCTCTCCCTAGTTTGCCAATATTACAATTTCCTGTAAGACAAATTTTGTTCACAATGCAAAGATGAGATGCCACTATAAATCCATGTGCATGTTTCTGAGTATGTGGCAGAGGCCAAGAAATGTTCAGTTCATTTCCTAAGACCTCCTGATACACATCAAAGGGATATGGCCCTTCGTGCACTCTTACCCACTGTCCTGTCCATCTCCGTTTCCTGACACAGGGCAACACTGCAGAGCTACGGCTGCACAGGTGGTTTTCTGCCAGGAAACAAAGTCTGTAAGCAGCACAAGCATAAAAATTTCTGTTTTGGCAGCTGCAGAGATCCTGAAGACCATTGTTTTCTCTGAGAAGATGAGAGGACACTGAAAGCTACTAATAACTTATCTAGCAAGAGGACAGCAGAGCTGGGAAATCTGAAAAAGACTGAAGTAACAGATTAATGTGGCTACTATAGATACTTAAAAAAAAAAGCAAAACCAGGCAATAAGTCAATAAGTGCTCAATGGAATACAAACATTTTAAGGAAATAAAGATAAAGTGTATGAGTACTTTTTCAAGTTATGGGTACAAAAATAATGGTTTTCCCCTTGGCTTCTAGTCCTTAATACATGTGTAAACCTCTGCCCAGAATGTCCTGTGCAATCTCACCCTTGCCACAGCTACCTTGATCACCTTCCTCTAGTGAGAGCTGGGAGAAAACTCTATACTCTTTCCAGCTGCTTCCTCCTGCCAAAGGTATTTTTCTTAGACACGAATTGGATCCCAGCATCTCCTGCTTACTTCTCAACTTACTAGCACCCCCAAAAAAGGGCCACACTCTCTAACAATATGAGATTCTATCAGCCCCCACCTAAGCTCTACACTCCTCTCACCACCCCACATCTATCTATACTCCAGTCACACAGACCCTCTTCCATCAGCTGCCAAAATGCATTTTTTTTTTAAACCAGGGATTGAACCCAGGAGTGCTTGCTTAACCACTAAGTCATATCCCCAGCCCTTCTTCATTTTATTGAGAGACCAGGTCTCCCTGAGTTGCTAAGCTTCTGAGGCTGGCTTTGAACTCACAATCCTCCTGCCTCAGCCTCTTGAGCCACTGGCATTACAGGTGTGTACAATTTAGGACTTTTCTTTTTTTCTTTTTTTGGTAATTAAATGGTTACAATTGGATCCAACTATAACACTAAACACCAGATTCTGAAAATGGACCACTAACTTTCTATTTCTCATATGTTCCCCCTTTTTCTCTTTTATGCCTTTTGGTTTCATTTTCATTATACCCTTTGGTTTTACCATCCATCCTAGAAACATTAACTTTATGAGGTGAAAACTGCCCATGGTAATGAGTCCTCTCCTTTTTAGCAGTTCAGATAACCATCGTGGTGATTAGGAGCACTTGGTAAGGTCCTTTCCAGCTCAGCCTGAACTTGAATTCTTTCCAGATCTAGATTAAAAAATCAAGTTGCCAGGCTGGAAGTGATGAATTGCACACTCTCGAAGGGGAGACAGAGCAGCAGTTCATAATAATCATACCAGCAAAAAAAAGCATGTATAGGTCTCAAATTGACTCAGAACAAACCTGTGACTTTTTTTTTTTTTGGTACCAGGGATTGAACTCAGAGGTACTCGACCACTGAGCCACATCCCCCGCCATATTCTGTGTTTTATGTAGAGACAGGGTCTCACTGAGTTGCTTAGCGCCTTGCCGTTGCTGAAGCTGGCTTTGAACTCACGATTCTCCTGTCTCAGCCTCCCAAAGTGCTGGGATAACAAGTGTGTGCCACTGCGCCCGGCTCAATGTAGCACTTTTTAAAAGCATACAATTAAAAGCTAGTTTCAATTTAAGAAGACCATTAAGAATAAGAATGTATCCTCCTTGAGACACCTGGCATGGTGGCATACACCTGTAATCCCAGAGATCCAGGAGGCTGCAATAGGAGGATTGCAAGTTTGAGGTTAGTCTTAGCAATTTAGCAAGGCCCTAAGCAACTTAGTGAGAACCTGTCTCAAAAAAAAAAACAATAAGCCGGGCGTGGTGGCTCAAGCCTGTAATCCCAGCACTTAGGGAGGCTGAGACAGTAGAATCGCGAGTTCAAAGCCAGCCTCAGCAATGGTGAGGCGCTAAGCAACTCAGTGAGACCCTGTCTCTACATAAAACACAAAACAGGGCTGGGGATGTGGCTCAGTGGTCGAGTGCCCCTGAGTTCAATCCCCAGTACCAAAAAAAAAAAACAATAAAAAGGGATGGGGATGTAGTGCAGTGGTAAAGTGTCCCTGGGTTAAATCCCCAATACAAAAACAAACAAAAATCCTCCTTGAGTTTTTTTTTTTTGAGGTCCACACATGAAGTTTGAAGGACTGATGGCAGGGAGCGTCTCTAAATCTTGACTTCCTTCTCTGGTACTTCTTCCTTCTCTTGACCAAGGAAAGCACAAACGGGGGGAAAGTGCAAATTGCTTACCTATAATTGTGAAAAAGGGTTGGGGATGTAGCTCAGTGGTAAGAGTGCCTGCCCAGCAAGCTTAAGGCCCTAGGCTTATTTTTTTTTATTTTTTATTTTTAAAAATGTTTTTAGAGATGTTTTTAGTTGGATGGAATACCTTTATTTTGTTTATTCAGTTTTATGTGGTGCCGGGGATCAAACCCAGTGCCTCACATGTGCTAGGCAAGCACTTTACCACTGAGCTACAGCTCCAGCCCCCTAGGCTTATTTAAACAACCACTACCTATTAATGTGAAAGGGATCCCTCTCTTTCTCTCATTTGTAACTAACACTTTACTAACAAAGCACAGCATGGTATCTTAGTCACAAACTCCCTAAACTGCTAAAAGGTGAAGCCAGTCATTTTTCAAGTCACTGTAACAAGTTCCTAGCCCACCAATAGTCTGAATCATCACTGAAAAAAGAACTGACAGCACTTTGAAACTCAGGTTTCCAAGCCACAGTTGTTGTTGTTTTTTAAATATTTATTTTTTAGTTGTAGGTGGACAGAATATCTTTATTTTTATGTGGTGCTGAGGATCGAACCCAGTGCCTCCCGCATGCCAGGCGAGCACGCTACCACTGCGCCATAACCCCAGCCCCAACAGTTTTTGTTTTTTAAAAGCTGAACAAAATCCCTGGGTGTCTCGATTCACACAGACTTGCAGTTGCTTCCTATTATACTGAAGTGAAATACTTTCTCAAAAGCCAATGTCACTAAAAGCAGTTTACGGGAAAAGAGATACTAACAAGGAGATTAGAAAAGTACAGCAATTTGCAAAATAGGCTTGAAAGGGGAAGAACACTCTATTCAAACCTACTTTTACAAAAACGCCTCCAGGTCTCCTGGATTCTGCACACATGCCCACAAGGCCAGCTTCTCCACTGAGAAGACAGTATGACGCAAACACAAACGATGAGTTTAAGTTGCAGAAGAACAAATTGAAGCAACAGGATGAAGTCAGTCTCTGGATTATAAAGCCACTGGTTTTATTATGGGAAAGGAAGTTCCAGACTCTCCTCTGAGTTTCGTAATTATAATAACATCGATGGAAATAAAAATTAAAAATTCTGCCACAAGTTTGCTATCTCAACAAAATCACATTTTGCTAGACACACTGGCGTGCTCCTTGTAATCCCAGTGACTCGGGAGGCTGGGGCAGGTGGATCTCAAGTTCAAAGCCAGCTTTAGCAACTTAGTGAGACCCTAATCTCAAAATAAAAAATAAGAAGGGCTAGTGATGTGGCTGAGTGGTTAAGTGCTCCTGGGCTCAATCCCTGGTACCAAAAAACAAAAACAAATCATGTTTGTTTTTCTTTCTTCTCTTTTTTGGTTCTGGGGGTAAATGAAACTGAGGGCCTTACATGTAATAAGCAGATGCTCTGCCACTGGGAGACCCCAATCCTCATTTTCCTCTCTCATAGGCTCTCTTTTGTTTTTTTTCCTACATGGATATGTAATTTAAAAAAAATAAATAAATAAAATATATATATATATATTTAGTTGTGAATGAACCTTTATTTTCATTTATTTATTTTTATGTGGTGCTGAGAATCGAACCCAGTGCCTCACACATGCTAGGCAAGCGCTCTACCCTGAGCCACAACCTTAGCCCCAGATATGTGATTCTTAGAAAAAATTTTAAAGTCCCTGATAAACATTAATCATCAGCATTTCCCTCTAGTAATCATTCGGGCTGCACGGCATGTGCTGGATGATTCACTCATCTGCTCATCTTCTGATAGACATTCGACTACCCAACAGCACTTTTTGCAAAAACCATGCTATGAGGAAGTCATCCTTTGAAAATTTTAAAAAATGAAATAAACAGATCTGTGTTAATTTGGAAGAGGATGTGGATTTTAAAATCTGCTTTTTTTTAAAAAAATTTTTTTTAGTTGCCAATGGATCTTTATTTTATTTATTTATATGTGGTGCTCAGAATCGAACCCAGTGCCTCACACATGCTAGGCAAGTGCTCTACCACTGAGCCACAACCCCAGCCCCTGCTTTTTTTATTTTATACTCTCCAACTTCATAAAGTACTACCCATGTATGAGATTAAGTTGACAACAAATTGTTGGTATTAGTCTTTAACATACTACCACCTGAAACAAAGTAATTAACCTAATTACTCCTCAAGTAACTGAAAACTTTAAAATATTTATTATAATTACAGCAGTGAAAAATTACTGTTTTAACAGGCTCCAAAATCTTTCACCAGAGTGGGGGTAATCTTGGGAAATACCTTGATGAGGTCCTTGAAGGTGCAAGGTAAACTCTGACGGCCTGGATTAGAAAAAAGAAGATAGGTAATCAGAGTCTAGCAAAGAAATGAGTAGAAATTTGGAGGTGGGGCCAATAAAAAATAAAAGTGGCCTGAACTACAGAGAAAAGAGAAAATGAAATCCAAAGACAATGTAAGGAGCTACATCCTACAGAATAAGGTGACCTATGAGACATTCCCACTGTGTGCTGGGGCTTGAAAAAGGCTTTGGGGGTGATGACCCAATGTCTGTTAAGAAAAGGACAATCTAGGGCTGGGATTGTGGCTCGGTGGTAGCGCACCTGCCTCGCATGCATAAGGCCCTGGGTTCGATCCTCAGCACCACATAAAAATAAATAAATAAAATATTGTGTCCATCTATGACTAAAAAAAAAGAAAAAGGACAATCTAGCCAGACTTGGTGATGCACTCCTATAATCTCAGCGATTTGTGAGGCTAAGACAAGAAGATCACAAGTTTGAGGTCAACTTCGGCAATTTAGCGAGACCCTAAGCAACTTAACAAGATCCTGTCTCAAAATAAATAAATAAATAGATAAATAAGGCTGAGGATGTGACCCAGTGGTTAAGTAACCCTGGGTTCAATCCGCAGTACCCAAAATAAAAAACAAAATAAAAAGGACTGGGGACTTAGCTCACTGGTAAAGAGGCCTGGGTTCAAACCAATCCCCAATACCGCGCTCAAGCGCAGAAAAAGACAATCTAAAACTCAAAGTTGTGTTGTCAGGCAGCAAAATTCATCCCATATTTGCATCAAGCTAGGCTCCACTCATAAAAGCATTTGTGTGGATTTGTGTAGTTTCACAGAAAAAAAATCAAAGAAAAGGTCTGAAAGCAGGGATAATAATGCCTACTTCACCATATTGTTATGAAGATTAAATGAGTTAAACTTTGAGAAAACTCTTGGGTAGGGTGTTGGAATTTTCACGTTATTTGGGCTACAGTTACAACTTGAGTTCAGTTTATTGAATTCTCAAGTGATTTCAGTGACTGCTGCAAAAGTTTTATTAGCTTAACTCCTTATACAGGGGTGTAGGGGTGTGTGTGTGTGTATTGACTTTTAAAATACAAATTGCACTTCAATATCATGAAGGTTTGTTTTTTTTTTTTTGGTACCGGAGATTGAACTCGGGGACACTTCGACCACTGAGCCACATCCCCAGCCCTATTTTGTGTTTTATGTAGAGACAGGGTCTCACTGAGTTGCTTAGTGCCTCGCCATTGCTGAGGCTGGCTTTGAACTCGCGATTCTCCTGCCTCAGCCTCCCTGAGTGCTGGGATTACAGGCTTGAGCCACCGCGCCCGGCTTCATGAAGGTTTTTTGATTTTGTTTCTTCCCTTGGAGACAAGGTCTCCCTAAGTTGCCCAGGCTGGCTTGAAACTTTTGTTCTTGCCTTGGCCTCTCAAGTAGCTGGGATTACAGGTGTATGCCAAAACACCTGACTACTATCATGGAGTTGTATGGATCCCTGTTGTTACAACATTGTTCCCTCTTTATTTTTTTGGTACTGGGGATTGAGCTCAGGGGCACTCGACGACTGAGCCACATCCCCAGCCCTATTTTATATTTTATTTAGAGACAGGATCTCATTGAGTTGCTTAGCACCTCGCTGTTGCTGAGGTTGGCTTTGAACTTGTGATCCGCCTGTCTCAGCCTCCTGAGCTGCTGGGATTACGGGCATGGGCCAGCGCACCCGGCTGTCCCGTTTTCTTTAAAGGATATCTTGATCAGTGGTTCTTGTGAGAAATATAAAAAGTTAGGTGGCCCATCTTCAGAATACAGTATTTAGCCTTAACTGGATCCAACTGTAACCATTTTAATTATAGACTTCCCCTTTTGCCCACCCCAATTTTAAAATTTGCTAATGGGACGATTATAACCCCAAGCTCCTCCAATCAGGGAGAAGGACAGTGCTGCGTTAGGGATAAAAGCAGGTGGACTGCCACCCAGGTATGCTTGCTCAAAGGATTCCCTTTGGGGGCACACCCTTCTGCAGAACAAGTTTTGCTTTGCCCACTCACTTTCAAGCCCGTTTGATTTCTTGCAGCACGTCGGTATTTCTAATAATTTTGGCACCTGGCGTGGGCCTCCATACGCGGCCTAGAGGAGACACATCCTGCTGCCTTGTTCAATGGTTTTGGAGTGGCAGGGGGGACTACAATCCTCGAAGCTGGCAATAGACCCCAAATAAAGAATGGATTGGCAAGGCAGGGGAAAGGCCCAAGGAAGCGCTGCAGCGACCAGGTAACTGCGCATGCGTCAAGGCAGGAAAACTCTATTCTCAAGCTTGAGAAAGATGTATTTCTTTGGTGGTCAGGACACCCTGGAAGTTGTGTGAATGTGACTGAGGCTGTTCAGAAACAGGAGCCCACATCCAAGAGAATGGAATGGGAGGATGTGCAAAAGCACAGGGAGCTGGTGTACAAGAAACCTCCAAAAAGGGGGGTTGAGTACATAGGGAGAAATTTAATTACAGGGACCTGTAAGAAAAATAAAGGGGGAAGCCGGGCACGGTAACACAAGCCTGTAATCCCAGCACTTTGGGAGGCTGAGACAAGAGAATTGCGAGTTCAAAGCCAGCCTTAGCAACGGCGAGGTGCTAAGCAAGACCCCGTTTCTAAATAAAAAACACAAAATAAGGATGTGGCTCAGTGGTCCAGTACCCCTGAGTTCAATCCCCAGTACCAAAAATAGAAAAAATAAAAAAAGGAATAAAAATTCTACGCCTAGAGACAGAGAAGAACAATGGAAAAATCCTACAAGTACAAATCTTCTTTTCCTTTAAGAGTCCTAAGCAGGAAAATAAACAGTGGCAATGATGGGAGTGAATCTGACCCCATGGAAAAAAGTGGCCACTTGAACCTTTGATTTTTGTTCAACATGACTGTCAGACTCCATGCCTAACATTTCCAGCTGTACAGGTCTGCCCTATATTTGAGCCAAAATGTAAAAATCTGTGTTAGGCTCTATTTCTAAAGAATAAAATCTAATATAGACTTCAATCAACATCCGTAGCTGTTTTCTACCTGTGGAGATCTAATACCTGCTAAAATACCACAAGAACTGTTTCCTGTTTTATGTATGTGTGCACACCTGTGTATTGTATGTTGTGTCTACCTATGTGCTGGTGTCCATATATCATGAATTTAGTATTAACTGGCTCATAGTTAAATGAGTACTACTAAATTTAATTAACAGATCCACGGACTTCAAGCTTCAACAAAAAAAGTCAACTTAAATTGGTAAGAACGAAGATGCCTTTGAAACTACTAATCTAAACATTTTTCTAGGTGATCGGCCAGAGTGTTGGTTTCCATAAATATTTCAAGTATGTCCATTGCTTCTAAGGATTTTCCTTTTACTTGGGGGGTGGGGAAGTGGGTACCGGGAATTGAACTCAAGGGCACTCAACCACTGAGCTACATCCCCAGCCCTATTTTGTGTTTTATTTAGAGAGTCTAGCTGAGTTGCTTAGCACCTCACTTTTGCTGAGGCTGGCTTTGAACCAGCAATCCTCCTGCCTCAGCCTCCCATACCACTGGGATTACAGGTGTGTGCCACCATGCCTGGTTCTAAGGGTTTTTCTTTGGCAGGAATAACTAACTTAAAGTGTTAACTAGACCTTTTTGGTATCTCAGTTTTCGTGGGTAATCTAAGTTAGAAATGGGTAAATCAGTTTTAACATAAATGGGATTAATCTTCAGAAATTTGTTAGAGGAAACATCTGTTTTATTTGCAGTTAAATGCTAAAACATCAACCAAGTATAAATTCAAGTACTGCTGGCTTCTTGAATTTCCCTAAGATAACATATTTGGGTCTATTAAATTTTTTTTTTTTGATTGGTAAATTTAAAAAAAGGGGGGGGGGGCTGACTGATGAACCCAGCCTAATTCTATTATAAGATTGAAAGCCATTTCCACAAGAGACCATAAAAGGTTTATTTTTTGTTTTACTTGCTTGACCCATGTTTGGCTTTTTTTTTTTTTTTTTAATATTTTTTTTAGGGGCTGGGGCTGTAGCTCAGTGGTACAGCGCTTGCCTAACATGCGTGAGGCCCTGGGTTCAATCCTCAGCACCACATATAAATAATAAATGAATAAAATAAAGATCCATCAACTAAAAAAATTTTTTTTAAAAAATTTAAATAAATATTTTTTTCGTTGTAGATGGACACAATATCTTTATTTTTTTAATTTTTGGTACTGGAGATTGAACTCAGGGGCACTCAACCACTGAGCCACATCCCCAGCCCTATTTTGTGTTTTATGTAGAGACAGGGTCTCACCGAGTTGCTTAGCGCCTTGCCGTTACTGAGGCTGGCTTTGAACTTGCGAACTTGCGATTCTCCTGTCTCAGCCTCCCAAAGTGCTGGGATTACAGGTGTGCGCCACCGTACCCGGCTTGTATTAAAGTACTCTAGAAAGAGTAAAATATTTCATCTTATTAAAAAGGAGTAAGATTGCTGGGCACAGTGGTGCATACCTGTAATCCCAGTGACTCCGTAAGCTGAGGCAGGAGGACTCCAAGTTCAAAGCTAGCCTTAGCATTTTAGTGAGGCCTTAAGCAACTTAGTAAGACCCTAAAAGAAACAAAAAAGGTCTGGGGATGTGGCTCAGTAGCTAACCCCTCTGAGTTCAATCCCAAGTACAAAAAAAAAAAAAGAGTAAGATTTGTTTTGAGAGAAGATGAAACTCCTGTGATACCAGAGGAAGCCAAAGAGGGTTTTGTGGCTTCAGGATAAAAGGCATGATCAGAGTCTATACTGAACAGACCCTGGGACTGGTGGTTGAAATCTCTGTTGTCAGGTATTGGGAGGGTACTAAAGCTATGGCTTGGCACATGACTTTTTTTTTTTTTTAATTTTTTTTTTTTAGTTGTAGATGGACACAATATCTTTATTTATTTATTTTTATGTGGTGCTGAGGATCGAACCCAGTGCCTCATGAATGCAAGGAAAGTGCTCTACCACTGAGCCACAATCCCAGCCCCTTGGCACATGACTTTTTAAGTGACTATGCCCTTTTAGCCCTTGACAATTCTAGTCCTTTACAGTTTTTCTGTAACTTCCATTTGGTTCCACCTGCACTTCGGTTCCCTTGTGGACTCTCAGGCGCTTCCCTCTCCACACTGCTCTGGGACAAAGGAGTTGACTGGATGTTTAACCTCAGGAAGTATCCTTTGTTTTGTTTTGTTTTTTTGGTACTGGGGATTGAACTCAGGGGCACTCAACCACTGAGCCACATCCCCAGCCCTATTTTGTGTTTTATGTAGAGGCAGGGTCTCACTGAGTTGTTTAGCACCTCGCCATTGCTGAGGCTGGCTTTGAACTCGCAATTCTCCTGTCTCAGCCTCCCAAAGTGCTGGGATTACAGGCTTGCGCCACCGCACTAGCTTAGGGAGTATCCTTTACATTTGATAAAAACCTTAATTGCGGCTCACTATTCCAAGCATCTTATTCAGAAGGCAGAGATTGCTGGCTACAAAGGACATGACAGTACATTTCAGCACTGTTAGTTTATGACCTGAGGACAGGTATAGTCACCCTTTTAAAATCTGACATGATACCCATTTGGCCAGGGGGTATCTGTCACTGGGACAAAGTAATTCTGGCTATGACATTAACCCATCAAACTAAATGCATGGGATACTGGCAGGATAAACAACTGCACCCAGAAAAGAACAAAATGGAAAAACAAGACCTTCAAGGAAGACTTAAGGAAGATGGAAAGGGAGCTGGGTTTGGTGGTGCACGCCTGTAATCCCAGCACTTTGGGAGGCTGAGATAGGAGAATCATGAGTTCAAAGCCAGCCTCAGCAGTGGTGAGGCACTAAGCAACTCAGTGAGACCCTGTCTCTACATAAAACACAAAATAGGGCTGGGGATGTGGCTCAGTGGTCGAGTGCCCGAGTTCAATTCCAATACCAAAAAAAAAAAAGAATGGAAAGGGCCTCCTCCACTGAATATCAATATGCCTAGTATAAGAAAAAGGCCCAAAAGGCTACAATTGGCAGTGGGGAAGTCATTTGAAGTTGATGGTATTGTAAGAATAAGGGAGACAGGCCAGGCTCACAAATATCCTGTGTTCTAATCCCTTGAATGCCACCTGGGAGGAAATAAAAACATTAAGGTTTTTTGTTGTTGTTGTTTTTACTAGGGATTGAAATCAGGGACACTCAACCACTGAGCCACATCCCCAGCCCTATTTTGTGTTTTATGTAGAGACAGGGTCTCACTGAGTGGCTTAGTGTCTCACCATTACTGAGGCTGGCTTTGACTCAGCCTCCCAGGCCGCTGGGATTACAGGCGTGCGCCACGGTGCCAGGCCCTAATACACAGTTTTTGTATGTGCCAGACTGTTTAATCTCTCTCCTTGGATGAAATAAAATGCACATATTTCAGTATATGAATTTAAGAAAGGGTCTGGAGGGCTGGGACTGTAGCTCAGTGGTACAACGCTTGCCTACCATGCGTGAGGCATTGGGTTCGATCCTCAGCATCACATGTAAATAATAAATGAATAAAAAATAAAGATCCATGAACAACTAAAAAAAAAAAAAAAAGAAAAAGAAAAAGGGTCTGGAACAAGAATAAAAGTTACAGGTATAGAAACATATTTCAGTATGGGAAATCAGAAGGTAAAAGAAATGTTTCTGGATGAGAAAGTATTCTGAATGGTAAAGTAATATTCTTGTGCTAAAGACCAAGATGAAAGTGAGAAGAAAACTAAGGATGTAAACAAGTTATAGAATATATAAATTGCAAAAGGCTTATGGAAGGTAAATCTCAAAAAGGTTGTGTATGTGATTAAACTGGCTATGATTAGCACTATCAGTTATTCAAATTTTAATGTACTGATAGGAAGCAAAATCTGAACACTGACCTGCTCTCATCAGGATAATTTTCTTCTGTCTCTTAGGTCTTATTAGGGAAACTTAAGTTTTAAAGGAATTAGGATTTATACCTGTTTTAAAGTCTTTTTTTTTGTACCAGGGATTGAACTCAGGGGCACTCAACCACTGAGCCAAATCCCCAGCTCTATTTAGTGTTTTATGTAGAGACAGGGTCTCACTGAGCAGTCTCACTGCTGAGGCTGGCTTTGAACTCCCGATTCTCCTGTCTCAGCCTCCCAAAGTGCTGGGATTACAGGCGTGTGACACCGCACCCAGCTTAAAATCTTTTAAATGATTACTTCATAACTGGTTAAACAAACAACTGTTATTTTAGGTTATTACAATATAATTGACATCCTAAATATATGTAACCAGAGGTATGTATGCATCTGAGAACCATGTTTGTATGATCCTTGTCTAAGTGTTATGTAAAAGTTTGTAAAATGAAATTTTATGTAGGTTGACCAGTAAGGTAACCAATAAGTGCTCTCTTTTAAACACTGTATCTGACATGGAAGAGCCACCCAGCCATTTGAAGACCAGGCTTGTATCTGTTTGCTTTGACTAAGTATTTTTGATCATTAACACTGTTTCCTAAATTTGTAAGACTTTAGGCTATCTTTTTATTTTTGTTACTATTGGTAACCCATGCAGACCTGTGATTATTGTTATACTATGGATTCTAAATTTTACTTTAAAATTTAAACTTAGTTAATATAAGGACATCAGTGTAACTGTGACACTAACCATTATTGGCTTCTTTGTATATTAGATGCACTCATGTTCTTCAAGTATACAAGCCTTTTAAAATGTAAAGCTTTGGAGAACACTTTATCCAGTTCTCCAAACTAAAATTATCTGTGGCAATAGTCTCTTTCACATTTATATAGAAATAATACATTTGAGGGCTGGGGCTGTAGCTCAGTGGTAGAGCACTTGCCTAGCATGCATGAGGCACTGGGTTTGATCCTCAGCACTACATATAAATAATAAATGAATAAAATAAAGATTCATCAACTAAAAAAATATTTAAAAAAGAAATAATAAATTTGATAGCTGGGCGCATGCCTGCAATCTCAGCACTTTGGGAGGCTGAGAAAGGAGAATCGGGAGTTCAAAGCCAGCCTCAGCAATGGTGAGGCGCTAAGCAACTCAGTGAGACCCTGTCTCTACATAAAACACAAAATAGGGCTGAGGATGTGGCTCAGTGGTAGAGTACCCTGAGTTCAATCCCCAGTACCAAAAACACACAAAATAGGGCTGGGGATGTGGCTCAGTGGTCGAGTGCCCGAGTTCAATCCCTGGTACCAAAAGAAAAAGAAAAAGAAAATTTGGTTGGTATTTGTCATTTAATGTTTTGTAACTGATAAAGGTAACCTGTTGTAAATAAGTTATATATTAAATTTTGTGCAATGGGAATATAAATGTATTTTTGGAAGGTAATAAGGAGAGCCTGATGTGTTCAAAGGTTGACATTGTAAAACACAGAAGCATTTTGCCACTTTTTTTGCACAAAATAAAGTTAGGAGCTCTTTTAGTTCAGATGTAGTATTGTGTTGTGTGTCAAGAACCCCAACTTACCTGAGATATGTCTTTGCCTCTCACCCTACTCCATGTTAGGATGGCTCCAAAGTAGGCTAGACTTAAGATCATTTAAAAGCCGGTTGCGGTGGCGCAAGCCTGTAATCCCAGCACTTAGGGAGGCTGAGACAGAAGAATCGCGAGTTCAAAGCCAGCCTCAGCAACGGCAAGGCACTAAGCAACTCAGTGAGACCCTGTCTCTACATAAAACACAAAATAGGGCTAGGGATGTGGCTCAGTGGTTGAGTGCCTCTGAGTTCGATCTCCAGTACAAAAAAATATCATTTAAAGTTATGTTCAAAGGATAGATTTTGTTGTAAAGATAATGGCACAAGCTATAATCCCAGAGACATTGGAGGCTGAGGCAGGAGGATCACAAGTTCAAGACCAACCTCAGCAACTTAGCAAGACCCTAAGCAACTTGGTGAAACCCTGTCCCAAAATAAAATAAAAAATAAAAAAATAAAAAGGGCTGTCTCTCGGTGGTTAAGTGTTCCCTGGGTTAAATCCTAGCAACAACACCACAACAAAAAAGATTCCTGTGATCTCAAAATAACCAATATAAAGCTAAGTAAATGTTTGGGAAAATTATAAAAGATATGTAAGATTGTAAGAGAGTTTTATTAGAAAGTAAAATTTGTAAAAGATCTTGTATGTGGGGGCCTGGGGTTGTGGCTCAGTGGTAGAGCACTTGCCTAGCATGTGTGAGGCACTGGGTTCTATCCTCAGCACCACGTATAAATAAATAAGTAAATAAAGTTATTGTGTGTGTCTACAACTAAAAAAAAAAATTAAAAAAAAAAAAAGATCTTGGGGCTGGGATTGTGGCGCAGTGGTAGCGTGCTCGCCTAGCACGCGTGAGGCACTGGGTTCGATCCTCAGCACCACATAAAAACAAAGATATTCTGTCCACCTAAAACTAAAAAATAAATAAATAAATTTAAAAAAAAAAGATCTTATATGTGATTGAGTTGAGTTCATGGATCTTTGTGGAGGCAAAATGTATACCAAATTATATTAGTGTTATTATGGAAATTAGGTATCTTGGTTCAAAGCTATTATACAAACTGAGTATGTTTTTAGTCTTACTAATTTCATTTTGTATTTTCCTTACAGAACTTTATAACTTTTGCTTGTTAATTTTGAAGAAGCCGGGCACAGTGGCTCAAGCCTGTAATCCCAGCACTTAGAGAGGCTGAGACAGGAGAATTGCGAGTTCAAAGCCAGCCTCAGCAATGGCGAGGCGCTAAGCAACTCAGTGAGACCCTGTCTCTACATAAAACACAAAATAGGGCTGAGGATGTGGCTCAGTGGTTGAGTGCCCCTGAGTTCAATCCCCAGTACAAAAAAAAAAAAAAAAAAATTTTTTTTGAAGAAGTACTCCTAACAGAATGACATGAGTTAATTTGAGAAAATAAGCCATCGCCTATAGAACAGAATAGGATATAAGCGTGAATTCCAGTACTAATACTAACCTCAGTTAAATGAAAGGGGTAACTAACTATAAAATTACAGACATTAAAGTTACTGGTGAAACTGACCTGCTGGATGTTCAAAACCAAAATTTGGAAACGAAAGGCAAGGAAATAATAGGGCCAAGGAAAAAGTAGCCACTATTTTGGCCGTTGCTAAGGTCAGCTAGGACCCAGGGAACAATGGGACTGTTCTAAGTGTCCTACAACTCTAAGTGAATCATGTGACCTCCTGATCAGGGGCATCAAGAGGACCCTAGAGAACAGGAAGCCAACCAGTGCACATTCTGCAAAGAGGAAGGTCTTGGTCATTCCCAGGGAAGCCACTTGTGGTCAGCAAGAGCTTGATCATCTTGGCAGATGGCACAACTGATGATAGAGGACATACTAAAAAAGCCAAGAGGCTTTTCACAAGTTCCCAAGAGTAATCCCTGGCAAATCTCAGGTGACTTTAACAGTAAATAGGAAAGAGGTTGATTTTGACCAAATTGGTCTTAACTCCTGACAGGAGAGTACAACCAAACCACAGCCATATTAGCCATATTAAAAGATAAGACGATAGTTCTTTTACTTGAGATATACATTTGTGTCAGTCCTCCTTAAAATAAGTAAAACCTGGAGGTTATAACCAAAGGGGTTTTATACAGGAGTGCCTGATAAATATCACAGAAAGTTCTGTCAAGTCACAGTTTAGCTGAGCGTGGTGGCGCATGCCTGTAATCCCAGCACGTTGGAGGCTGAGACTGGAGAATTGTGAGTTCAAAGCCAGCCTCAGCAACAGTGAGGTGCTAAGCAACTCAGTGAGACCCTGTCTCTACATAAAACACAAAATAGGGCTGGGAATGTGGCTCAGTGGTTGAGTACCTCTGAGTTCAATCCCTGGTACCAAAAAAAAAAAAAAAAAAAGTCACAGGTTTATTCTGAGTCCATTTGAGACCTATATGTGCTTTTTTTGCTGGTATGATTATTATGAACTGCTGTCTGTCTCCCCTTCTAGAGTGTGCAATTCATCACTTCCAGCCTGGCGACTTGATTTTTAATCCAGATCTGGAAAGAATTCAAGTTTCAACTGAGCTGGAAAGGACCTTACCAAGTGCTCCTCATCACCACAATGGTTATCTGAACTGCTAAAAAGGGGAGGACTCAATGGATTCCTTCTGGGGGCACATTCTTCTGCAGAAGAACAATTTTTGCTTTGTCCACCCACTTTCAAGCACATTTAATTTCTTGTAGCACCTTGGTATTTCTGACAGTTCTCAAACTGCATGAGTGCATGAGAATCACCTGAGAATCTGTCTTTCTTACAAGTTTCCCAAAGGATGCTGATGCTTTTGGTCCAGGGGGCACACTTAGAATCAATGATCCAAATTCTCCTTTGATCATTCTTTCAAATTTTTTTTAAATTTTTTTAGTTGTAGATGGACATAATGTCTTTATTTTATTGCTTTGTATGTGGTGCTGAGGATCGAACCCAGGGCCTCACGCATGCAAGGCAAGTGCTCTACCACTGAGCTACAATCCCAGCCCCCATTCTTTCAAATTTTTTTAGATGTGACCTCCTCTAACAAGCTTTCCAACTTCCATGTTCTCCTACCTCCATCCCGATAGAATTAATCACTCTACATTCTCCTATCATTTCCTATTTCGTAAGATAGTATAATTTGTTCATGTAATTGTCTATCTGCACTATATCCAATGCCTGGTACAGTACCTGACATGATAAATGTTAACGGATAAATGGAGAGAACCCAATTTCTAGAAGGTTGCCATGTACAACATGCTCTTTTCAGGTCCTGGGCCCTGGCTCCTATTGCCCCTGCCTCCAACTACTTGTAATGCCCTCCACTTTATCTGACTGCTACTAATAGGCTCAGCTCAAGCACTGTCTCCAAGAAGCCTTCTTTTTTTTTTTTTTTTAATTTTTTCCAAACCTTTATTTTATTTATTTATGTATTTTGTATGTGGTGCTGAGGATCGAACCCAGTGCCTCACGCATGCAAGGCAGGCGCTCTACCACTGAGCTACAACCCCAGCCCAAGAAGCCTTCTTTGACACTCCTCCTGCCTTGGTTAGTATTAAGTGCTCCTGTTCCTCAATGCTTCTAACTGAACTGCTTATAATATACTTAGAACTCTAGTAAACAGAACTAGATCAAACCTTTGGAGGCCCCCTGGCCTATTAATTTCCACTTCTGGAAATTTATTCTACACTTAAGCCAAATGACCTCTATACAGGGTGATTCCCTATAGCTTGGTTTGTGAAAACACATTAGATGGAAAATACAGGAACACTTAAATGTCTACTGAGAGGAGACTGGTTAAATAAATTACAGTACATCTATATAGTGTAATAGTGCACAGCTATCAAAAAAGAATGGAAGCCGGGTGCAGTGGCTCAAGCCTGTAATCCCAGCACTTAGGGAGGCTGAGACAGGAGAATTGCGAGTTCAAAGCCAGCCTCAGCAATGGCGAGGTGCTAAGCAACTCAGTGAGACCCTGTCTCTACATAAAACAAAAAATAGGGCTGGAGATATGGCTCAGTGGTCGAGTGCCCCTGAGTGCAATCTCCAGTACCAAAAAAAAAAAAAAAAAAAGAAAAAGAATGGAAGCCGGGCGCAGTGGCGCAAGCCTGTAATCCCAGCACTTAGGGAGGCTGAGACAGGAGAATCGCAAGTTCAAAGCCAGCCTCAGCAATGGCAAGGCGCTAAGCAACTCAGTGAGACCCTGTCTCTACATAAAACACAAAATAGGGCTGGGGATGTGGCTCAGTGGTCGAGTGCCTCTGAGTTCAATCTCCAGTACCAAAAAAAAAGACTGGAAAGCTGGGCATGGTGACACACCTATAATCTTAGCTTCTCAGCAGGTCAACGCAGGAGGCTCATAAATTTGAGGCCAGCCTCTGCCACTTAAACTTAGCGAGACCCTGTCTCAAAAAAGAAAAAAAAAAGATAGATACAAGAAAAAAAGAAGTGGGGTGTAGTTTGGTGATAGAGTGCTTGTCTAGCATGCACAAGACATAGTTTGATTCCCAGCACCTCAAAAGCAAAACAAAATGGGTCCGATTTTTTTTTTTTGGGTACTGGGGACTAAACCCAAGGGCATTTTACTACTGACCTACATTCTCAGCTCCTCCCACCTTTTTTTTAAAAAATTTTTTAGTTGTCAATGGACTTTATTTTTATTTTTACTTATATGTGATGGTGAGAATCGAACCCAGTGAGTCACCCATACTAGGCAAGCACTCTACTACTGAGCCACAACCCCAGCCCTCCCCCCACCTTTTTAAGGTAGGGTCTCACTAAGTTGCTTAGGGCCTTGCTAAGTTGCTGAGGGTGGTTTTGATCTTGGAATCCTCCTGCCTCAGCCTCCCTAGTCACTGGGATTACAGGCGTGTGCCAGCACATCCAGGTTTCTAATGTCTTTTTTTTTGGTACTGGGGATTGAACTCAGGGGTACTCAACCACTGAGCCACATCTACAGCTCTATTCTGTATTTTATGTAGAGACAGTGTCTCACTGAGTTGCTTAGCACCCCACTGTTGCGGAGGCTGGCTTTGAACTTGCAATTCTCCTATCTCAGCCTCCCAATTTAATGTCTTTTGAATCTTCCTTTTTCTCTTACAACCTGTTGCTACTAATCACTTGGGCCTGACATCATTTCTCACCATCATGATTACTACAAATTTCCCAACTGGGATCTCTGACTTTGGTATTGCCCCCCATCTCTCTATCCACTGTCTGTCCTGCAGCCACAGAAACTCTTTACAATCCAATCCTTCTCTTCTTCAAATTCTTTTTTCTTCCCTGTCTTTAGGAAAGTCTATTTTTGACTTATAACACCTCCCACGACCAAGCAGCCATGGCTAACCCTTGCAAGTCTCATCTTTCAACATGCACCTCTCACTCACCCCAACACTTGCTTCAGATTTCTTTCTTACATAGTATACTTCTTCCAGATCCTGAAACTGCCCAATTTCTCTCAGAGCATTCTGCTAAATGAAGTCTTGAAATCTGGATCAAATCCTATGGCAGGGTAACTAGTGGGTGCCAAACTTCTACAACTGGATCCTCCTTTGGTTACCCCAGTCACTTTTGTTGAAAACATGTTTATTATTCCCATCATCCTTTGTGTCCCTTGGGTGAACTCAGATGGACTCACTATTCAAATTTCTGAACTGTTTTCTCCAAAACTGGAATCAGCATAAGAGCAAAAGAACTCCAATAATCATACTCTCCCATGAGCCCCACTCCTGCTCCTACCAGGTTCCCAGCTGGGCTACTGTCCCTTCCCTGAGTCAATATTTTCTCTGTAACCACAGATAGTGTTCCTTTAAACAAGATTAAGGTGTGACTGTAAGGTAGAATACGAACTGTGGAAACAGACCAGGAAAAGCAGAACCTCCCCTAGAATTTAGCAAGCCAAGCTACAGGCCTCTCCTTCCTGCTCAGCAGCCCATAGAAGTACAGTCTTCCTATGAGAACCTGCTCATGGCCACAGCCACACCCTTTCCCATAAGATCTTCAAGTAAGATATTTAACCACCTACAATAATCTTATTACTTATCTGAGTCCCTCCCAGGACCATTTCTTTAGTATTTACATCCTGGAAGTATCTGGATGGTGATAAGAAAAGCAAAAGAAAGAGAACTGCACAGACCTTCTGTCATTCCCACCACCAAGTGCAGGAGCAAAACAAAACAAATACTGGTTAGCTAACTGACTAAACATTCAACTGGCTCTGAAAAGAAGCACGTGAGAGTTTCTGAGGGGCTTGAACAACCTGAGGTTTTAAGCAAAAAAGGTCACTGAGAAATCTGTTTAAACATTTATGTTGATATAGGAGCACAGGGCCTTTGAAAGGAGATCCTAAACATAGTTCCTGTTCCTTTTAAAATTAAACCACATGTTGGGCACAGTAGCACACACTTGTGATCCCAGTGACTCAGAAGACTGAGGCAGGAAAATCTCAAGTATGAAGATACTCTGCAATTTAGCAAAGCCCTGTCTCAAAATAAAAAAGAAAAAAGGGCTGGGGTTGTGGCTCAGTAGTAAAGCACTTGCCAAGAATGTGCGAGGCCCTAGCTTAAGCCCTCAACTTCCTTCTTCTGCAAGTCAGAACCGTGCAGTTGGACTGGGGATGTGGCTCAGAGGTTGAGCACCTGCCAAGCATAAGGCCCAGGATTTAACACCAGAACCAAAACACCCAAAACCGACCAAAAAACTGCAGTTTTTTCACCTGTTTTCTTTTTCTACCTCCCTCTCAAAGAATGGTCTTCTCCCTTCCCAAGTGAACTCTTCAGTCCAGCTCCTTTATAGTATCTTCCTTTGTGCACCTTTGGTCTTCTCTCCACTGCCTTCATGTCCAGTGCATATATTCTCTAATCTCCCAAATCTTTGATTAAACTGAAACAAAGAAACTGTATCTGGACTCACTCAACCCACCTATTTTCCATCTCTTCATCCACTTTACTGACATTTTTAAAAAGCAGTGTAAGTTCTGCATCATGCCTCAGCAATCAACTCATGTTAAGCTTTTGTGGTCCAGCTTCTCACCACCTGGACTCCCTAAGGTCTCCAATGATTTCCTACTCATCACATGAACTCTTCTTTCTGTGGCCCGATGCCTTAAACCCCCTGCAGCAACAGAAACTAATGACTTAGTCCAGGTTCTTGAAACTGTTTACCTATGACTCTAGGGCACTGACCACTTCAGTTTTTCTTCTCTACTTAAATGCTTCTTTGTGTGTGTGTGTGTGTGTGTGCGCGCGCGCGCGCGCGCAAGCGTGTTGCGGGGGAGGGGGGGTGTACTTGAGATTGAGCCTTCTTCTTCCTCCTCTTTCCCCACTACTTCGACTACTTCTCCTGTTGTCGTCATTTTACATACAGGGGATTGAATACATGGGCACTCTAACACTGAGCTACATACCCAATCCCTTTTTATTTTTTATTCTGAGACAGGGTCACCCTAAATCGCTGAGGCTGGCCTTGAACTCCTCTTGCCTCAGCCTCCTGAGTTGCAGGGATTAAAGGCGTGTGCAACCCACTTGGCTACTTAACTGCTTCTTTACCAGCTCTTCTTTCTCCACATTCCCCAAATCAGTCATCTTTTAATCCACTCCTAATTGATCCTTATTAGGGAATCCATTCCTATTCCAAATGGGAATTTAGCTATGACTGCCATACAGATAAACTATTATCTCCATTTCATACTGCTGATTTTTTTAAAAATGTTTATTTCTTAGTTGTAGGTGACAGAATATCTTTATTTTATTTTTATGTGGTGCTGAGGATCGAACCCAGTGCCTTATGCGTGCTAGGCGAGCACGCTACCACTGCGCCATAATCCCAGCCCTGATTTTTTCAACTTTCTATCAGACAGTTTTGAGAATTTTATAATATAACACAGGAGTACAGGAAGGTGGACAAGTAGGGAAAAACCAAAAATGATTCTGTTCTAGAAAGATCTCTAGGTCTTAGAGTATAGAGACTTAAATTTCAACCACAGAATCATCTCAGAATTGGCTAAAACTTCACAGGCTACCCAGCACTACTCTCTAGATTATTAAACTCCTATTACTCCTCCCAGGCAGCCATCTTGTCTTGGCTTGAACAACCGTTTTGGATATATATATCTCCATGTATCAAGACAGGCTGTCCACTCACAGATAGCTCTGCTTTGGCTCTAACTTGAGCTGAAATCTATTTGCCAGTGTCTACTCTTTAGTCTTTTTAGTGGTGTTTGGTAAACTACATGCTTTATATGTTTGAAGACAGCTTTTATGCCTCCTCTGAGATTTCTCTCCAGGTTCAAGTTAGCTAGTTATTTCAATGCTTCTTTAAGTTGCATGACTGCCTGTAATGAAACAGTTAAGTTAAGGGAATCTGAGCTGTAACCCACAAAAGCTGACTCTACGTAAATTAAATTAGGTACTGTAGGAATGTAATAAAGGCTATGTGGTAGGGCACAGAATTGAGGAAAAGTTAAAGAATCAAGTCTTTGGAAATAAACAGCTGGCTGGGTATGGTGGCACACCTACAATCCCAGCTACTTGAGAGGGTAACGCAGGATCAAAAGTTTGCCTTGGCAACTTATAGTGAGACCCTGCTCAAACAAAAAGGATGAGGGATGTAGCTCAGTGGTAGCACACCCCAGGATTCAATCATCTGTACCACTAATAAAAAAGAAAAGCAACAGCAGCTCCTGTGTCTAATTATTAGGAATTAACACATGGTTATGAAGGAGCTTCAACTGTCACTGTGTGACAAAATTCAATCTAAGGTTCAACCTATGATTTAAATTAAAGGAATGCATCTACTTTCCTAACTACTTGTTTAATGTGGGTCATCTGCCCACCACCCACATGGTCAGGGATGAACTGCTCTCCAAAGAAAAACTGAGCTGTTGCTCCCAGAAGAACCTGGATTAGATGCTGGAGAGGCAAAAACAACCTAATGCCTAAATTTTCAAAAGGAAGGGGAGTTAATTAATTGTGTAATATTCAAATAGTGGTACTGTCAAGATCAGTTTATAAACTGGGCGCGGTGGCACAAGCCTGTAATCCCAACACTTAGGGAGGCTGAGACTGGAGAATCGCGAGTTCAAAGCCAGCCTCAGCAACGGCAAGGCACTAAGCAACTCAGTGAGACCTTGTCTCTACATAAAACACAAAATAGGGCTGGGGATGTGGCTCAGTGGTCAAGTGCCCCTGAGTTCAATCTCCAGTATCAAAAAAAAAAAAGATCAGTTTATAAAACAGATGAAAAACTTAGCCTCGTTACTTCAGCCATATGCTACCACTGGTACTACTATATCTACCATGTGTTGAGCACAACAATCCTGTAAGGCATTCATTCAACAGTTACCAAGCACTTACCACTATTCTAGGAGATGGGGTGAGTTAAGGAAGACAAAGGCCCACTTCCATAGTGTTTACACTGAAAGCAGATATTACAAAGAAGTGATTGTGGCTCACTCAGTTCCTAGGTTTGTCAGACTCCAAAATCTACACTTTATTTCTCAACCATGTCATCTTTCACTAAAGACAGAGAGCTTCTCCCAAAAAGTATACACCTAAGCATGCATACTTCTAGAGCAATTTAACGTTTCTCTTTGTTGGCAGTTCTTTTATTGAGAAGTGGCACCTTCTCAATAAAGTATTTCTTCCCCAACTCCCAAGACTATAAAGAATGCCCAGCCAACAGTTAACATATTATACCAACATATATAAACCCTTTCTCCCTGATAGTTCCTAAACTCTCAGGGACAAAACTGTCTCAGTCATCCTTATGGGCCTAGAAGATGGTACACAAGGTAGATATTCAACAGGTGATTGGAGTTCATGAGAGCGATTTCAATAGAGTTGAGGATGGAAGCCATACTACAATGCATTAAGGAGTAAATGGAAGAGACAGGGGTAGAGTTTGCTGTATAAGGATAAGTATAGAAAGGAAAAGTAGAAGAAATGGCAATTATTTTTAGGAGATCAAAGGAAAAGTTGTGTGTGTGTGTGTATATATCCATATATATATTTATTTTTTTTGATTTTTGTAGATGTTGGTAGACCTTTATTTTATTCATTTATTTATATGTGGTGCTGGGAATTGAACCCAGTGCCTTACACATGGTAGGCAAGTGCTCTACCACTAAGCCACAACTCTAGCCCCTCTTTATTTTTTTAAGAATAGCCGGGTGCAGTGGCTCAAGCCTGTAATCCCAGCACTTAGGGAGGCTGAGACAGGAGAATCGCAAGTTCAAAGCCAGCCTCAGCAACGGGGAGGTGCTAAGCACCTCAGTGAGACCCTATCTCCACATAAAACACAAAATAGGGCTGGGGATGTTGCTCAGTGGTCAAGTGCCCCTGAGTTCAATCTCCAGTACCAAAAAAAAAGAATGAGAAAGACTGGGCTGCGAGTATAGTTCAGTGGTAGAGCCCTTGCCTAGCATGTTCAAGTCCGTAGGTTCAACCCTCACACTCCAGTAAAAAAGGAATGAGAAGGACACAAACATGTTTACTGATAAGGTAATACAACAGCTAAAAGAGCAGTTTAGAGCCAGAGACACTTGAATTTGAATTATGGCTTTGTCGCAGTGTGAGTAAATCATCTAACCTCTGTGCCTCAATTTATACATATGTAAAATAGAATACCTACAGCTCACTGTGACGATTAATTACAGTGCCTGTGAAACATCAGGCATTCAGTAACTGTTATCAATGAGTATTAATATAGGTAGAAGCTTGACTCTGGTGTTCTAACCTCTCCCACCTGGCTTGTGTTCCAATCTGGATTTCCTGTACAAGTGTATGTGTAATATACAATGGCAAAGAAACAGGACCTTTATTTCTTCTGTGTGTACCACCCTTTGTGCTATTCCCATTTCCTGTGACACTCCGCATGAACTCATGAATGGCTGCTGTGGAAAATTACTGTTACCAGCTGAGACAGACAATCTAGAGAAAAGAGCCCAGGAAGCCGATGTTAAATCACCAATGTACAAGATTTTGGGCTACTGCCAAAAGCTTCATTGGAAACCGAGAAGAAAAAAAACTGAAAACACACACATACAGAACACTGCTTAAGATTCTAAGCTGGCAAGGTGTTCTTGAATCCAGTCCAGGTATAGAAAGATGGCCGTATAATAAAAGAGATAATTATCTCCCGAGTTCCTTCTCAATATTTTACTCCAATATCAGGTTTATGTTTGCAAAGTACTACTTTTCTGTCAATGTGACAAATTCCCAAATTCACAAGGAATGTTAGTATATATTTTTATATTAAAGTAAAATTCTGTTTACAGGCCCTCCCTCCCCCTTTCCCAGTGCTGGGGATGGAACCCAGGGCTTCCACAAATGCTAGGGAAACACTCTACCACTGAGCTACACCTCCAGCCTCCTAGAACATTTTTTTAAAACATCTTTTTAGTTGTAGATGGACACAATACCTTTATTTATTTTTATGTGGTGCTGAGGATCGAACCCAGTGCCTCACAGGTGCCAGGCAAGCACTCTACCACTGAGCTACAACCCCAGCCCCTTCTAGAACCTTTTAAAGTTAATGTTCTGGTTTAAAGTTAATGTTCTGGTCATAGGTCATGTTCACTTATTACTCATATATGATCAACACAAACATTTCAACTTTCCTCTGTCCCATAGATCACATACCTCCATGCTTAAAAACGGATAGGGAAGAGGACTAAAGCTGAGGCCAATACAAACATCAGTGATAAAAAGCTACAATCAGGAGTTGGTGGTGTATAGTTCAGTGGTGGAGCCAGGTTCTAGGTATAATGCCCAGCACCAAAAATATACAGTAAGGAGGCTGGGATGTGGCTCAGTGGTAGAATGCATGCATGGAATGTATGAGGCCCTGGGTTTGAACTTCAACACTGCAAAAAATAATAATGATAATTAATAAAAAATTTAAAAAGCTACATTTACTGCCAGGTATGGTAGTGCACACTTGTAATTCCAGCAACTTGGGAAGCAGAGGCAGGAGAATCATAAGTTCCAGGCCAGCCTCCGCAACTCAGAGGGACCCTAAGCAACTTGGTGAGACTGTCTCAAAATAAAAAAATAAAAAGGCCTGGGGAGGGCTGGGGTTGTAGCTCAGTGGTAGAGCGCTTGCCTAGCATGCGTGAGGCACTGGGTTCAATCCTCAGCACCACATATAAATAATAAATGAATAAAATAAAGATCCATCAACTAGAAAAATATTAAACAAACAAAAAAAGGCCTGGGGAGCAGGAGGACTGGGGATGTAGCACAGCGATAAAGTGCTCCTGGTTCAATACCCAGTACCAAAAACAATGACAACAAAACACTACATTTACTTAGGATTATCAAAATTATCAAAACACAGCTGGGCACAGCGGCATAAGCCTGTAATCCCAGCATTTAGGGAGGCTGAGACAGGAGAATCGCTAGTTCAAAGCCAGCCTAAGCAATTCAGTGAGACCCTGTCTCTACATAAAACACAAAATAGGGCTGGGGGTGTGGCTCAGCGGTCGCGTGCCCTTGAGTTCAATCTCCAGTACCAAAAAAAAAAAAAAAAATCAAAAAACAGAAAAATCAACCTTAACTTCAAATCATTTAAAATCAATCAAGGAGAACAGAAATGAACATGTAAAACAAAGAAGATGTAACTTTAATGTTGGAGTTAAGAGAGAATTGGGAGACATGGAAGAGATGAGGAAGAGAAGTAGGAAATATATGTACCTACAAACTTAATCATAAACATAGCCACAAAAACTATAAACAAACCAAAGTTGAAAATTGTTTTTGTGAATTAGCCTGATTAAGAACTTACCAAGAAAAAATTAAAAGGAAAACTTTACAGAAGATCTCTAAATATTCCACCAAAAAATTCCAAAACAAAACAAAACCAAGAAGAGCCAGGAGGGGTCACAGACCTGTAATCCCAGTGCCTCTGGAGGTTGAGGCCACCTGGGCAACTTGGAGAGACCCTAACTCAAAATAAAGTTTAAAAACGGCTGGCCATGTGGCTCAGTGGTAAAGCACCCCTGGACTCAATCACCACCACCACCACCACACACACACACCCCATCTATCACAAATTTTGCATGAAGCACTAGACTGAAACGACTGGAAGATACTGGAAGGTTCAATACAGTCATTCAGTCACTGAAAAGAATCATTAAAACATCCTGATCAGCAACCCAAATATTGAAAAAGACAATTTGCACCCCACTTCATCTGAAGTTGAGAATGGCTCAACTCTCGAGCTGAGAGGGGTGACTAGGGAGGCTGAGACCCTTGTCAACTTTTCTCCAAACTATTTCTCCATCACTAACATCCTCTCTTTTGCTATTCTAAGTTCTAAAGAAAACTCTCTGTAGTACCTTCTCTTCTCAGTTAAAAAGATAAGGTGTTGGGCCCAGTGTCGCATACATGTAATCTCAGCAACTAGGGAGGCTGAGGCAGGAGGATGGCAAGTTCAAGACAAGCCTCAGCAAATTATCTAGGCCTTAAGGACTTACCAAGACCATATCTCAAAATAAAAACAAAAAAAGAGCTGGGGATGTGGCTCAGGGGTTAAGCGACCCTGGGTTCAATCCCTGGTTCCAAAATAAATAAATAATAAACAAGGTGTTTATCTAAAAAGGAGATGGTACCCTGTAAGTCCTAGCTCCTTTATGCGGTAAGGAGGCTCCAGCGACTGGAACCTGTGAACACCTGTGAAAGTCCTGTCCTTTGTCCTAACACACCCCTTCCCCTCCTAAAAACTTCCCTTTCCACAGAGATTTTTGGAGATGCAACTTTTGAAACAAGGAAGTTTCTTCCATCTGCCTTCAAATCTGCTCCGAATAAAACCTATTTTTCTACTAATTTGACTCCGAATATTTCTGGAATATTTCCGAGAGCTCTGTGACCTAAGCTCTTCCTCCCGAGAGAAATCTTTTGCCGCCAGGTAAGGAGCCACTAATTTTCAAATTTCCAATCCTATCCACACGGGTGACCCTGGCTAATGCGCGCCCGTTTCCCCGAGGCTAAAGTACAGCGGTAACCGCGCGTTCCGCCCCCGCGTCTGGAGCCCAATCCTGAAGGCGAAGGCTTCCGTTCCATCTGTGGAGTGCGCACCTGCGAACGTGCCCCAGGCAGCCGCACGTAACAGGCCCGTGCGTCAGGTGCGCCTTCCCTAAAATCGTTTGCAGCCGGAGCGGGCGGGCTCCAGCTCGTGCCCGTACCCCGGGGGCCTGTGTCCACGGTGCCGACGACCCGGGAGCCCTACACCGAGCCGGCCGCGTCCTGGCCCGAGTCCACCCGCCCCGGCAGAGCCCGCACTCCTCAACCGCGCCTACGGCCGTCTATCCCTGAGCCAGAGCACGGCTGCCCCGCGGCCACCCCTCGAGGGGAAGGTGTGGGCGCGGGTGCCTCTCTCCGGGTCTTGCCGCACTCACCTGCCGGTGGCCACCTCAGCACCAATCCCGAACGCGCTCGCGAATCCGAGGCTCGCACCCCGTCAGCGCGCAGCGGCGCCTCTGCGCACGCGCGGCCAGCCACGGGGCATGCTGGGGGCAGTAGTCGTCTCCGACAGCGCGGCGAGGCGTGGCCGCGCCAGGAGCGGACACGCGCGGCCCTCGAGACCAGCTCTTGGCCTGGAGACCGCACCGCAGCCGGAGCAGCGGAGCGCCGTTTGGACTAGCAGTCAGCGCCGGGTGGACGCGGCCAGACTGGGGTGCGGCCATTCCTTGCGGGTGCACAGAACACTTTGGTGCACTCTTACACACATCTCAAAGCCTTGAGGGAGGCCACAGATTGGTTGAGGTCATGCCCAATAAGTGCACTCTCCGCATGTGTGATGCTGTGCGTGGTGTCTGGGGGCCTGCTTCTGAGTCACGCAGACTGTTAACACTGAGCTCATCCATAAAATGAGAATGAACACTTTGTGTTTGCTAGGAGCGAACAGTCAGGAAGATGGTGGCTCTCCTACTTCTAGCTTGGAAAGAACATGCCTAAAAAAACCTCACCCAAAGCTACAACAGTGTTATAGAATTTTTTCCCAAGACTTTTTACCCAGTTCTGAACACGTAAATTTAGTTTTAGAGCTGCTTATTAACCTAAACATGGGTTCCTAATGACAAGTGTTGTCTGAGCACAAGGCAAAGCCTAACACAAGACAGTCTAACTCATGACCTCACTGTACCATGTGCAATCTACTAAGCACTTTGGCATGTCTTGGAAACACGTGATGAAAGCACGGTGAACTGTATCAGTCCCATTTTATGGGAGGTGGACCAGGCCAAAATGAGAGCTAATTAAATGGCAGAACATGTTCTGAACCTATTTTCTGAGATCAAGCTAACTTTTCTTCCCAATCACAGCACTGCCTAGAATTCTACCTTTTAGATCTTTTGTGTGTGTGTGTGGTGCTGGGGATTGAACCCAGGGCCTTGTGTATGCTAGGCAAGCACTCTAGCAACTGAGCTATACCCCCAGCCCTAGAATTCTACCTTTTAAAATATCACATTATTAAGGTACAGGGCCTGGTGGCCCACACTTGTAATCCCAGTAATTCAGGAGGCTGAACGAGAAGGATCCCCAGGTTGAGGCCACCCTGGACAACTTAGTGAGACCCTGTCTCAAAAAAAAAAGAAAGAAAGAAAAAAGACTGGGGATTTAGCTCAGTGGTAGAGCACCCGTGGGTTAAAATCCCCAGTACTGCAAAAGAAAAGATAACCTTAAAAAAATAAGCAGGGTGTGGTGGCGCCATCCTGTAATCTCAGCACTTAGGGAGGCTAAGACAGGAGAATCGCCAGTTCATAGCCGGCCTTCAGGAACCGCGAGGCGCTAAGCAACTCAGTGAGACCCTGTATCTACATAAAACACAAAATAGGGCTGGGGATGTGGCTCAGTGGTCGAGTGCTCCTGAGTTCAATCCCTGGTTCCAAAAAATAAATAAATAAATAAATAAATAAATACTAGGTGCCCCTCCCTCCTTTTTCTCCTCAACCCCACCAATAATCTATCTTTTTTGGCAGTACCAGGGATTGAAGCCAGGGGTGCTTTACCACTAAGTTACATTCTCATTTATTATTTAGACAGGGTTTCAAATCTGGCTTATCATTTTTGCCTACTTTTCCAACAGACATCATAGAAAACTAAAGACATGTCAGTGCTGCTGACAACTAAAGTTTTTAGCACTTCACTGGCACTCCAGTGGCACACTTGTTAGAGATTAATACTGGGTCTAAAAGCCACCGAGACATCCCTTTTAAGGAATGGTGGACAGTCTAACTACATGAAACATTAATTTGTAAATATTGTGTAAGAATTCCACACACACACAACCTCCATTATTTAGACGAGAAAGAAAAATGTCAAATTTTTAAAAGCTTCCTAGGACACAGCACCCAGGGCCAGGCCTTCTTGATTCTGACAATACCAAATGGGTGTAGATGGAGCCAGGTGTATTTAAACAATCTGCCAAGCCCCACTCAAGTAGGAAATACATTTGTAACATGGTGAGTGAACACGAAATGTTTCACCAGCTAAAACCCAAGATCAGAAGTGTGGAGTTCTTTTTTTTTTTTTTTAAATATTTATTTTTTTAGTTGTAGGTGGACAGAATGTCTTTATTTTATTTTTATGTGGTGCTGAGGATCGAACCCAGTGCCTCACGTGTGCTAGGCGAGCACGCTACCACTGCGCCACAACCCCAGCCCAGAAGTGTGGAGTTCTTGTAATTGAAAAGTTGTACCATTTCAAGAACATCTTTTCCCAGCTTAATTTACAGAATTTTAAGGTAGTCAGATGCTGAATTACATCTTACTTATTGAGGAGCCTTGAACTACTTTGTGAAGTTTGCCTTCTGCACCAGAAACATAAACAGACTGTCTTGCTCATTACTGTAATTCCAGTGCAGATAGGTGCTAAAAAAAATTGTTGGTGGGAGGCGGGTGTGTTGGCGCAAGCCTGTAATCCCAGCACTTAAGGAGGCTGAGACAGGAGAATCACAAGTTCAAAGCCAGCCTCAGCAACAGCGAGGCGCTAAGCAACTCAGTGAGACCCTGTCTCTACATAAAACACAAAATAGGGCTGGGGATGTGGCTCATTGGTTGAGTACCCCTGAGTTCAATCTCCAGTACCAAAAAATAAAAATAAAAAAAATTCTTGGTGGGGCTGGGATGTAGCTCAGAGATAGAGTGCTTACCTAGCATGGAAAAGGCCCCCAGTTCTACCACCAGCACCACAAAAACAAAAACCAACAACAAAAAAAATTTGTATAAAACCTAGACCAGAAAAAAAAACATTTTGTAAGTATTTGTTCCTTTTTTTGTGCGTGTGGTGCTGGAGATTGAACACAGGGCCTTGTGCACGCAAGGCAAGCACTCTACCAACTGAGCTATATCCCCACCCCAAGTACTTGTTTCTTTAGGTAACGAACAAAAAAATTTTGGAAACAGGATTTCGCTAGTTTGTCTCGCCTTGAACTAACAATCTTTCTGGCCTCAGCTTCCTGAGTAGCTGGGATTATAGGTGTGCACCATCACATCCAGCAAAGAAATGAAGCTTTTTCAAACACAATATACGTATATAATATACACACATTACTTTTTTCCTGGGGCAGGGCACAGCCAGTGCCAGGAGGATCACAACTTTGAGGCCAGTCAAGGCAATTTAGCAAGACTGTTAGCAACATAGCTAGACCCCATCTCAAAATGACAAATAGGGGCTGGGGCTATAGCTCAGTGGCAGAGCGCTTGCCTAGCACGTGTGAGGCACTGGGTTCGATCCCCCGCACCACATAAAAAAATTGAATAATCAAAATAACAAATAAGCAAGACCGGGAATGTGGCTAAGTGATGAGAGCCCCTGGGTTCAATCCCTCATACCAAAACAAAAGCTAATACAGAGCAACTCAGTTGTTTAATGAGCTATGAGTAGATCCTTCTTTAATTTTTGTTTGGATTTTTTGTATTATGGTATATTTCAAATATATTTTCCTATACTCTTACAAACTGCACAATCCTAATTGCATTTAAAAAATGGATGTCCTAGCCGGGCGCGGTGGCTCACGCTTGTAATCCCAGCACTTAGGGAGGCTGAGACAGGAGAATCGCAAGTTCAAAGCCAGCCTCAGCAATGGCGAGGTGCTAAGCAACTCAGTGAGACCCTGTCTCTACATAAAACACAAAATAGGGCTGGGGATGTGGCTCAGTGGTCGAGTGCCCCTGAGTTCAATCCCTGGTACCAAAAAAAAGGGATGTCCTATAATTTAAAACTATGGTAGAAGTATAATACTTTGCTGTAGTTTTAAACTTTAATAGACTACTTTGCAGTGCTCTAGAGTCATACCAGTGAGTTTATGCCAGGATGGAAACTGGAATGGCTCCAGTCTTTCCCAACCTCACACACAAGTGGCCACTTAATCCCACTATTAGATATGAACTGGGTACTTCCCAGGAATTCCCTTGTGGGGGCTAATGAAAGAGGGTCTGCGGTTTCTAAGGATGCCTTCAAACCTCTCCTATTCTATCCCAGGCTGGAATGTTGCCTAACCATAATTTATGCCCTGCTATGAGAGAGGAGGTCCCAAGACCACCACAGAACTTGCAGAATCAACTAAGGCAAGTTAGAATCTGAAAGGCCAGATCAAACATGGCGTTTCTAGGCTGGGGATATAGCTCAGTGGGTAGAGTGCAGCATGCATGGTTTCAATCCCCAGCACACAAAAGAACAAGCTGGGGCAGTGATGCATACCTGTAATCCCAGCACTCAGGGAGGCTGAGACAGGAGAATCACGAGTTCAAAGCCAGCCTCAGCAACTTAGCAAAGCCCTAAGCAACTCAGTGAGACCCTGTCTCTAAATAAAATAAAATATAAAAAAGGGCCGAAGATGTGGCTCAGTGATTAAGTGCCCCTGAGTTCAATCCTCAGTACAAAAAAAAAGTAATAATAAAAACCCAAAACATATAAACAACCCTCCCATCTTAAGTACAATTCCAGTCTCACCTAACCCTCACACCCAACCAGGATCTATACCATTCCAGAAAATTTTAACCCTTATGCTTTCACTTGGCATATTTACAAACATCAGGCTCTCCTGGTTCTCCCCCACCCCGCAACCCCATATCGGGGATTGAACTCAGGGGTACTCAACCACTGAGCCACATCCCCAGCCCTATTTTGGGTTTTATGTAGAGACAGGGTCTCACTGAGTTGCTTAGCACCTCACCATTGCTGAGGCTGGCTTTGAACTCGTGATTCTCCTGTTTCAGCCTCCCAAAGGGCTGGGATCTCCTGGTTCTTGATTGAAATCTAGGATTAACAAAGGTAGAGAGCAACAAATGCCCAGGTGTTCTCAGCTGAACCAAAAGCTGGTTGGCCCATGATACACTCAGATCTTAGTTTTGAAGTTTGCTCACACTGGCTATGAATTTAATCTTAAACAAGAGAGAAAAGTGTTCCTTCTTTCAGCCAATCTGCAGCTCACCAAATATCTATAAAATGTTACATGGGAAAATAAGGTCAGATTATAAAATTATACTTAAAGGAGTATAATTACAAGTATATTAAATATAAAAACAAAAGCAGGGGCTGAGGTTGTGGCTCAGTGGCAGAGCGCTTGCCTTGCACATATGAGGCACTGGGTTCGATCCTCAGCACCACATAAAAATAAGTAAAAGAAAATAAAGACATTGTGTCCATGTATGACTAAAAATAATTTAAAAAAAAAACAACAAAAGACAAAAGCAAACAGGTTGGGCACAGAAGTGCATACCTCTAATCCCAGCTGCTTAGAATGCTAAGGCAGAAGGATCACCAAATTGAAGGCCAGCCTGAATGACTTAGTGAGACTCTGTCTCAAAAAAAAAAAAAAAAAAAAAAGATGGGGGATGTAGCTCAGTGGTAGAGAACTTGCCTAGCATGTGAGGCCCTGGGGTTCAATTGGCAATACTGGTGGGGGGTAGGGGTGGTGGTGTGGGAATGAAAGAGGAAAGACACACAAACAAAGCCACCCATTCAAATTACCCAAGAAGAAAAATATGCCAAATCACCAGTCACTGCAGATTAGAAGCCTACCAGAATTGCAGAACAATATTGTTGTTTCCTTATTTTCTATGAGGAAATTTATTGACTAAAACCCATGGAATCCAGTATCTCCAGTGTGTCTGTCATATAATGTAAATCCTTACATTACAGATACACTGTTGGTAGCTGCTTTCTCTGAGTAGCTCATACCAGAGAAGTATGAAGAATGCTTGATCAGAGCCCCAATTAATTTCCTTATATTAGACTTAGTAGTTTCAAACATCCAAGGTTTTATAAGAGGAATCACAGAGCTGAGTGGGACTGCTTTATGCAATCCATGCTTGCTTGCTGTACTGAGCTATAATTGGATGCTGGGTGAATGGATCGCTTCTATTATTCCTTTTCCAACAGATGGAGCTCTTCATTTCTGGCTACTTTCAATGAGATACAACTGGAGGCCATTCACTCTCTCCTTCCTCACAGTACTCCCAACAACTAGGTAGTCTTCCAGCTTCTGCCTGAGCTGGGGTGGGGGGAGTCTCACTCTCAACCATTCCAACATCTGGGTCCAAATCTGTCTCAGACCTTTAATAATGGGTACTGAACCAGGTGCAGTGGCATGGACCTATAATCCCAGTGGTTTGGGAGGCTGAGGAAGGAGGACTGCAAGTTCAAAGCCAGACTTAGCAACTTAGTGAGGCCCTAAGCAACTTAGTGAGACCCTGTCTCAAAAAGAGAGAGGGGAGCCGGGCGTGGTGGCTCAAGCCTGTAATCCCAGCACTTAGGGAGGCTGAGACAGGAGAATTGCGAGTTCAAAGCCAGCCTCAGCAATGGCGAGACACTAAGCAACTCAGTGAGACCCTGTCTCTACATAAAACCCAAAACAGGGCTGGGGATGTGGCTCAGTGGTCGAGTACCCCTGAGGTCAATCCTCAGTACCAAAAAAAAAGAGAGGAGGGGAGAAGGGAGGGGCTGTGGATATGACTAAAGTTTAAGTGTCCCTGGGTTCAATCTCTGGTTACAAAATGAAAAGAAAAAGAAAGATACCGATCTGATTTTGGTAACAAAAAGATGTCACTTTTGTGACAAAAAGATAATCAAGTCACTCTCCTCCACACAATATTAGTACTGTTGATGTGTTTTCTCCTGCATAGGATAGAAAAGCCCTCTATTACTTTACAACAAAGTCTTCTTTGGATGTTGGATGTCCGGATTACCCTTAGACCAGGTTCAAAATTGAACAAATACTGAATGTAGAACAGTTTCTGGACACTGTGACTACTAACACATCCTGAAACCTGTCTTCTCAGTTCTGGCTCATACTGAGTTTGAATCTGATTTAAATTTATCTTTGTTAGATGAACTCTTAGTTATTCTCTTAGTCCTGTGGCATATATAAATGTCCTAAACAGTTTTTTTCAGCCAGGCACCAAGGTGCAGCAACTCAGGAGGAAGAGTCCAGAAAGTCAAAAGTTTGAGGCCAGACTCAGCAACTTAGTGACAACCTGGTTTAAAAATACAATAGAAAAGGGGGCTGGGATTGTGGCTCAGTGGTAGAGCGCTTGCCTCGCATGCTTGAGGCACTGGGTTCGATCCTCAGCACCACATTAAAAAATAAAATCAATAAAGATATTGTATCCACCTACAACTAAAAAATATTAAAAAAAAAAAAATACAATAGAAAGGGTTGGGAGCCAGGCGCAGTGGCGCAAGCCTGTAATCCCAGCACTTAGGGAGGCTGAGACAGGAGAATCGCGAGTTCAAAGCCAGCCTCAGCAATGGCGAGGAGCTAAGCAACTCAGTGAGACCCTGTCTCTACATAAAACACAAAATAGGGCTGGGGATGTGGCTCAGTGGTCGAGTGCCCCTGAGTTCAATCTTCAGTACCAAAAAAAAAAAAAAAAGGGTCAGGGATGTAGCTCAGTAGCAGAAAGCCCTGGGTTCAATCCCAATACCACAACAACAGAAACAACAAAATAACCATACAGAGTTAAGTACAGTTCACTTTGTTGTGCAGTGTTAAACACTGAAAGCATTGTGGAAAGTACTCTATCAATTTAAGGTAACGATTCTTGAGGTCAAACCAGGCACTCCAGTAACATTAATTTCATGTCAGAAATAAAGGTAACAAACCATCAATGATTTTTCATTTAATTCTCTTCCAACTCTACAGACACAATTCTGCCTTCACCTTCATCACACTTTCGTATGGTTTTAACAGGGGATATACCTCCTCTTCTAAGAATCTCTGTACCTGGCAAAGAGGAAAGCAAAAACACAAAACAGAATGTTAAGGCAATACCTTTTTCAACATCAGTTGATATCACCGAGACCTAATTTAACAAAACTTTACTCCAACAATAAGCATCTATTTTCCTTCAATGCCTATCAAAAATCTCCCCAGTCAGAGGCAATTCAATCCACAATGCCCACACAAGCCATCTTCCCACAGCCCACCCCGTGTTCCCTCAGTTGGTCTCACCATTTCTAACCAGATGGCATGATGGTATTTTGATCCCTCCTCCTCCCCAGCCCCATTCAACCAGTCACCAAGTGATGAATCTCCTCTCCATTCCCTTGTGTCTACCACAGATAAGACTAGTCTTTTCCCAAAGGCTAAGAGAAAATGACATAACATTTTATTAAGTACATACCTTGCATCAAGCACTACACTCAGCATTTCAACACTTACAATACTGCTATGAGATCAAAAGAATACCAAGAAATCCAGAGGGGAAGATACTTAAGGCAACTCGAAACAGCCAAATCTTTACATTTTAGCCAGCAACCTATTCTAACTTCTTTTTAACTAGCCCCCCAGTTAAAAGAACACCAACAAAAGTAACCTCTGAAGCCCAGCATGGTGGCACATGCCTGTAATCCCAACACTATGGGAGGCTGAGACAGGAGAACTGCGAGTTCAAAGCCAGCCTCAGCAATAGCGAGGCACTAAGCAACTCAGTGAGATCCTGTCTCTACATAAAACACAAAATAGGGTTGGGGATGTGGCTCAGTGGTCAAGTGCCCCTGAGTTCAATCCCTGGTACCAAAAAAAAAAAAAAAAAAAAAAAAAAGAGTAACCTCTGTTCTATAATTCAGCAGGGTAAAGAGGGGAGATGCCTCAGCCTTCTGACAGATGCTTACCTGCTGGGGGGCACGACCAGTGAAAGAAGAAGGATCCAGTAAGTGCTGCAACTGGCAGTGAATGGGACTGAAGTAGCCATCAGACTGGATACGTTCTATGAGGTCATTGTCACCCCCTTCCTGCTTAACAACAGCAGCTGCTTGCTGGGAAAGCACTCTAATTTTCTCATGGCAATCCTGGCAGGAAAGAAAGTGTGGTAGTGTTGTTCAATAACTGTGTTTGAACACACCTGAAAAGTCATTAGACACTTCACAACAAAACCGCTCTAGGCTGAGATGGTGCCCTCAGTCTGACTCCAACTGTATCTACCTCAACTCTGACCACACCTTAGGAAGACCCTAAGATGGAGGATCCTCTTCTCAAAACCCTTATGAACCTTTTGCTTGTTTCCTTCTCACTTCCTATGGAAACTCAAGACCTAATTCCTTCACTAAGGTTGATCTTTTTCTACAAATGACTAAGTGATACACACAGACACACACATTTTGGTTTTTTTTGGTACTGAGGATTAAACTTAAGGGTGCTATACAGCTAAGCTACATCCCCAGCCTTTTTACATATTTTATTTGGAGATAGATCTTGCTAAGTTGCTAAGGCTGCCCTCAAACGTACAATCCTACCTCAGCCTCCTAAGCCACTGGGATTACAGGAATGTACCACCATCACACCAAGCAAGTGATATTTTTTTTTTGGTGGTTCTGGGAATTGAACCCAGGACCTCACGTATGCTAGGCAAGCCACTAAGCCACTGTACCACTAAGCCACATTCATTTTTAATAAACTGAGTATAACACAATCTCTTGCCAAAGATGGCAGAATAAGGTCACTGTGCAAGGAATGATGGCACACACCTGTAATCCCAGTGATTTGGGAGGCCAAGACAGGAGGAACATAGGTTTAAGGCCAGCCGCAGCAACTTAGCAAGTTCCCAAGCAACTTAGACCCTGTCTAAAAATAAAAAATAAAAAAAAAGAGCTGGGAATATAGCTCAGTGATAATGTGCACCTGGGTTCAATTCCCAATACCAAAAAAAAAAAAAAAAGGAAGAAAGGAAGGATGAACAAATATGGTCACTGTTCTATGCCAATACTATGACAGAAGGTAATGAAAAAAATGCTTTCCTTCATCAGTTCTCCCAGGGGAAGACCCAAGACTCTCAATTTATTTAGAAACATAAGGGACTACACACCTGGCGGCTACCCCCAGCTTTGACCATGGCCATGATAATGTTCTCTGTAGCCATGAAAGGCAGTTCCTGCCTAATCCGCCGTTCAATGACCTAGAAGAACAGGTGAATGAGCACCACAGATACCTCAAGGAGTCATACACATAGCAAGTTACCAATTACATCAAGATAGATACAAAGCAGGGACATGAACTACCATTATTCACAGATAAGGTAATAAGTTGTTTTACTCTGAACTGTACTGTTTACTTTTTTTGTCTTTTTTTGTCCCCTCTTCATCCCAACAAATCCAGAGATTGATTGATTCAGTACTGGGGACTGACCCCAGAAGTTATCTACTACTGAACTACATCCCCAGCCCTTATTTTTTTTAAATATTTTTTTTTAGTTGTAGATGGATATGATATCTGTATTTTATTTATTTTTATGTGGTGCTGAGGATCGAACCCAGTGCCTCATGCACGCGAGGCAGGCGCTCTACCACTGAGCCACAATCCCAGCCCGTCCAGCCCTTATTTTTGAGACAGGGTCTTGCTAAATTCCTCAGGCTGGACTGGAACTTGATATTCTCATGCTTCAGCCTCCTGAGCAGCTGGGATTATAGGAGGCTGAGGCATGCACCCACTACACCCAGCTACTCTGATTTTAAAAAAAGGAATATTGGTTAAGTGAACTAAATTTTCAGAAGCCGCTTCATAGGAACAGTTTCTAAAACTTCAATTTTGTTGATTTTCAGTGCTCCACTCTAAGAACTTGAGTATAAGATTTCAATGTAGGCCAGAGCAATGGTGCACATCTGTAATGCCAGTGGCTCTGGAGGATGAGGCAGGAGGATCATGAGTTGAAAGCCAGTAAGGCCCTAAGCAACTCAGTGAGACCCTGCCTCAAAATCAAAAGTAAAATGGGCTGGAGATGTGGCTCAGTGGTTAAATGCCCCCAAGTTCAATTTGCAGTACCACACACACACAAAAGATTGAAATAAATCCACCTGCTTAGCCAGGCGTGGTGGTGCAAGCCTGTAATCCCAGCACTTAGGTAGGCTAAGACAGGAGAATTGCGAGTTCAAAGCCAGCCTTGGCAACGGGGAGGCGCTAGGCAACTCAGTGAGACCCTGTCTCTACATAAAACACAAAATAGGGCTGGGGATGTGGCTCAGTGGCCAAGTGTCCCTGAGTATAATCTCCAGTACCAAAAAAAAAAAAAAAAAATTCACCTGCTTTAGATATTCAAACAGACAAACAGGGCCACCTACACTGTCTAGTCACACCAGAGCTGCTGATTCATGCTGCCAAAAAGTTAAGGCAATTTAAAACACCACTTTTCTTTGTTCTATAAATATATACATGAATTTCACAGAGCTAGTTCCAAGTGCTTATGTCATGGACTCAAGGATGAGCTCCAGTGGGGCATGGTGACACACCCTGGTAATCTCAGTGGCTCAAGAGACTGAGGCAGGAGGATCGCAAGTTCAGAGCCAGCCTCAGCAATTTAGTGAGGCCCTAAGCCACTCAGTGGGACCCTGTCTCTAAATAAAATATAAAAAAAGTGGCTGGGTATAGGGCTTAGTGGTTGAATGGCCCTGTATTCAATCCCTGGTTAAAAAAAAAAAAAAAAAAAAGAGTCCCTGGGGGGAGAGACTCCCTGTAGACCAGAATACAGCACCCCTAACACACACTCCAGAGAACTCTCCTTCCCACATTCCAACCACTCCCGCCCCCAATACTTTACTCTTTAATCCAGACATCTTACTCTGGGGTACACCACCAGTCCTTCAGAAATGTTTTGTAGCGTGTTCAATATAGTATCTGCAGTGAGAAATGCCTCAGCCAAACAGATTCGTCTACAAAGCAAACAGCCATTCAGTTATCTCTGTAAACAAATATCAGTATGTAGGGCATGTCCCAAAGAGCTGCCCACTGGTTTCTCATGCTGTATGTACTGTTCAGACCATTTTCTTCATCAGTCTTGTGACATCCCCCACCCCATGTCCTCATGACCCTCAAATCAACCACACCTAGTCCAGATCACTTAGCCCAGTGCCAGATTCTCCTGGCTGACCCACAGGTACCTCAAACCCCAACTAGCTTCAGCTTCCTCCTCACTGCCCCACTCCCTACTACAAACCTACTGTCTCCCTTGGAGCTCCTCCTGTAGTAAATGCCACTAGCATCCCAGTCACCAAGTTCTTTATATTAACCTCAAACACCAAGGCTAATCAGTTCACTTTTTTTGGGGGGAGGGGGGACATTGGATACTGAGGATTGAACCCAGGGACACTCTAACATTGAACTATAACCCCAATCTTTTTTATTTTTTTACTTTCAAGACAAGTAAAAAGTTGTCTAAGACTCTTAGTAAGTTACTAAGAGTCTCGTTAGTTAGTGAGACTAACCTCAAACTTGAGATCATCCTGCCTCAGCCTCCCAAGCTGCTGGGATTTCAGGTGTTCACCAGCACACTTGGCTCTAACTCTTTGTGAGGTCCAATGATCCTCCCTGCTCAGCCTCCTGAGTAGCTGGGACTACAGGAATTGCCGCTACACCCAGCTGCCTCTGACTCTATACTCACTCACTTCCTTTCCATTTACATGGCTACTATGCCAACATAGGTTTGAAATTTTAAAGTAGACTTCTAACTTGTTCTGATTGAATCAACATCCTTACAACCGATTCTCCAATTTTTGCCAAGGTGTCTTAGCAGACAAATCAGATTAGGTCATACCCTGCTAAAAACTACAGTTGGCCCCTCTAACCAAGCGTTCAGCACCCATGGATTCAGCCAACCTTGGATGGAAAATATTAAAAAAAAAAAAAAAAAAAGCATCAGTATGAACATATGTATTTTTTCTTGTTATCAATCCCTAAATAATACAGTGTAACAACTACTTATATAGCACTTATATTTTATTAGGTATTATAAGCAATCTAGAGATGATTTAAAGTGTCTGTATAGGTTATATGCCATGTTATGTGAGGGACTGGAGCTTCTGCAGATTTGGGGTTTCTATGGAGAGCCCTGGAAGTAATCTCCTCAGATACCAAGGGACGACTTTATACAATGGCTGACTTTTTTTTTTTTTTTAAGTTTTCTTTAAACCTTTATTTTATTTATTTATGTATTTGGTATGTGGTGCTGAGGATGGAACCCAGTGCCTCACGTGTGCCAGGCAAGGCGCTCTACCACTGAGCCACAACCCCAGCCCAATGGCTGACTTCTGAAGGGAGTTTACACAACTAAGTTTTAACTATAACAGTTTTCCACTTAAGAAATCCCAATATTATGCAAACAAGAGTACTGTATGGATCTGCTTTGAATATGTACAAGGTAGAAAACCACGGTCATGTTGGTACCTTATAGGTATTTAAAAACTACTTCTGACCCATTATGTGACTAGTAAAAATGTCATAGTGATTTTAGATTCTACTTCTCATTAACCATTACCTGCTATTAGTTCATAGAGTTTCTTATGGCAAAATAAAACGCTTAACCTAAAAAAAAAAGTCATTGTGCCAATTGTGCCAGGACACCATGACTGACATCTACTTTTCAGGGTCCTAAGAGGCCCTCCATAAACTGGCTACTGCCTGCAATCCTGGCCTGCGTGGTATCCTACCACATTTGACTCCACTCCTCAATGCTACCCAGCTACTAGTAACTTCAGGTGTTCTTTCTCCTGCCTTTTGCCTTTAAATGTACTTCTTTTCTTGTCTTAAATGTTTGAAGCTAGGCAGGTGTAGAAGTGCACATCTGTCATCCCAGTGACCCAAGAAGCTAAGGCAGGACAACAAGTTTGAGGCCAGCCACAGCAACATAGTGAGACCCAGTCTTTAAAAAAAAGGAGGGGGGTTTGGGGTCTAGAATGTAGCTAATGGTAAAATGCCAGTTCAATCACCAGTATCTCCCTTGCCAAAAAAAAAAAAAAAGAAAGAAAAAAGTCTGAAACTTTCCCTCATTCTGCCAACACTATTCCCTCCTCTTTCCTCCAAAAGTATCCTGTATACTTTAATTGTTAACACTTCCCACATTGTTATTTTTTTCTTTTTCTTTTAGTACCAGAGATTGAACTCAGGGGCACTCGACCACCGAGCCACATCCCCAGCCCTATTTTGGGTTTTATGTAGAGACAGGGTCTCACTGAGTTGCTTAGCGCCTCGCCATTGCTGAGGCTGGCTTTGAATTCGCGATTCTCCTGTCTCAGCCTCCCTAAGTGCTGGGATTACAGATGTGTGCCACCACGCCCAGCTCCCACATTGTTATTTTTTTAAATACTTTTTTTAGTTGTTGATGGATCTTTACTTTATTCAATTATTATTTATATGTGGTGCTGAGGATCGAACCCAGTGCCTCACACATGCTAGGCAAGTGCTCTACCACTGAGCTACAGCCCCAGCCCCCATTTTTTTTTTTTTGGTACTGGGGATTGAACTCAGGGGCACTTGACCACTGAGCCACATCCCCAGCCCTATTTTGTGTTTTATGTAGAGACAGGGTCTCGCTGAGTTGCTTAGCGCCTCGCCATTGCTGAGGTTGGCTTTGAACTTGCGGATTCTCCAGTCTCAGCCTCCCTAAATGCTGGGATTACAGGCTTGAGCCACCGCACCTGGCCCACATTGTTATTTTTGAGATAAGGTGTCCACCTGTTGCTCAGGCTGGCCTCAGATTCCTAAGCAGTCCTTAGCCTCCTGAGTTGCCAAGGCTACAGGCATTCACCATCACACCCAGCTCATATAGTTCTTTGTTCTTTTCTTCACTACAGTCCTGCAGATGGACAGATCCTTGTACATGCTAGGCAAATGTTTTACCTCAGAGCTACATCCTTAGCCCTCCCTACTAGATTTCAAAGGTGCTCGAATACATCCTTTTTAGTTTAATTTTGGTACTGTGGATTTAACCCAGAGCCTCATACATGCTAAGCAAGTGTTTTACCACTGAGCTATATCCCAAGTCTAACTGATTTTTTTGAGATAGGTCTCCCTAAATTGCCCAGCAAGGCCTTGAACTTATGATCTTCCTGCCTCAGCCTCTTAAGTAGCTAGGATAATAGACATTGCCACCATGCCCAACTCAAATATATCTTTTTGCTTCCAGGCCCATTCTTTTGTCCTATTCACAACACATTGTAACATCTCCCTCACTGACCTGTTGGCACTATCATCCAGTGTGCGCTCAAACCACTGCACAGAAGCTGTCTGCAGTGGATCCATGACAAGGGTCATCAGGTGACGGGCAAGGCTGCAGCAACGTTCGGAGCGCATGGGGTTCCGCTTGTATGGCATTGCACTTGAGCCTATCCATGTAAGAGGACAAGATGCAAAGGCAGAAAGACTTCAGGGGACAGGGTGTGCAAGCATGCCTGAGTGACCTCTTAGCACATGTCCATATGGCCTCTCCAGCAGCTCTGTGGTGCTCCCAGGTCTCCACCTAACACTCACCAATCTGCTGTTTTTCAAAGGGCTCCTCTATCTCCTTAAGATTTGCCAGGAGGCGTATGTCAGTGCAAATCTGGAGGAAGCAGAACAGGCATTATTTCACACATTTGGTACACAGAAAGCTTGGGAGGAAGGATGAGGCTGATGAGGAGGTAAGCTCTTTACATGTGCCAATGCTGAACTGAACGTCAGCACACCCTACCCAACAGCTCCCTGGAGCATCTCACTCAGCCTTTTCTCCATTCCTCAAGAGTTGGAATGACAAGTTAAAGGAGCAGGGAATGCTGTGTGAAGCACTACTCAAGACATCTTGGAGCCGGGCGTGGTGGCACACATCTGTAATCCCTGCACTTAGGGAGGCTGAGACAGGAGAATTGCGAGTTCAAAGCCAGCCTCAGCAACGGTGAGGCGCTAAGCAACTCAGTGAGACCCTGTCTCTACATAAAACCCAAAATAGGGCTGGGGATGTGGCTCAGTGGTCGAGTGCCCCTGAGTTCAATCCCCGGTAACAAAAAAAAAAGACATCTTGGGATGTCAATGGTAAGATTAACCTTAACATACCCCTCAAAGAGATGGACATTTTACAGTCCTTAGAATAACTGCTTTTTATTTTTTATGGTACTAGGGAATAAACACAGGGATGCCCTACCAGTGAACTACATCCCCGGCCCTTTTTATTTTTTGATATTAGATCTTACTAAGTTACTAAGGCTGGTCTTGAATTTGCAATCCTCCTGCTTCAGCCTCCTGAGTAGCTGGGATTACAAGCATGTGCCACCATGCCCAGTACTGGAGTAACTTTAAAGAGAATGTTGATACTACTCTTTCCCTTTGACACACCTTAATTTAAGGGCTCTGTTTACAGGTCCCAAATTATTAAAATTGATATATGGTTTTTTTTTTTTTGGTACCGGAGATTGAACTCAGGGGTACTCAACCACTGAGCCACACCCCCAGCCCTATTTTGTGTTTTATGTAGAGACAGGGTCTCACTGAGTTGTTTAGCAAGCCTTGGTGTTGCTGAGGCTGGCTTTGAACTCGCGATTCTCCTGTCTCAGCCTCCCTAAGTGCTGGGATTACAGGCATGAGCCACCATGCCCAGCTTAAAACTGATATATGATTAAGAGGAAGGATTGGAGTGAAAGTCTGAAGCTGATTCAGTCTGCTGTGGTGCCCAAAGCTCCCATTTCCTGCCCCCACAAGCTGCCACCCTCACCTTGTGTACCGATGCCCCCAAGCCAGCCAGCACAGACAGCACCTCGATGTCTACTTTTCGTGTGTACGTCTGCCCTGTGATGATAAAAGCCCTAGATATAAATAGAAAAGAGATTTATGTTAAAATATCAAAACATGACTCTCTTAAAAAGACAGACAAAAGTAGATACTAGGCAACATACAGATACCGAGTGGTGTGCTCTTACACTGAGCCCACAGGACCTGACTCGTAAATTGCTCCTGAAACAAACTGTTCTTTCACCATTTTAACTAGTGTTAAGGAAGCTGTTCTGACCCAATAAAGAATGTGACCTAGCATGTCCATATCCTGCCACAGCTTGAAGGAAATGTCTGGCAGAAGCAGCCATGGAACCTACCAGACCTCAGTGGAAACGGTCAGGTTTAGACTAACCCACTGAAGTCCATAGGAAAGAAACAAAAGCACCAACTTGGAGAAGGCTATTCTAAAGAAGTCAGAAACAAACAGTTGCCTTTTTCTTGTAAGTTATAAAAAAAGAGAATCCAGGACAGCAGGTACAGCTCATCAGTAGAGCACATGCCTAGCATGAATGTGACCTTAAGTTTGTTTCTCAATACTGCAAAGAAAAAAAAACCCAGGTCATAAGAAAATAAAACCCAGGTCAGAGATTGAAGGAAATGGGAAGAACTAAGGAAAAAAAGGCCAAAAAAGTAACTTATCAAATCAGAAGGACAATGAATACAGTCCTGTCATCAACTTAACTGAGAGGCCAACACTTTTCCCATGTACCTACCTCTTAAATCCTGCCTTTTTTGTCACCATCTCGTCTAGTCGCTCCACCTTGGAGAGAAAAGACACATCCCAATAGAAACCCAGGTGTCCAATGTGAGTGTACATCAACAATCCATCCTGCCTTGGCCTCTGGACTTCCTTACAGACCATTCTGGAGGCCAGCCTTATTTCCTGGGCTGCCACTAACAAGTTTATGCATCTCCCAGGTCACTTTCAGAATACCTTTTGGTGATCTCCCTCGAAGAGCTGCAAGAAACTAGCCTGAGTGCCAGTGGTGCCCTTCACTCCACGGAAGCGTAGGTCATCACGGACACGCTTCAAGTTCTGGAGATCCATGCAAAGATCTTGAATCCAAAGACAGCAACGCTTTCCAACTGTGGTCAGCTGAGCAGGCCTGAAAACAACCCAAAGAGAACACACAAAGGTCTCATACGAAGTCTACCTTGACAAATGCTTCATTTCTTCTTGTAATAAACCATTCCCTCTTTTATTTGGTAGTGGGGATTAGACACAGGGGCACTTTACCACTAAGTCACATTGCCAGCCCTTTTACTTTTTTTTATTTTGAGACAGGGTCTCATTAAGTTGCTGAAGCTGGCCTCCGACTTAGAATCTTCTTGCCTCTCAGTCTCTCTCAGATTACAGGTGTGCACCACCATGCCCAGTAGCCATTACCTCTTAGAGGCTGGTTGACTAAAAAGTAAGAGTTGATAAAACTAGTGAAGACAAAACTAGAGCTAAAAGTTTGAGCAAATAATAATTAAGGAGTATCTTGAGGGCCCCTGACAGCCTGCACTTACACTGCCATCAGTGTATGGCTTCGAAGAAGCCCAGAGTATTTCCATCCAGTCATTTCCAGGTGGCCCTTTTCTGAGGAAATGAACATGGGCAGTTCCCTTCCAGCTGACAGAGCCAGGAATAACACCAGACTCTATGGAATTCTAGTCTGCAATACCAAGTTTCCCAAAATAACAAAAAATATTCCTCTTGCTTGGTAGGGAAAGAAACTAGTCACTTTACATGAATTTCAACTTGCAGAGAGTCATTTTGTTTCCAGGGCATCACTGTGAATATCTAGGAGGGAAGCTGGGACCAGGCAGTAAGACACAATGGAACTTCGAGGAAAGCTGACTTCCAGGCAAAACTGTCCACAGCCTGAAGGTTCTACACTCCTAAGCCTACTTCTGACTGAAACTAGGTGCACTGGAATATGCTTACTAGGGCCAGAATGAGGAGCAGCTTGATTTCTCACAACTGTGGAGCCTCAGGTCTCAGCTGTGCGATACCTTGGGGGAAGTGAAAAGCAGAGCTATATAACACTAAGGGAAACATTTCACCAAGGGAGTAAGAAACATCCCTATAGACTAAGTTGCCAGTGGAAGCTTGAGGCCATTCCAGGCAGGCAGCAGGAGGAACAAATTAGCAGAATAAAGTCAGGCAGCATGCCTGAAATCCCAGCTGCTCAGGAGGCTAACAGCAGGATCACCAAGCTTAAGGCCAGCCTGGGCAATTTAGTGGGACCTATCTTAAAATAAAAAAGGATGCAGCTCAATGACAGAACACCTCTGAGCTCAATCCTCAGTATCCAACCCACAGCCCCCAGGCCCTCAAAAGAGAGTGACACTGGAGAAGGCTATTCTTGATTGGTAGTAAACCACAGCCTCTGTGAGGAGGCAAGCATGCTACGGAGAAAAAACTCTAACATAACAACCAATGGCTTTATTTATGAAGTCTAAGTCAATGTGCTGATGGCTTGTTTCTGAAAATATAATTATAAATATGCTGCAATATGTCCAGGTTCTAATAGATACTAGCCCATCCCAAGTGGAATTTGTAAGGATACTGATAGCTAGTGACATCAAGGCAGCACTATTAAGGTCTACAGTAGCTCCTCACAAGCCACAGAATCCCCAAGTCAATCTCATGGTGTTTGTCCTTGTTAACTCCTGCTAATAGATTATTGGTATAAGCAAACAAATTAATTTCACAGACTTATTCACAGCAGCATTATTCATAAAGCCACAAGGTGGAAACAAACCAAATACCTATCAACTGATGAACAGATAAACAAAATACAATGCAATGTTATTTGGCCAGAAAAAGAAAAAGAAATGAAGCTCTGACACATGCTACAGTACAGATGAAAACTGAAAAAATTAAGCTACATGAAAGAAGCCAGTCACAAAAGATCACACATTGTACATGATTCCACTTATGTGAAATGTCTAGAATAGGCAAATCCAAAATCTCTCTTTTAATTGAAATCCACATATATATAAGAAATCCAATTCCCAGCCGGGCGCGGTGGCTCAAGCCTGTAATCCCTGCACTTTGGGAGGCTGAGACAGGAGAATCGCGAGTTCAAAGTCAGTCTCAGCAATGGGGAGGCTCTAAGCAACTCAGACCCTGTCTCTACATAAAACACAAAATAGGGCTGGGGATGTGGCTCGGTGGTCAAGTGCCCCTGAGTTCAATCCTCAGTACCAAAAAAAAAAAAAAAAAAAAAAAGAAATCCAATTCCCAAGAAGTAATCTTGTCACTTACTGGAAATGTGTGAAACCTAAGGTAGGTAGATTGGCATATTCCTTAGCGAAGTCCGCAAGCCGAGAAATCACTCTGGCAAGCTACAAGAGAGACCATGTGGTGGAAAGAAGGTGAATTCACACTGACTTCATTACATAATTAAGAACTAAACTTTTAGACAATTTTACATAAAATTAGACCTCCAGTTCATGAAAGTCAGCATCCATACCTTTGCTTTTTTTTGGTACCAGGGATTGAACTCAGGGGCACTCGAGCACTGAGCCACATCCCTAGCCCTATTTTGTGTTTTCACTTAGAGACAGGGTCTCACTGAGTTCCTTAGCACCTCGCTGTTGCTGAGGCTGGCTTTGAACTTGTGATTCTCCTGTCTCAGCCTCCCTAAGTGTTGGGATTACAGGCTTGCGCCACCATGCTCGGCTACCTTTTCATTTTTATAACTTTAAGTGCCCTAATCAGTGATCATAAACAATAAACAATCAAAAACTGAGTTGAGTCAGGCACAGTAGTACATGCCTGTAATCTCAGGTGGCTACTCAGGAGGCTGAAGCAGGAGAATTGTAAATTTGGCCAGCTTAGAACTTAGTGAGACTGTCTCAAAATAAAAAATAGAAAAGGCTAAAATGTAGTTCAGTGGTAAAGAGCTCCTGGTTTTAATCCCCAGTACTGCAAACAAAAACCTGAGTTGAAGCCAGGTGTGGCAGTGCACAGTTATAATCCCAGTGACTTAGGAGGCTGAGGCAGGATTATAAAGTCCAGGCTAGTTTGGGCAACTTAGTGAGACCCCTCCATCTCAAAATAAAACAAATGTAAAAAAACAAAAAGTGTTAGGGATATAGCTCAGCAGTAGAGCGCTTGCCTAGTATGTGTCATGTCCTGGATTTAATCCTCAACACTTAAAAAACCCCAAAACAAAATAAGACAAAAACCAAACTGACTACCTAAAAAGTCACAAACTATTCTTGTTAATTGTAGAAAAACAGAACAAAAGCATGATCCTTACCCACACATTCCAGCAACATACTTCTCTCATTGCTTCCTTCATTTAAAAGCCTATGCTTTAAAAAAGTATTCACTTACATTGTTTTAACTAAAGAGACAATTAGCTCTACACATTTTTTTTTTTTTTTTTTTTTTGGGTAATGGGGATTGAACTCAGGGGTACTCGACCACTGAGCCACATCCCCAGCCCTATTTTGTATTTTATGTAGAGACAGGGTCTTACTGAGTAGCTTAGTGCCTCGCCATTGCTGAGGCTGGTTTTGAACTCGCGATTCTCCTGTCTCAGCCTCCCTAAGTGCTGGGATTACAGGCTTGAGCCACCGCGCCCGGCGCTCTACACATTTAATATGGGAACATTCACATGAGAAAATGATAATGAGATTGGTATTATGTTGCTTTGTAAGCTCATCTCCTGTCAGGGAAATGGAGAGCTGGCAAGAAACATATGCCCATCTCTTACCTTTGGCAAAAGCAGGTCAAGAGCATTTCTAAGAATAATCAGGTCCTGCAAAGGAACATAAAATGGTATTACATTAAACAGCTTTGTCAAACAGTATTATTACCTAACATTTTCTGGCCATCACAGCTGGGCTTCTTAGCTAGCAGCTACATCACTATTAGTAACCCACAGTATATGCCAGAATGTGCTAACAAAGGTGGGTCTTTTCAGATTATTGTTTCAAAAGCACAGCAACTTATAGTACTCCTGGGATCCACTGTAGCAAAACCTTTACACTTATATGTATGTGGTATCTAAAATGACTAAAAAATGTACAGATCAATGTATTTGTGTTTATTCAGAGGTGTGCCTGAGGCTCTCAGAAACTCCCATATAGTCCCATTCTATTTTTTTCTCCTTTTTTCTTACCCATAGTTGCTAACAAGGAAAGGCACAGCCCAGAACACCAAGGTTTAGGAAACCTAAAGCTGCTCTTTAGGTTTGATGTATTTCAGGCAACTCCAACACATGCTTATCTATGACAATAATTGCTGAGACCAGCTACACATTGGGTATTTTTTTGTAGGTACTGGGGACTAAATCCAGGGACTGAACTAGGTTGCACCCCAGCCCTACATTGGGCACTTTTTAAAAGGATTTTTCCAAGAAGACCGTTTTCCTATTACCTGACCAATTAGATAGATGCCCACAGTGGGCTAGATGTAACTTAGTGGTAGAGTATTTGCTTAACATGTGCAAGGTCCTGGGTTTGCTTTCCAGCATGGGGAGGGGTGAAAGTACTGATAGCAATTTTAGTTACTGGCTTCCTCCTCAAATTTTGTTATTGTTCTTACTGTAATGCTGGAGATCAAACGTAGGACCTCATGCACTCCACACAAATGCTCTAACACTGAACCACATCTCCAGCCCATATATACATATGTATTTTTTTGGTACCAGGGATTGAACTCAGGGGTACTCGACCACCGAGCCATATCATCAGCCGTATTTTGTATTCTATTTAGAGACAGAGTCTCACTGAGTTGCTTAGTACCTTGCCGTTGCTGAGGCTGGCTTTGAACTCGCGATTCTCCTATCTTGGCCTCCCAAAGTGCTGGGATTACAGGCTTGTGCCACCGTGCCCAGCTTCCAGCCCATATTTTTTGTGTGTGTTTCTAAGAATGAAACCGAGTGATACTCTACCACTGCGCTATATCCCCAGCCCTTCTTATTTTTTGCTATAGGGACAATTTCATTTCTATGAAATCTCTGTAACGGGCAAAACTATAGAGACTGTTATGGTCTGGATATGAGATGTCCCCCAAAATCTCATGTGTGGGGCTGGGACTGTAGCTCAGTGGCAGAGCGCTTGCCTTGCATGCATGAGGCACTGGGTTCAATCCTCAGCACCACATAAAAATAAATAAATAAGCCAGGCGCAGTAGCACATGCCTGTAATCCCTGCACTTTGGGAGGGTGAGACAGGAGAATCGTGAGTTCAAAGCCAGCCTCAGCAATGGTGACGTGCTGAGCAACTCATTGAGACCCTTTCTCTAAGTGAAAACACAAAACAGGGCTGGGGATGTGGCTCAGTGGTTGAGTGCCCCTGAGTTCAATCCCTAGCACCAAAAATAAATAAATAAACAAACAAACAAAGATATCGTGTCCATCTACAACTAAAAAATTATATGTGTATATATATATATATAAAAGCTCATGTGTGAGACAATGCAAGAAGGTTTACAGGATAAATGATTGGGTTATGAGAGCCTTAACCAAATCAGTAAATTAATACTGATGGGATTAACTGAGTGGTGATTGAAGGCAGACAGGGTGTAGCTGGAGGTAGTGGGGCCCGGTGGGGGGGCGGGGGGGCATGGCTTTGGAGTATATATTTGTATTCGGCAAGTGGAGATCTCTCTCGTTGCTTTCTGATCGAGTGAGCTGCTTCCCTTAGCCACATTCTTCCACCATGATGTCCTGCCTCACCTTGAGCCCCAAGGAATGGAGCCTGGTGTCTATGGTCTGAGACCTCTGAAACCATCCCCCACATAAACTTCTCCTTCTCTGCAGTTGTGCTGCTCGGGTTTTTTAGTCACAGTGGAAAATAAGCTGATTAAAACAGAAGTAGAAAACAGGTCAGTGTTTGTCTGGGACAGGATGCAGAAATAGGGATTGACTAGACACTGGCAGGAGAGAACTACTTGGGGGATGCACTCAAAACGAGTGTGGTAAAGGCTGAACTTCTGCATTCATTTATTAAAACTCACTACACATTTAAAATGGTGAACTCTGGGCTGGGATTGTGGCTCAGTGGTAGCGTGCTCGTCTTGCATGTGTGAGGCACTGGGTTCGATCCTCAGCACCACATAAAAATAAATGAAAATAAAGGTATTGTACCCATCTATAACTAAAAATGTATTTTAAAAAAATAAATAAATAAAATGGTGAACTTTACTGAGTTTTTAAAACTCAGTAAAGATGTCTAAAAATGGAAATAATAGTATCCATCTCTTATGGTGGTTGTGAAGCATAAAGTATCTATAAAGTGGTCAGAATAGGGTGTAGCACCTAGTAAACTCCCAGGAAAATGCTTGCTGTTACTCTTCCATGTTTGAGGATAAGATGATTTTGCTAGATAAAGGTTTCACTTAATAGTTATAATCCAGCCAGGCGCAGTGGCTCACGCTTGTAATCCCAGCATTTAGGGAGGCTGAGACAGGAGAATTGCGAGTTCAAAGCCAGCCTCAGCAACAGTGAGGCACTAAGCAACTCAGTCACAAAATAGGGCTGGGGATGTGGCTCAGTGGTCGAGTGCCCCCGAGTTCAATCCCCAGTACCAAAAAAAAAAAAAAAAAAAATTATAATCCTCAGCCGGGCATGTTGGCTCACGCTTGTAATCCCAGCACTTTAGGAGGCTGAGACAGGAGAATTGCGAGTTCAAAGCCAGCCTCAGCAACACCAAGGCTTACTAAACAACTCAGTGAGACCCTGTCTCTACATAAAACACAAAATAGGGCTGGGGATGTGGCTCAGTAGTTGAGCACCCCTGAGTTCAATCCCTTGTGCCAAAAAAAAAAAAAAAAAAAAGTTATAATCCTTTCTTTTCTAAAGCCACAGCAAATTTATAAAGGAAAGAACTCTTTGGAAAATCAACAATTATATATGCATTGTAAAGATTAAGTCCTAAGTATAAACACATGGGCTCTTACTGTGTTGTCTCCAACATAGCAGGAGGTGGCACCCAGGTGAATAATGCCTGCAGCTTTTGGACAGCAGTGGCCAAATGTATGCACATGAGCCATCACATCATGTCTCAACCGCTTCTCTTCCTCAGCTGCCATCTTGAAGTCGATGTTGTCCAAGTTTGATTTCATCTCCTGGATTTGTTCATCTGTTATAGGCAAACCCAATGTCTGCAGAACAGGCAAAATAAAGTCAAACAACCTCAGTGTCACAATTACTTGAAGTGACATTGAGAAAAAATGTTAGCGTTTATGACCTACCACCTAATTCTCAAAATCTGGGCCAACCAACCTCAAAGTAAACAAGGCGGGAATACTGTGTGGAAGTACTTTCTCAATAAACCAAGGTAAATTATATCCTACCTAAATGCCAATACATAAAACAATCCTGATCTTGACTGTTCCCTCTGTCCCTACACCTCTCCTTGGCTTACTGACTCTTATGTGCCAGCCTGTGGTCTCAACTGTCATTTACTCAGAGGTCTTCCCTAACTTTACTGTAAAACACCCTTGTATGTCACTCTATTCCTTTAGCCTGGTTTTATTTAGAATAGTTATCACCATATGATATTTTTACATATTTATTAGTCTGTCTTTCCACTATAGAATATAGGCATACTCTCTGACAGGGAAGCTTTGGTTTTTTTTGTTTTTTGATTTTTTTTTTAAAGACAGGATCTCACTATGTTGCCCAGGCTGGTATTAAACTCCTGGGCTCAAAGGATCCAAGTGCTGGGAGTAGAGGAGTGCACCACCATACCCACCACAAGTAGAGCTCTGTTTTATTTATTGTTTAATCCCTAGGGTTTGTCATGTAAGTGCCCAAAGTGTGGTACATTTACATTTAGCCTAAATGGATTAATTCAGAGAAATCAAAATTAAGCATTCTATAAACTTTGCCAACAAATTATGTACAACAAATTCAGCACAGCTGAAAGCAATTCCAGGAGATAGCAATGAAAAAATAAACACATCAACATCTTACATTCATCTATCATTGGAAAAATTAGGCTGGCAAAAAAGCAGCAGGGGCAGAAAAAAAAATGATAGCTTTAAGCCGGGCGCGGTGGCTCAAGCCTGTAATCCCAGCACTTAGGGAGGCTGAGACAGGAGAATCGCGAGTTCAAAGCCAGCCTCAGCAATGGCGAGGCACTAAGCAACTCAATGAGACCCTGTCTCTACATAAAACACAAAATAGGGCTGGGGATGTGGCTCAGTGGTCGAGTGCCCCTGAGTTCAATCCCCAGTACCACGAGAAAAAAAAAAAAAAATGATAGCTTTAAGAAATCTCTCCTGGGGTAGGGCAAGGAAAGGTGGTTATCCACAGCTCTGAACCCTGGATTCAAAGTGATGAAAATTATTCAAATCTCACTTGAAATTTACAAGGCCTGACAGGTGTGGTAGCACACTTCTGTAATCCCAGCAGCTTGGGAAGCTGAGGCAGGAGGATCCCAAATTGGAGGCCAGCCTCAGCAACTTAGTGAGACTCTGTCTCAAAATAAAAAAGAAAAAGGGGTGGAGATGTGGATCAGTAGTAAAGCACCCTGGGTTCAATCCCCAGTTCAAAAAAAAAAAAAAATTCAAGGTCTGATTCTGGGGAGGATGATGTACATCATTAGACCTGTACTGTCCAAGAGGATAGCTAGTAGCCAAATGTAGCTACTTAAATTTATTAAAATGAAGAATTTAGTTCTTAGGCTTTGCATAATGGCACATGCCTGTAATCTCACTTTACTGGGAGGCTAAGCAAAAAGACCACAAATTGAAGGCCAGTCTCCCAACTAAGTAAGACCTTGTCAAAGGCCAAGCACTAAGGCGCACGCCTGTAATCCCAGCGGCTGGTGAGGCTGAGACAGGAGAATTTTAAGTTCAAAGCCAGCCTCAGCAACAGAGAGGCACTAAGCAACTCAGCGAGACCCTGTCTCTACATAAAACACAAAATAGGGCTGGGAATGTGGCTCAGTGGTTGAGTGCCTCTGAGTTCAATAACCAGTAGCCGACCCCCCCACCCCCCACCCCCCGCCCCCCAAAAAACCCTGTCAAAGTAAGGAAGAAGGGCTGCAGATGTAGCTCAGTGGTAGAGTGCCCCTGGGCTCAATCCCAAGTACCAAAAAATAATTCAGTTCTCAGCAACTTTTCAAGAGCTCAGGGACCACATATGGCAGAGCCGCCTGAGACATATGTGGTCATTAGATTTGACGCCTCAGGATTCCTCTTAAAGCAAAACAGGGGGGAGACAGTACGGTCATATGCTTCCTCTTCCCAAGCATTTTCTCTCTCTCTCTCTTTTTTCCAGACATTTAAAGACAAGCAATTTATCTTCTTAAATTTGTTCTTTCTTCCCTATTGCTAATTTTCTTCATTCTTCATAGTCGCTCATTTCCCAGTGGTTTTTCTTAGTGGTTTTTTCCTCAACCACTTAAGTAATGATGTAATTTACAGTGCTAATTTAGTCACTCTAACAAATAATCCAGATCAAAAACTATACGCATTCTGGCAATGTGTAGACTAGACAGACAACTTTTCAGCTTGATACCACTTACTATCTCAAAAAGACTGCTACCAACCTCATCTACAGAATGGTATGTCAAACAAAATATAAAAGTATGTACAGTATATCACAAAGCACAACTCATGATTAAAGTCCTACTATTACTATTATCTGAGCCAATAGTTCATAAATCTCTCAATGCCTGTATTTCTTCGGACATGAATTGGCTACAGTAATACTTCCCCTACTAGGTTGTCTTGAGGCTTCATGAGCTACTAAATGTAGTCTTATTTTGGGTTTTTACAGGGAAAACACAAAATCAGAGCAGTGATTGGGACACAGAAGGCACTACATAAATGTCTGCTACAACTATCATTTGACGTTTTGAAGCACAGTGACGGAGGCTGGGCAGGGAATGTAGGATCAAAGTTTCCTGTTTGGAGAGTTCCAGGTACTAGGGTCCTAGGCACTAACCAGACTGTTTCCGTTTTTCATTTTGCCCTTTGCAAGGACACTGCTACCTTGCTTGTGGTGGCACTTTACTCTGAAACTTGAGAAGAAACATTACAGCTCTCTGGATCACCTTCAGTTTCCTTCACCTCTTGTGGGAAGGCCCCTCTGGAGCTATTTCTGAAATACGCGGTTCGAGTAGCTGTACAGGCTGCCTGTATAAAAGAAACCCCCTGATAAACCCCTACCCGGATCCTCCCCGCTCAGAGGGGGAGCGGAGCTCGGTGAACTGGAAAGAGTGGCTTAAGAAACACGGATTCCAGTGCTGTCGCTAACTTCACAAGCACGGTGGAAGGCGAAATGGCTTAAACGCTCAGCTCAGGCTCGGGACTTAACCCAGGTTCCAATCCCCAGCTCCGCTCCAGGCACTCTCCAGGTTTCGCTTTTCTCTCGTGCAACGAGCAGACTCCCGCACCAAGCTTGCGGGGTCAGTACGGCACGCAGTGGACTCCAGCAGGAATGGCCCGGCAGCATTCCGACAGGGCACCCTGCGTTTCTCATCGCCTCATCCGCGCACACACACTCCCGGAACTAAAAATGGGAGGCAACACGAGCGGCTCCGAGGGCTTCGCCCTTGTCCTCCCGGGGCCGCAGTTTCGAGGGCGCCGAAACCTGTCCCAAAATAGCCGGGCCCGGCTCACTAGCCAAGCCCACGCTTGGCGCCCCGCCCGGCACGTGGCGAGCGGAGCCACCTCGGCGCTCCGGCCCTCAGCCCTCGGACCGTTACCTGCTCGGCCTCCGCCAGCCACAGCCAGAGCTGCCGCCACGTCCGGAATTTGTACTTGTCGCTAAACAAGAAGCACATCTCAGGGCTAGCGTAGCGGGCAGCAAGCGGTGAGCGGTAGCTGTCAGGCCCGCCGTGGTCGCCGCCAGCCGCCATCGCAAACTATCGACACCGCGAGAGCGGACGGACAAGCGGGAACGGAAGCGGAGGGCCGGTAGGGCGGGACTTCCTCTGTGAGGTTTTCCCTCCCCCCCCCCCCCCCCCCCGGCCCCGGAGGAGGCCGAGGCCTCCGCAGCTTGGGGTCGCCGCGTTTCTGTGCTTACACCAGAAACTCGAGCCTCTCTGCCACGGGTTTTCTAACCGAAGAAGGCACCCTGAGATCTGCCTTTAAGACTGCTTGTGGAGCCGGGCGGGGTGGCGCACGCCTGTTATCCCAGCACTTAGGGAGGCTGAGACAGGATCGTGTTTGGATCGCGAGTTCAAAGCCAGCCTCAGCAACGGCAAGGCGCTAAGCAACTCAGTGAGACCCTGTCTCTACATAAAACACAAAACAGGGCTGGGGAGGTGGCTCAGTGCTCGAGTGCCCGTAAGTTCAATCCCCGGTACCAAAAAAAAAAAATGCTTGTGGAGTCAGCAGGACAGTGACGTCTGGTACACTCCGAAGGCCCTCTGTTTGCTGCTGGTGGTTAATTATATTTTCGCCTACCCCAACCCATTCCTACTGCTTGCTGGGCACCAAGCGCGGTTCCGAGGAGCAATGAAGATGCCTAAGGGAAGTTAGCGTTTATTGTGTACCAAGTGGGCCCCTTGTGCCAAACTGCGATTAAAAATGAATTTCTGCAATTCCACATGAGGGAAATGAGAGAAGCTGAAAGACAGGCTGAGAGTCACCCAGCCAGTAAGCATGGCCGGACTTGAGACCCAGACCTACCCAAGTTTGAACGCTGCCCTCACAGTCCATGCCCAGGTCACACCACCCTCCCATTCCCTGGTCTGGAGCTCTTCCCACTACCCAGTCCCAGCTGCTCACAAAACTGAGGCAAAAGGATTACAAGTTTGAGGCCAGTCTGGACAATTTAGTGGAACCTTTTCTCACAAAAGGGCTGGGGGGTGTAGCCCCTAGATTCTATCCCTGGTTATGCAAAAAACAAAAAACAAGCCAGGCGCGATGGCTCACGCTTGCAATCCCAGCACTTTAGGAGGCTGAGACAGGAGAATCTCCAGTTCAAAGCCAGCCTCAGCAACGGTGAGGCGCTAAGCAACTCAGTGAGACCCTGTCTCTACATAAAACACAAAACAGGGCTGGGGATGTGGCTCAGTGGTCGAGTGCCCCTGAGTTCAATCCCTGGTACCAAAAACAAACAAACAAACAACAAAAACAAAACAACCCAAAAACAAAAACAAAAACCCAAATAAACAAAAACCCTTGGTTATCCATCAGAGAAGACTACCGGTCACTTGGGCTCACCATCACAGTCTTCATCTTTTTTTTGGTGCCAGTGATTGAACTCAGGGTTACTCGAAACAGAGAGCCACATCCCCAGCCCTATTTTGTGTTTTATTTAGAGACAGGGTCTCCCTGAGTTGCTTAGTGCCTCACCGTTGCTGAGGCTGGCTTTGAACTCACGATTCACCTGTGTCAGCCTCCCAAAGTGCTGGGATTACAGGTGTGCGCCACTGCGCCTGGTTTTATGGTCGTCTTTTGCCTCCCCTCTTGGGCTGCAAAGAACTGGTTTTGTGTGGAGGGAACTTGTGTGTGTGTGTCAGGGGTACCAGAGGAGATTTAACCCATGGGTGCTCTACCACTTTATTTTCATTTTGAGATAGTGTCTTGCTAAATTGCTGAGGCTGGCCTTTGAGATCCTCCCGCCTCAGTTTCCCAAATCGCTGGGATTACAGGCAAGTGCCACCACACCCTGTGACTTCCCACTTTTTCCAGAGTGCTTCAGTCTTCTAGCCATCTTCTCTGTCTTTGCTTCACTTTTATGTTACTATTCCTCTTCAAAATAGGAATTTCTGTAATCCCAGCACTTAGGGAGGCTGAGACAGGAGACTTGCGAGTTCAAAGCCAGCCTCAGCAACAGCGAGGCGCTAAGCAACTCAGTGAGACCCTGTCTCTACATAAAACACAAAATAGGGCTGGGGAGGTGGCTCAGTGGTCGAGTACCCCTCAGTTCAATCCACAGTACCAAAAAAAAAAAAACTTTCATCTCTTTTGCTCCCTTGTCTAATTTGTTTTTAGTGATAGGGCTCCTTCACAATTCATCCATACTCATCCAGGCATGGTGATAAATGCCTGCAATCCTAGTAACTCAGAAGGGTGAGGCAGTAAAAACTCAAAATGAAGCCAGCCTTGGCAATTTAGCAAGACTCTGTTGCAAAATTTTAAAAAATGTTAAAAAGGGCTAGAGATATAGCTCAGCGGTAGAGCACACCTTGGTTTAATCTCCAGTAAGGCCTGGGGAGCAGGGTGGGCAGGCAGGCAGGCTTGGTGGCACATTCTTGTAATTCTAGCATCTTGAGGGGCTGAGGCCGCAGGATTCCAAGTTCAAGGCCAGTCTGGGCAACTTAACAAGACCTTATCTCAAAATAAATAATAAAAAGTGCTAGAGATGTAGCTCAGTGAACCCCTGGGTTCAATCCTGGAAAACATACACACAAACACATAGAAAAAAAGAAAATAAAGAAACATCTTCACTTTGATAGATAACACCATGAGTAGTGGGAATATGAGGTCAAGGGGATAATTCTATAAACTGGGCTTACTGTGCTGATCCCCACATGCTTGCTTGCTTTCTTTTTTTTTTTGGTACAGGGGATTGAACTCAGAGGTACTCAACCACTGAGCCACATCCCCAGCCCTATTTTCTGTTTTATGTAGAGACAGGGTCTCACTGAGTTGCTTAGCGCCTCACCGTTGCTGAGGCTGGCTTTGAACTCGCAATTCTCCTGTCTCTGCCTCCCAAAGTGCTGGGATTACAGGCTTGCACCACCGTGCCCGGCTCCACATGCTTTCTTTTGAAAAGCAACTTACCTGCTGTCCTGCCTGGCTTAAGACAATAGGATATGTTATGTTCCTCAGCAAATAATGTGTTATCTGCAAGAGAAATGCAGTTCTAAAATGCTCCTCTCTACCAATAAGAACACAAATTACACTGAAGGGGGTAACTTTTGTGACCCTTAAGCAGACAAGATTCCAGAACTGGGGGATATGTGACAATTAGAACCAGTCAACGTGGACAAAAGTGATCCAGAGTTGCATTGGAGCTTTACCATCCATGCCCAGTGGAGATTTGGAAGACTGACACAATCTTGCTGTCAATCAAAAATCAAGAGATTTATCTGGGTGGGACTCTCTGGAAACTTCCCTGTCTCTAAATAAAACACAAAATAGGGCTGGGGATGTGGCTCAGTGGTCGAATACGCCTGAGTTCAATCCCAGGTACCAAAACCAAACCAAACCCAGTAACTGAGGATCCGTGTGGCTCCATGGCAGTCTCTTGCTCTGTTACAACCTGCCCTGGTATCTCCTTAATGTAGAGTCCCCTCCTTTTTTTGGCTGTTTCCTCACCAACCATTCTTGGCACTACCCCATATTTGCTGTTACTTGGGCAAGTTACTTAAATCTTTTGGCACTCTAGTCATCTCACCTGCAAAATGTGGTTGAGGATCCCAGGAGTGCAACGAGGTATGAAGGCAAGAAAAGATGCTGGCTCCCTGGCTCACTGACTGGCACGACTGGCTCAACAAATTCATTCCACTCTCTGCTTTAGTCCTGAGCCCTCTGATACAACTTCTGCCCTCTCCCTCCTCCAAATCACACTGGGTGATCACCAATAATTTCTTCTAAAAGACTAATCAAAGCTGGGCGCGGTGGCTCAAGCCTGTAATCCCAGCACTTTGGGAGGCTGAGACAGGAGAATCGCGAGTTCAAAGCCGGCCTCAGCAATGGCGAGGCACTAAGCAACTCAGTGAGACCCTGTCTCTACATAAAACACAAAATAGGGCTGGTGATGTGGCTCAGTGGTCGAGTGCCCCTGAGTTCAATCCCTGCTACCAAAACAATAAATAAAAAAGGCCTTGTTCCTTAATGTATATATTTGTTTGCCTATATTTGCCTAAAAAAATATTAATACTGTTGGGGATGACATGCAGGGCCTGGAATAGACATGGACAGAACAAGAGGCAAAACTTCCCAATGTTACCTCTATGTCATTATCATTTTTGCACCAAATTTCTTTCCTTTTTCCTTTCTTGTGCTGGGGATGGTACCCAGGGGCACTTTACTACTGAGCCACATCCCTAGCCAGTGTTATTTTTCTTTTGAGACATGGTCTTGCTAAGTTGCTTAGGGCCTTGCTAAGTTGCTGAGACTGGCCTTGAACTTGTGATCCTCCTGACCCAGCCTTTGGAGAGTGTACCACCATGCCAGGCACCAAATAGCTTTTGTTTTCCTGTACTTATTTGGACCCCCTAGTTGGTTGAAGTATTTAGCATTTCAGACAACCTCTCGCCTTCCTGCTTTGACAGGTGCTGATTCTGCTCCCTTCCTAATTGTTCCCTCTTAGTCTTTTCATCTCTTTCCCTCCCTCCTGGAAAAGGAAGTAGTGGAGTTTCCCCAAGATTTAACTCACCTTTCCTCCCTTGGAAACCTCTTGCAGAACTGCAGGGCTTACCTCTTGAGTCTGCAGGTCCTCAGAAGCATTCTTGATCTTTAAAGCCCTGATGGACACTTCCATTTGGTTGTCACTGTTAACTAAAGCAACATCTCTCAATCAGAGCCTAATGTTTTTTTCTCTCAACTGTGGCTTCATTCAATGAACAAGTCTTTTTGGCTGGGGTTATGGCTCAGTGGTAGCGTGCTCGTCTAGCACGCGTGAGTCACTGGGTTCGATCCTCAGACCCACATAAAAATAAAATATTCTGTCCACCTACAACTAAAAAGTCCACCTACAACTAAAAAATAAATATTTTTAAAAAATGAACAAGTCTTTTGGTTGTTTTCTTCTTTATCTGTTCATTTTTATTTCCAGCTTTTAAAAACTTAGGTTCTTAAACAAATACTGCCACTCCCTGCACACCCCAAGTACTGAAGATTTTACCCAGGGGCACTTTACCAGTGAGCTATATCCCTAGTCTTTTATTTTGAGACAGGGTCTTGCCAAATTTCTGAGACTGGGCTCAAACTTGCTATCCTTTTGCCTCAGTCTCCAAAATCAATGGGATTAGGTGTGCACCTCTACACCTGGTCTGACTTAAACTTTTTTTGTGAGAGGGGACTGGGGATTGAACTCAGGGGTATTTGACTACTGAGCCACACCCCCAGCCCTATTTTTTTGTTTTTTGTAGAGACAGGGTCTCATTGAGTTGCTTATAGCACCTCGCCGTTGCTGAAGCTGGCTTTGAACTCGCAATTCTCCTGTCTAGACTTTAGTGCTATGATTACAGGCGTGTACCACCAAGCCCAGCTCTGACTCCAAATTTTTTTTTTTAATTTTTTTTAGTTGTTGATGGATCTTTATTTTATTCATTTATTATTTATATGTGGTGCTGAGGATCGAACCCAGTGCCTCACGCATGCTAGGCAAGCGCTCTACCACTGAGCCACAGCCCCAGCCCTCTGACTCCAAATTTTTGATGTAATATCCTGTAACTCATTAGGACCATTTATTCCAAAATACATATACCAAAGTGCTAAGCCTTGAACTAGGCAATGGGATACCATGAGGCTGGAAAAGAGAAGACAAAGGTAAAAGCAAGAGGTGAGTTTAGGGACATAGATGGAAGTCAGACAAGAATTTTGTTGGAAGTAAGGATATTTGAGGTTTTATTCTAAGCATCAAGAAGCCACTAACAGGCTTTAGATTAGAGGATGACCTCCACAGATTTGTGTTTTGCAAAAATATCATCCTGGCTATTATGTATAGACTAGATTGAAAACAAAAAAAGAATGGATTGGGGCATGGGGCTGGTGAAGTAGCTTAGTAGCAAAGCACTTGCCTAGTGTGTGCAAGGCCCTGGGTTAAATGCTTAGCACTGGGGGGGAAAAATAGGGGCAGGGAACTGGGAGTGCTGGAGATGAGAAGTAAGTTTTGCTAACTGCAGTGAGTTCAATAAGACCTATTAGTGTGGGTAGCCTCGCTTGGACAAGGGCCAACAAAAAGGAAAAAAGATTGAGATATGATCAAGCTAAGTTGGTGGAGTACAGGAGGAAGAATCAAGGATGCTCTCAGGTTTTTAGGTTTTATTACTGGATATATTATGCTTGGTGATGTCAGCTACCACAGGGTGGGAGGTGGGGCAAGCAGGCAGGACTAAATTCTGTTTAGAACTTACTGAGTCTGCAGGGTATCCAAGTGCTTCCAAATGGTGAGTAGACAATTACATACACAGGTCTGGAGTTCAAAGGACTGGAGATACACATGTAGGAATCATTAGCATACAGATGACTAATCAAAGCCATAGAGATTTTAGGTCTTAGAGCCAGTGAACAAAGAATTCTGCCCTTTTTGGTACTTAAGTTCCAGTGAGGGAGGTGGATAATAAGAAAGATAATTCTAGCCTGGTGCGGTGGCGCAAGCCTGTAATCCCAGCACTTAGGGAGGCTGAGACAGGAGAATCGCGAGTTCAAAGCCAGCCTCAGCAATGGCGAGGCGCTAAGCAACTCAGTGAGACCCTGTCTCTACATAAAACACAAAATAGGGCTGGGGATGTGGCTCAGTCAAGTACCCAAGTTCAATCCGCAGGACCAAAAAAAAAAAAAAAAAGAGTAAAATCATCCAAGGGGAGCAACAGGACTGGAACACAGAAGTTTAAGACAGAGCCTGGGTGCGTGTGTGTGCACAATCTGAGGAAAAAAGAGGACCGTGAGGTGGACAACATTGTCTAGGCTTTCGGAAGAGAGAAAAATAGGAGGGCCTGCTCTGAGCACAGGTGGTACCCAACGGCTCCAGGCCAGGCACAAGAGGAGCAGGAGTGCAAGACGGGGGAGACAAGGAAACCTGCTGGAGCACAGGAGAGCCAGCATTTGTGCCGACCCCAGAGGGACGGCAGGGGCAGGAACCAGATGGAAAAACTCTGGAGTTAAGCTGAGACAGTGGAGGGCAAGCAGATCCAGTACACTGTGCTGACAGGCAGTGTTGTACTCTAGGAGGGGCATCTTGACTAGCTGGAGGCCCCAGGGGAACAGTGAAGTGACAGGTAACCAAGGAAGCAGGAAGGAAAGGGTCCCAAACACTGGAGGAGGGACAAGCATGAGGGGACACCTCTGTTTAGGGTTTGCAAGAATTTCAGAGAATTTTTCCATTTTCCCTGTGTATTGGTGGGCAAAATCCTCAGCTGAAGGAGCATGGGGGTTAAGATTTGAAATCAGGAAAGGTCTTTTTGTTTCAAGACTGGGTCTCACTGCATTGTCCATGCTGGCCTTGAATTCCTGGGCTCCATTTCTTGCCTCAGCTTCCCCAGCAACTTGGACTACAAGTGCATGCCAGTGCCTTAAGACAGGTTTTAAAGGAAAGAAAAGCCGGGCGCGGTGGTGGAAACCTGTAATCCCAGCACTTAGGGAGGCTGAGACAGGAGAATCTCGAGTTCAAAGCCAGCCTCAGCAACGGCGAGGCCCTAAGCAACTCAGTGAGACCCTGTCTCTACATAAAACACAAAATAGGGCTGGGGATGTGGCTCAGTGGTTGAGTGCCCTTGAGTTCAATCTCCAGTACCAAAAAAAAAAAAAAAAAAAGGAGGAGCATGGAGCAAAGTGGATCAGATGAGCACAGGACACTTGCCAGGCAGTCTCCAAGGCCTCCTGGTCATTGGTTATAAAGGATTTAGGGAGTCCTTATTTGCCCTGTAGAGACATTCCCCCCAGCAATGTTGGGCTGCTTTTGCATGCTGGTAGAAAATAGAATCCCCAAAGTGGGGATTTTGTCACGTCAAGAAAACTGAGGGGCAAAGGAGTTTATGGGGAAATATATATATTATGTATTTATTATTATTATTTTGGTACCAGGGATTGAATCCAGGGGTGCTTAACCACTAAGCCACATCCCTAGCCTTTTATTTTTTGAGGTAGGGTTTTTTTTTTGGTACTAGGGATTGAACTCAAGGGTACTTGACCACTGAGCCACACCCCCAGCCCTATTCTGCATTTTATTTAGAGACAGGGTCTCACTGAGTTGCTTAGCGCCTCGCCAGTGCCGAGGCTGGCTTTGAAGTTGCGATTCTCCTGTCTCAGCCTCCCAAAGTGCTGGGATTACAGGTGTGCACCACTTCATTTGGCGAGACAGGGTCTTACTAAGTTGCTGAGGCTGGCTGTGAATTTGTGAGGTGTGCACTAGCATGCCCTACTGGAATTTGAGTTTTAACAAGCATGTTATTGGAATTATGGACTGTAAAGTCTAAACTAGACTAGAAGGGATAGTCAATGAAGTCAAAACAGCTGTCCAACAGGAGTGGGAACCAGCTGGGAGGACAGAGGCCTTGGTCAAGGATGCCGAAACTACTGATGCTAGTGGGGAGCAATACGGGGTGTGTGTGGCCTGGCGAGGGCTAGACAAAGTTCCTAAAAAGCCCTGGTGGCAAGATGGATTTTTCCATGTGGTTACAGAGAAAGACTGATCCAGATACTGAAGTCTTTTAACAAGCACCTTTAATTCTATACAATACCTTCTCCCTTAGCCATTAATACATTTTCAAAGTATGAAAAACTAAAATAAAACCTTTGGTAATGAAGGTCATCAGTTTTTGTGCTGATTTCTGTACTATAAAAGAGCACGTACCTGGGACTGGCAGGCCCTCAAAGTGTTTTGAACAGGTAGTTCATCTCTTCTTGTCCACATTTCCCAGTGTTTACTTCTTTTATGATGAAAGAATTGGATGGAACATGGTCTACCAGTTGGTACAATATCTTCCTTAAACCTCTTCTCCAATATCCAGGTTTTTTCAGCATAGGCATTTTTATATAATATCAACTTTTTTTTTTTTTGGTGGTGCTGGAGATTGAATTTAGGAACTCATACATGTTAAGACTGTGTTCTCCCAGTGAGCTACACACCTCCAGCCCCAGCATGACTTTTTTAAGATAAGGTCTCACTAAGTTGCCCAGGATCGATTCGAACATGCAGTCTTCCTGCCTTGGCCTTCCAAGTTAACGGATTACACATATGGGACACAGTGCCTGGCCCAGCATGGCTTTTGAATGCCACCTGGGTTCCTATCATGGTCGCACCTACAGCAGTGGAGATGAGCTTCAGTTAAACTGGGAGCATGTGCTTGGAGCATGCCCCAGCTCATAGTGAGTGCTCAATGTTGCCTACTATTGATTAATTCAATCATTTGAAGCTTCAGCTTCCTAATGAAATGAGTTTGCCATGCCTACCTCACACACCATTCTGAGAATTAAGTCAGATACAAAAGTGCCTGGGAGTTAGGGGGGCAAAAATCAATTCTTAGCTGCCTCTATATTCCATTATAGAGGCAGCTAAGAAGAGACGTGACAGGAAAACATGACCCAACACCTGAGGCAGTGATGCTCTTCAGCAGTTCTGCAGCATCCAGCACAGGGCAAAGCAGGGCAGGGCTCGGCATGGCATTTTCTGGACAGAGCCACTTGGCTGGTCAAACCCTGGGCATAGCAGCAGCAGCAGCATAAGGAGGAGGAGGAGGAATCTTCTCTCCTCCCACCAAATGCAAATTGGAATTCAACAGGACAACAGTCAAAGGCTGGAGAACCTGAATTTCTTTTACAGAATCTGAACCCTGCACTGTAGCAGGTCACAGCACCAGGGCAGGTGGCGAGCAGCACAAACCAACCCACCAGTCAGACATCAACCCAACACCACCACACAGCATGACAAAATGTAAAAACCTGAGGCCCAAATTCAAAGGTAAAATTTCTGACAGCTTTTATGTATGGAGCAGGGAGAGACAGAAGAGGAGGAAAAAAATGACAAAACATTCAACAAAAGAGGAAATTAAACTGGCAGAATAAAACAGGAAACCACAATAGTAAATGCTTAGCAGCCAAACACATTTATTAGTCTTTTTTCTTTTTTTTTTCCAGGAACCCAAAAATATTCTGTAGTTATAATGTAATAAGCAACTGAGTTGCACATAATACAATCATATCTTTCCAAAATAAAATAAAATAAAAAACTAAACAAAAACAAAAATAAGCTGTTTAAAAGCCCAAAAAAACCCTTCAGAAAACTCTCATATATGCATTACATCATCTCTCAGTTTTAATGAAATGACGACGACTTAATTCCTTATTACTCAACCTGTCACAATCCAATAAAACACCACCCTTCAGTTTTTTTTGTTTGTTTTTGATATATATATATATATATATATATTTTGAAATCCAGCATGAGAAATACAGTACCTGCTATGGCAAAAAATACACATAAAATGCAACTTTCAGCTTATTTGTACATTAGTAGAGTTTAACATTTTATTGTTTTTTTTTAAGTGAACCAGTGATTTTAAGTACCACTATACTAAAAAAGTAAAATAAAATAGAGAAAAGGGGGGCCCAGCCTGCCGTGCAAGTGCACCTCTAAAGTGCCTAGTTTCTGTGTCCATGTAAAACCAGTAACATGAGGAGCAATGTCAACATATGGGAGTTTGATTAAACCTCTGTTTAATAAAAAAGACAATGCCATATCCTCCCTTTTCTCCCCCCAGTGTCCTTAAATCCCATCACCCTCTTTCTCTATTGTCCATCGGAAGAGAGAAAAGAAAGCCACCAAAATAATATTGTAAAAGCTATTTCAAGTATAAGAAAAACAAAACACTTATAGGTAACTTGCAGAGAGCATCAATATGTGCAGCTATTTAGTCCTTTTGACAGGTTTTGTTTCTGCTGAGTGTTTCAGATGAGAGGTTTTTTTTTTTTTTTTTTTTTTGGCTGTACCTTCTGTTACCTGTTTGTGTGCAAAGTTGGAAAGCTGCCTCTTAAAAATCCAGCCTCCTTTTGATGCCTTCTCTGCACCTTTTGTTTAAAGGGGGCAAGGAGAGCTGTGGAGGAGGGAAGGAGGGAGCCCAGGTCACAAGGGTTCAGTGGTACCTCTCTGCCTCTCCTCCTCAGCCATACCCCCAAGGCCTTCCCTTGTGTCTGGTTCACCCTCAGTGACTCCTCACTGAAGTGACTCCCACTATTCACTGTTTCCTGATTTGGTAGGATGTATTTCACTATGTAAACATAGCCCCCTAGGATTATGGAACCCAAAGCAGCATTATATCTCCATCGAAAGGGAGAAAGATAAAAATAGTCAAGATACCTCTCCTCAGGTTGCCTTTGTTGTCTGTTTTTGGTTACGCAAAACAGGGATGGGATGGGGCAAATTCAGAATGTGAAGTTGTAAGCAAATTATGGGGAGTTAGGAGTGGGCATGGTTAGCTGTTGTATCTGCTTTTTTCCCCTCCCAGGTTTTTTTTTTTTTTTAATTAACTTGTTAAAAATGTTCCTGCACCTTAAGTCGTGCTGAGATTAAGGCCAAGGGTGCAGAGTCTTGTGCACGTGTCTCTGGGAGCACATTCGGGTGTGTGCACCATTTTGTCGTTTTCTGTGAGATCGCTGTGTACACTTTGGTCACTGGTGTGTGCAAAGGGTGGTAGTGGGGAAGTGTCCCAGGAAGGTGTGGAGAGCAGCAAAGCCCTTTGGGAGCATCAGAGAGGGGCAGAAAGGCAGGCAGAACCCATGAGGGATCAGAAGGAGACTGCTAGGAAAGGGCCTCCAGATAACAACAGAAGTAGCATACCAGGTCGACAGAGCCCGGATCAGAAGCGGGGTGGAGAATAAACTTATCATCAAACTTCTTCCTCAGAGGAGTCGTCACTATACAAGACCAGGGAGAGCACACTAGAAACGGTTTCTCAACAGTTTACTTACAGAGTGCTGGGGTGAGAGTAAAGAAGCCATTCAACAGGATCCATTCCAACCCTGCCTCATGGGGACCCAAATCCAGGAAGCTAGTAGCTGATGAAGCCCTGTGAGCTGTGTTAAAGGTACTTCCCTCAAGCCTGATGGAGGGAGGAAGGTCTGAAGATGTGCACAGCCTTCAGGGTTGTTAGCATTGTCTCCTTAGTTTCCTTCTAAGAAATCCAGACATTTCCGAGCATCACAATCTGACAAGACAATGAATATTTTAGCACAAACTGAAATGCCAGGGATTAAATCCCCTTGTGAAATACAGAATAATATCCAAGGTGTGTATGTGTGAACCAAGAAAGACCGAGTGCTCAAAGTCTTGCCTGGAAACCCTCTGGAGTCCCAGGAGGGGACAGATCTTCTTGAGAAATCCATACATCCCCCACACCAGTGCTGGGATGCTATAACAGATGGCAGCTAGTTAGACACTGGCCTGTGGTCACTGTGGGGTGGGGAGCGACAGACACAGCTCCACCCGGAAACAGATTAACTCTATTGACCTACTCTTTTATTCTTAAACATAAAAGAATTCAGATCTAAGACTTCTGATGGCTTAATATGGAAAATATCATATTTTAGGGTTACTTTCACAGCAAAGAACGTTTTTAAAGTTATCCTGCTATTTACACATTTATATTTTATAAAGGATAACCCACCAATGTCAGAAAGGAGACAGGAGTTACGGGTTTCCATTGCAGGGGCACTGTACCTCGAGGTATTGTTTTGTGTTAGACAGTTGAAACGTCGGGATGTGTTTGTTTTTTGTTTAAAGGCAATCTAGCAGAGTGGAACCCTGATAAGGTCATGCCTATGCAGTCCTGCACCGGCACGAGGAGACTGTGATCAAGTCTGCTACTCGTTACAGTACTGTGAACATCAACAACCAAAGTTGCTGCATGGAAAACACTGAATACAGGCCGAACGATCTCTTGCTTGTGATACCATGTGTTACAAATAATGCCTAGGCCAGAGCAATGCAGGTGCCACGATGGATCACAGGCAAGATCAAAGGAATTCTGTTAGAACGAAGAAAAGGACTGGGCAGGCCTTCCCATGTCACTCCCTCACTGCTACCTGGTAGGGAACGCATGATAAATGCAGGGGAAGCAGAGAGGTTCCATCTGGCTGCAGGGCAGCGGATGGAGAAGAGAATCCTTTCTTGCCTGCCAAGCAACAGCAGGTGACAGTACTCTTCCCCACAGGGGAGGGCAGTTCCCTCATAATTAAGAATAAGTTCACTTAACAATGATTAAAAAATAAGAAAGAAATTAAAAAGGAGAGGAGGATTTTTGAATTGACATAAAGATTGACTTTCAAGGTCAGCGCAAGGGAGGCGTGGTTTCCTGAGCTGAAGAGTTCTGGATTCAGGAAAGGATGAGCACTTCTTTGTCCAGAGAACACTGGAGCCTTTGGTGTCCCAGCTTCCCTGGATTAACACTGCACAGCTAGGATCAGGGATCCTGTACATACTGGTGGCCAGGAGCTGCAGGCCCCCAGAATGTGCCTAGTCATCCGACCTGCCAACCATGGCAAGAGGCCTCAGGTCTCTTTCACCCCGTAGTGGTGACCTTGGCGCATCTTCTCTCACTCCCCCTCCCCTCCATGATGTGGGGATACCATGGACACAGAAACTGGAGAACAAGAACACAAAGCAGCCCTCTTCCCCTCTGCCCTCCCCCCCTTTTGCAGAATGCATAGTTACAATTCACGTTACAAAATAAAGAAGCAATGATGACCACAAATGGACCTTTTTTTTTTGAAAAAAGAAAAAAAAATCCAACAACCTCTTCTTAAATTCAGTATCAAAATTCACATTTGCATAATAATACATTTCAAGGCCATTAGAGAGGAATGAGAGTGAAGCAAGGACGCGGGCTCCCCTCCTCCCTTTGTCTTCCTGAAGGGATCTAGCGGGACTGCTCTCCTCTGTGGGGGAGTCATGAGGAACTGTGGAAATGGCCCTTAGCATCCACTTGGTATTTCTTTAGAAGATCGGGAGTGGGGAGAAGAGGTGGAATTGTTGAAAACAAACATCAGAACAAATGAAGAGACACTGCAGATTTCTATGTTTAACTATAATAATTGCTGAAGAAATGAAACATGACTTCAGATTTTTCTTTTCTTTCTCACAAACTTCAAACTCTTTCAAAACCTTTTTCCTTGTGTGCAATACCCTGTGTGCATAAACAGCAAGATGATGTGACTTCCATTGGGGAAAACAATGACTTTCTCAGGACACAGAATGAAAGGGTAAACATGTACAGCCCGAGCTGCACAGGCAGCAGCTAGCCAGAAAATACCTTCTTTATATGGATGAATGTGTCACAATATCACCATACTCCAATTCGTCAATGCTTAGGGAAACAAGAAATTAAACAGCTAGACGCACACGCACGCGTGCGCACATACACACACACACAGAGAAAACTAGGAACACAGATATCAAAACCCAACTTGCACTCTCGGACTAACCCAGGCCTGTCACTGGTGCAACCGCACCGCGCCCTCTCCTCTCCAGAGCCCCAGAATCTCTTCTACACTACATGTGCAACACTGATGCTAATGAAAGCTCAACAGTGGCCCCTGGGCTTCCAGAGAACTCTGCTGCCCCAAAGACTGGGCTGACCATCTTTCTGTGTTCACCACAATGGGTGGCCTCTACCTCAGAGACAGTCTCTAAACTCACCAAGGCACATTCAGAAATACATCACTTGAGTGATTTCTGTGACAAAATTAAAACAGGATGGGGAGGTGGTGTTTTAAACACATTTATTCTAACTTAATCCAAAATTTCTGGCAAGCGTCAGGCTAAAATGCATCGCTTGTGGAAAAAACACACTACCTTTACAAGGTGTTGACTTCCTGAAGGGCTCTTGAGGTTTTTGCTTTGTTTTGCATAAATCCCCCTTTCATGTTTGGCGATCTACCATCTTCCTGTGAGGCTGCTTCTGCATCACTCTCTCCAGTTTCTTTAGGACCCAACCCCACCCCAGAGTGGACACACCTTCCAGTGCTCAAGGAGGAAGGTCCAGTTCACCAGGAGGTCCAGGAAGTCAGTGGGAAGGGAAAGGAAAGCAGTATGGAAGAATCGTCCTTTTTGAAAAATCCATCCTAACTTAAGATGCTGGCTGGAAATGGGTCAACTGTAATTGGGAATTTATTTCCAAAGCAATGACTCATGGTTTGAAGTCCAGACACACACTGCTTCAGGGAAACACTATTTGTTTTCAAAGAAAACTTCTCATCTGTGGAGTTTACTTGACCTTTGCCCTCCCATGAAAAGACAAGTGTTTGTCACAAGGAAAAATCAATGACTGAACTTTGCAGAGACCCCCTGGGACAGGGAGTGCCATGTTCTTGGCATGCAGCTTCTTGTTAAAAGCAAATCCAGGTGCCCAGCTGACTGAAAAGGGAACTATTTAAATTCTATGAGGCAAACACTGGCAGTTTCTGTCACTTTGCCTTTTTTGGGGTGGATGGGTGAGGGGTGGTTTTCTGGGTGACAACATGAGATTGACAGTTTAAAAACAAAAACAACTCAAACATTAAAAATACTTCATAATTACTCAGGACCTAGTCCAAGTGATCACGTGTGGATGCTGGGCTGGTGGGGAGCTGCTTTCCACTCCTGCCCAGCATTCCTGCTTCTGTACCCTGTAGATGTTCATGGCCTCTTTTGGCAGAGAGGCCTGTGAGGTGGGGAGGTACTGTGGGCAGTTTAGGGAGGGCTGATACTCAGTTTTTATTAAGGTATAATTATGTTCATAGGTTTTTTTGGAGTTGACAATTATTTCAAATCTAAAGAATGTGATACCATCACACCCTGTGTCAAAATTAAAAGTTGAGAAGAAAACACCATCATTGGACAAATGGGGACCTTACATGCCTTTGGCACCAGCCATAAGCCTAAAGATCATACCACAGTGTGTGCACAAACTCTGGACATGGAGATAATATTCCAGATTGTTGATGCCCTTATAGATCAAGACACAAAGGGGGCACAGCCTGGTATACAGCAGGGCTAGAGGGCACCCTATTTTTGTGAATGAGGTTTAAAGACAGACAATACAAAATTCTTATCTGTACTATCACATGTGGCCAGTTTTACTCTTGCAGGAGGAAAACATCACAGAATAAGACTGCTTTCTGCAGTAACACTAAGAAGTATAGTCAATGCACAGACATGAAATGTGACAAAACTTGGCAAAAACACTGGAGAAAAAAACTGGATTTGTTTTTTGACCAGTTAAAAATATATCTACTCCTAGCTGAAGATCTTATAGCAAAAACAAAATAAAACTAAAAATTCAAACCCATAAACAACAAAGTTTTATATGCTAAATTTAAAACTACAGGGATGGAGAAAAATGGGACTTTTTTTGGGTGAGGGGACTGGAGATTGAACTCAGAGGCTCTCTACCACTAAGCTACTCTTCAGTCCTTTAAAAAATTTTTTTAAAAATATTTTTTAAATTGTAGATGAACACAATATCTTTATTTATTTTATGTGGTGCTGAGGATCGAACCCAGTGCTTCACACATGCAAGGCAAGAGCTCTACTACTGAGCCACAACCTCAGCCCCCCTTTTTAAAATTTTGAGACAGGGTTTTGCTAAGTTGCCGAGACTGGCCTAGAACTCGCAATTCTCCTGTCTCAGCCTCCCGAGTCGCTGGGATAACAGGTGTGTGCCACTGCGCCCAGCTAGACTGGGACCTTTTCTACACAAGACTCAATTGTGCTCTAATCTTAGAAATGGCTGTTACAACCAAGTCTGTTGAAAACACCTTGTTTACACTTGGAAGGAAACAGGGCTGGCTTGAGCATTTTGCTCAGCACATAGACACTGACAGTCAGGATGACACTATAAAAAATAAAATGAAAAAGGACATAGCATCTGAGGTTCAAATGTAATCTGGCTGCTAACCCTAAAAACCACACCCCCTCTATGAAAAAGGTGAAAGTGAAAGGAATATTTGCAGTTAAAAGTCTGTGAACTTTTAGTTTCTGGTAGATATATTAATAAAGGTGCTTCCAAATTCTTAGGCAGGAATTTCTCGTTTCTTTCTCCTTCCCTTGCATACCTTAGGGAGCACATTCAACCCACAGGAGTGTGGAAGAACCAATTACTAACTTAGGCTACATTCATGTCGGAAGAGATGAGAAAATTCTTAGAACAGCAGCCACAGCAACAGAAAATCAGCTGCTAAAGTGAAACTGACTGAAGGGCAATAAATGGCTGATGTGGAAAAGGGGAGCAGGGGACACAAGGACAGTGCTGATGAAAGAATGTGGTTTGGAGTCTTTTTTGTGTGGTGCTAGGGCTGAACTCGTGGTTCAGCATCTTCACTTGAAGCACTCCTGAATCCTCTCTCAGGGGCGTTGTGAGTGGAACACTGGTAGGGTCAGAGACAGAGGAGGTGGAGGTGCTACAGAGACCATCCATTTCTTCACAGTGTCGCAGAGACCTGAGCTTTTCAACACCTGAAGTGAGGTCATGGCACTGGATCTAACTGGCAGCAGAAGCCCCTGTCTGATGGAAGACAACCCTTTCCCTATTTCACACTTTTTTTCTTTTGGCTATTCATGTGGTAGACAGAAATCGAGTTCAAGAGATACACACACTTCTAGCCTCTCTAGCAATCCAATGTTTTAAAAACAAACAAAACACAACAACAATCCTAGTACAAAATGGAAAACTCACGCTTACATGTCCAAAATGTGTACAAAATAAATCTATGTAATGAGGGTGGCCTCTGTATATATGCCAGAATGTGCTAGGAAAAGGACATATCCACTGAATTTTCTAAGTACACAAAAGCCACCTAACTTCTTGGTAGACATGGCTCTTGCCAAAGAATACTATGGAAGGAAAAGAGCTTTCCTCTTTCATGACACTCTCACCATAACCAATTCTTAGGTCACTGCCAACCAATAAAGCAAAGCTGCCAGCAAGTTGACAAAAGAGTGAGTGGGCAGAGGGAGAGGACGGGAGAAGACAGGAGCAGAAAAACAGGAACCTCCTTCCACTGGACCAGCACAGAGACTTTCCCAATTGCAGGAGCAGTAACCATTACACACCCGGAGAAGTCAATGCTGGATAAGGGAGGGCACACACACAAGGAAGGAACTTGGCATTCCACATATCACAATATAAAAGCCTATTTAGCTTCCTTGATTTCTGTTCATCTGTTGAATTTAGCCCACTGCCTTTGGGGCCTGTCCAGGACCACTCTTAATTACCTTCCTGGGCAAGCATCCTACCAGCTGTGGAGGGACTGGACCACAGGCACACGTGTGTCCCCTGCCTGGGATGTCTGGGTGTGTGAGCGAAGGCACTAAAGCGGCTTTGGAGACACTGCAGGCAGCGACCCACCCACTCCCTTCCCTATGGAGCCAGAGTCTCTTTCCCACCATGAAGCTTAACATTTGAAAGAAGCTGTGGTCATGCTTGGGAATGCTGACCTCTGGCCCCAGGAGGGATACAAAAGGAAAACTCAACATCCAAAACTGAAAGGAAACACTCTAGATCTCCGAGGAGGGAGGGAGATAATTAAGCAGCAGATCTTCAAAACAGCAATTAAAACAAGTACAACAGTAGCTGGGAGCTAAGAAAGTAAAATCACTTGTTCCTTTTAGATTCTTCTATGTTTTCTCCTCCTCTTCCCATGACAAACGGAGATGAGACAGACATTCTTCATTAATAGAACAGTCCATATATAATTTCCTCTAGTAATGCCTATGTTTAAAATTTGTTCCAAAAATCATTAACCTATATTTCCTAACTCTTTACATAGATTCTCAGCAATCCAAAAGTACTATTTTACAGATTAGAATTACTTTTTCTTTTTCCTTTATTTTTAAAGCTGTTGTTTCTTTCTGTAATTCCTTTCTTTTGTTGCTGGGGTTGAAGGGACAGGGAGAAGGGTTCCATCGAAAAAATAAAAATGGCTAGGGAAGTTCCAGTTCAGCCTTACAGGGAAAGGAATGAGGTGAGGGCATTCCCACTCCACACAAACACTCCCTGTTACATTACATGGGATTTCAAATAGTCCGCGATGGTGCTCTTAATCCTTCTCCCATATTTTTTAAGATAATGAATTTACCTGTTGCTGCTAAATTGATAATTTTTAAAAAATATTTCTATGTGTTTTAAAATGTATGATCCCCAGTATGACAATAACATTTGGAGACTTTTATTTTTACATTTTTTTAAGTAAAAATTGTTTAAACTTTTTGAAGTTTCAGGAACTTGTAAAAGTTTATTAACAGGAAAGAAACAGCCGTCTATCTAGAATAAGATACGGTTAAATAAACCATCTTCAAAAAACTGGCTTCCTACCCTAGAATTCCTGAGAATGCTTGCAAATTTTAAAGCAGGAAAATAAATGTTAAAAACAAAAACAAAAAACACTGTTAAATGCTCCCAGAGTTAGTCTTCATCTAAAATATATATTTATATGTATATATATACGCACTTTTTGGTCTTTTTTTTTTAAGTTTTTAGTTTTTTTCCCTTTAAGCTTATGATGGAAGAACATTTTAGCTTCTCATGTTTATTTTTACATATTTCAAATCCCTCATTTATGTCTTGTAAACAAGAGGGGCTCTAGCACCCGGCTTTCACCGTAGTATCGTAAGGAACTCAACTAAGCCATAGTGCAGGTCAAGGACCCAACAGGCAGGAAGAGAGGAGGGCAGGGCAGGACACAGCCGTGAACCAAGAGCGGCAGTGGATAGTCCCAACTGGCTCTCAGGAGCCTCAGGATAAGCTCCTGGCCCAGGGACACTAAGATTTAGCCTTCTGTTTATAGATGTCTGAACACACGCTGTGCTTCACCTGCAGGTCACCACACGTGGCAGGGCTCTGCTCCAACATGGAGAGCAGTCAGTGGGGCTGAAAGGAGACGTGTGGTTGGGGCAGAGGCAAGAGGGGCACGGTCGTGATGAAAACCAGAGAGCAGGAGGAGGGCACAGTCACTTTGGACAAGGCATCTGTGGGATCAAACCAGCGCTGCCAGCTCAAGTGTGCACACCCACCTGCAAAGGGCTCCCCACAGACTGGCACATGCGAGCGCTCACTTGAATTATGCCTGTCAATCTCGTTTGAGGCTAGGTTTGTCATCAACAGAGTATGCCAACAGGACTACAGAATTTCCCGTTCTTTGTCTCACAAAACCACTTACATGCAAATAACTCTTTTTTGCCTTTTCCTGTACACACACCCATCCACCCACCTACACAGAATCGACCGAAAGTCAAATGCATCAGGCATTGTTGTGTCCTTCACTGAAGATGCTAAAGAAAGAAAAAAGACTCCCTTGAAAGCAGCAAGTTACAGAGGACAGTAGAGGTCTGCTCCCACCAAGGGCTGGAATGGGCAGGATCTGCTGGTACAGAATGTCGGCACTTTATGTTGAACAGTACGATGCAGACTGGGGCGTCCACACAAGTGCTAGCTCGTCACCGGCACATGCCCCCCTCCCGCGCCACCCCCTACTTGTTTTGTATAAAGGGGCACCCTCAGGTCCGCTGTCACTCTTCACAACAAGCAGTTTGATATATTTTGATTCCAACATAGCACATACATGTTGGTGGTACATGTGGATTAAACGTTGCCCCCTGTTCGGCCCAGAGTACTACTACATTGATGCTTAAAAACAAAAGTCTTTAAATACAGAAATTAAAAAAAAAAAAAAAAGCAACATTACAAAGGAAAAAAAAAAGGTCAAAACCAAAAAAAGGTGCAATACTTAAGTCTTTTGCTAAGTTATTCCTGCCTAAGCAAAACCACGTACACAGGAAATACACAACACAGAGAAACAAAGGGAAACGCTTGAAGTACACACTGGTTTAAGAACATTCGTTAAGTAAACGTCTCTGTCAGTGATGGCCTGGTGCTGTAACACGCTGCGGCCTGGCACAGGTAACGCTCAGCGAGAGAGGAGCAGAGAGGGAGGAGCTGCGATGCTTCCAGGAGGCTGCTCATAACTTAACTGTGTTCTGTTTTCATTAAATGAAAATAAGAACCAATAGAAATATTCAATTCAGCATTACCTAATTTTTTTTGATAAATTTCTCACACCTGATCACACAGGAAAGAGGGAACAGATTTTCTGCTTTTGAGACATCACATAATCTAAAAACTATCTTATACTCTGTTCCCATTTAAACCAAGGAAAAGGACCTGCATGAAACTTGACAGATGCTCAGGTGTGCCTATGGCCATTCACTTTTAAAAAACAGACGGAACACACAGCTGCTCCAAGAGGTACCTCCTGCTCTCTGATTTTTGGACTTGGCAGTGCTCCGCTCTACTGCTAGGTCAAGAAGAAAGCTAGAGAACCTCACACTCAGGTTAACACTCAAGTGGAAAGGAGCTCCCTGCTCTCAGCATGAAAAAGCACTCTTCGTCTCAATGCAGCCTGACGGAGTGGCTTCAGTTGCAGTGGCTCCCTGTGCTTGTGTGTTCTCAAAGTTTAAAAAATAAAATAAAATAAAAAGTGGATGGCCGGCCAGCCAGCCTGCAGACTGTCAGCAATGCAGCTTTCTGAGAAATAAGGGTGGGGTGGGAGGAGGAGGGCGGGACGCAGGCACACACACAGAGACAGGAGGATGCACGCGAATGCACATGAACACACGTGCACACACATACCAGAACAAGCATGCCTGGGCAGTTACATGTGCCAGAACACACTGGTATTTATCAACCAGCCAATCACAAATTTTTTCTTTTTTCTTTTTTTTTCTTTTTTTAGGTTTTTTGTGTTTTTGTTTTTAAAGTGAGGCTCCGTCAAGTCTTCCCTCCCCGCTCCCCCAACAATTCTTTTGAATTTCCCTCCCTCCCAAACATGGTAGACCTAAGGACGGAAACACACCCAGTGCAAACAAAGTTAAAAAGCTATTTTTTTTTCAGTATATATGTTTCTTAGCAACAACTTCCATATAACATGAAAAAAGTGAAAAACTAGAAACTAATTTTTTTAATTTTTTTGTGTTTAGATTTAAATGGTATGTGTACTTGCTTCACATTGTCTTTCTAGGTTGGCGTTCATGATTCAAGTATTTCAAGAGTGATATGTTCTCTTTTTGGATTCATATTCCAAACGAAAAAACTGAAGTTATAAGGGAGGCAACTATGTGCTCAGACAGTCTGTCAATGACCCACCTTTTTTTTCCTCTCTCCGTTTTCTTTTTTCCTTTTAAAAATGTATTTATTGCAAGTTGAAAAAAAAAACGAAAAGGTCAAGTTAGTGCTGCTGCTGTTCCAAAAAAGGTCACGAGGTCAGAGTTGAAAGTTCTAAGTTCAGATTGAATCCGACCCTCCTCCCAGAAGGTCACCAGGTAGTAAAGGAGCAGGGCTGCCCATCCTATGGGGATCTTCCACAGTTGGGACTCCCCACAAGCTAGAAGAATAGTTTGGGGGCCCCCACAAAGAAGCGCCAGCAAGATCAGCCCCGCTGCTGCCACCAGCACTGCTGCTCCATTGCCCGAGCCCAGTGGACCCACCGAAAAGGTTCAGCGCAGGTCCTACTGGGTCTGACTGGTTCTGGCCGGTCTCCAGCGACTGCCACCCCGTGGCTGGTGCACTTGGGGTTGCTGCAGGCGTAGGGGGCTGAGCTTGTGCCAGAAAGCGGCTAACTTCATCATCGGTGGCAAACTCAGCCAGGATGGTAGTGTTTCCCAACACACACCTGGAGAAGGGAAGAAAAGAGAGCTGTAGGTCTGAGGGAAACCCTCAAGCACACCTGGGACTGAATGCTTCCAGTCCTCTGCCATCACATCGCCTAGATGCTGTTGAATATGCAGAATCACAGGTCCCACCCTGGGTCTACAGATCAGAACTGGCACTTCAATTGATGTAATGCAGTGAGGTGTCACCAAGGCTCCAGAGAGTCAAAGACCCCTGACACTGTACATCCATGCTGTATGGAGTTTGCATATTCCTGACAACTTGAGTATCACAAAGGCGTGTGTGTGTGGTGAGTGAGGTGAATATGTGGAGCACAGAGGAGTTTTACAGCAGTGAAGTCACTCTCCATGACACGATGATGGTGGCTACGTGCCATTGTACATTTGTTCAAATCCACCCAAGGGACACCACCAGAAATAAACCCTAATGTGAACCGTGGACTTTAGGAGATTAAGTGTGAATGTATGTTCATCATTTGTGACAGATGGACCACTCTGGTGAGTGATGTTGATAATGGGGGCAGCTAGACATGTGAGGGTGATGTAGAAATCTCTGTGTCTTCTTCTCAATTTTTCTGCACAGCTGTAAGTATTCTGAAAAAAAAATTCAAATCTTAAGAGAAAGAAAGAGAAGAAAAATGTCTTTTTGTCCCATGTAGGGTAAGGATCATACTCACAGCACCAGGCAACTTAGCACCAGACACTCAAAGTGCCGCCCTGTCCCTGGGGTGGGACCTGATACCTGGGCCTTCCCACTACTCACTCCCTCTGTGGGTGGATTTTTGTCATAATATCTGTAGCCAAAGGGAGTCAGCCCTTTCCTACCCACCAGTTGACAATGCCTGGGAGAGGGAAGTCGGATCCAGTTCCATCTACTTCAAGCAAAAACCCTGCTACTCTACCTAGATGACAAAATTTCAACATCATCTATGAAGAGGCTACAGTACGCAGCTAGATTCCTTTATGAAAAATGATAGCACTTAAAATGTTTCTCATTTTTATAAATATCTGCTTTGTTTTGTGGTACTTAAATATATTCAACTATTTCACAAATTATTTACATTTGGAGTCTGATGATCAGCCTATAAATACAGAGGACAATCTAAGTTTAGTTAGGTAGAAAAGACCTGCCCTTCAGAACCCAAGACTTGGAAATGCATACATGATGGTGCTATTTTATTTTACTTGTTTGGTACCAGGGATTGAACCCAGGGGTGCTTAACCACTGAGCCACATTCCCAGTCCTTTTTATTTTTTAATTTTGAGACAGAGTCTCACTCAGTTGCTTAGGGCCTCACTAAATTGCTGAGGCTGGCTTTGAACTTGCGATCCGCCTGCCTTAGCCTCCCAAGCTGCTGGGAGTACTGTGTGCCACTGAGCCCAACAATGGTGTTATTTATATGTGTGTCCTTGTCCTTGTTGCATGCATCTGTTTGATTAAGCAGAATACTCACGGGTGCATCTCCTGCATGTTTGCCTAGTGAATGCAGGATGGAATACTCACATGTGCAGTGCAGTTTGGGCCTTGGCCGCCTCCTGTTTGGTGCTGTATCGGATCAGGGCAGTGCCCTGGGTTAGATTCAGATGGAATGTCAGCAGTGGACCATGCTGCATGCAAATCGTTCTCAAGGTTGACCCATCAATCTAAGAAGAAACAATAGTCATGAGATAAAAGCTGGATGGGTGGTGGGAAAGGCAACTTTAAGATATTTACACACTGAACATTGTCTAGGATGACAGAACTGAGGTATAGACTGGTTATAAAGGTGATTAAACGAATTTGTATACTTGTCAGAATTATACAATGTAAAGTGTGAATTTTGATGGATGCTAAATTAGCCTCCATGAAAAAAAGAAAAGACATTTATTTACACATCGGAGACCTACTCTTTCCATTTTGCAATTAAAGTGTATAAAATGTACACACACATACAGCACAAAACAAAAGAAAATGACTCAACCTGTGATCTGTTTTTTCTTTCTTTCTTTTTTATTTTGGTGGTACTAAGGATTGAACCCAGGGCCTTGCACATGCTAGGCAAGCACTCTGCCATTGAGCCACATCCCAGCCCCCGTGGTCTATTTCCTTTAAGAGGTAAATACACGAGTGTGTTAACTTTTAGAGTCTAAAAAGGTGGAAACGAAGGCTAGAGATAGCTGTGGCAGAGCATGAGGCCCTGGGTTCTATCCCCAGTACCACAAAATAAACATAAACAGAAGTGAGATGGTTCCCAAATAAGAACGTTAACATGCAAGGGTTGTAGTATTATTACTAATATTTTATTCTTCTGTTTCCCCAGTAAACAATCTCACAAAGAGTTAAAGAGAAAGACAAATAAGAAAAGCACTGCTAGACACTCGATTATTTAGACTCTTTTTTTTTGGTACTGGGGCACTTGGTCACTAAGCCACATCCCCAGCCCTATTTTGTGTTTTATGTAGAGACAGGGTCTCACTGAGTTGCTTAGAGCCTCACTCGTCCTGAGGCTGGCTTTGAACTCATGATTCTCCTGTCTCAGCCTCCCAAGACACTGGGATTACAGGCATGTGCCACCGTGCCTGGCTCATTTCTTCGGAAAATAAGTAGATTACTCTTGAAATTACTTTAAAATATTGTGTTACTGGCTACTGGATGAAAATGGGCTGCTTCCTGGAGCTCTTTAACAAAAACAACCAAAGAAACCCTTCTGAGTTTGTTTTATGTGAAAATTGACTACATAAGCATGTCAGTACATACCATAAGACACTTTACAGGACAAATGTCCTTTGAACCAATTTTAAGTGATGCAAAGTAAGCTTGTCCAGTGTCAGATTTGATTAAGTTATGACTGAGATTAGCTTGCTACTAGTGAGCTCTGATTTTTTAACTTAATCTTAAGTCTTTCTAATACAAACACAGCCACCCTATATTCATTTAATATACATATTTATATTTGCATACTTACTGTTTTTCCTAAGACAGAAAAAGTGAACAGCTGGTTAACTTGCCCGGGCTCCTTTCAAAATAGGAAAACCCTTATTGCTTCTTTCACCCTACCAACAACATAACCACCAAATTGTATGACAACTCTTAAGAAAAAATGAGGCATACAAAGCTTTGAGAATTGTCCTGTTAGATTCTGCATACTGGGGATGAGGATGAAGCTCCTTGGCAGAGTGCTTGCCTAGCATTGCCAGGACCTAGGTTCTATCTCCAGCACCACAAACCAACAAAAAGATTCTTCAGACTTTAGTCAAGTATTAGGCTAAGGAGATAACCTGGAATTTTCAGCTAAGCTGATTAGATATTAGTTAAGACTGCCTTTTGTACATGTACCTTGAAATATGAGTCTTGTGATACACTACTCATAAAGGGGTTCACTGAGCAAATAAATTTAGGGCAAGATGTACTTCCTGACAGAGAATGGTATGGCATGTTAGCATATTAAAGGGTCTAGAAATATAATGAAGAAAACTGCTTGCTTTTGTTTAATCAAGTATACATTTCAAACATTAAGCCAGAGACCTAATAATAAACATCTCATGGGAACACAGTGGAAAATGTTGGCTTAGTTAAGTTCTCACAAATCGATGTATGAATAAATACTAGACAATGCATTCTACATGTCAAAAAGAGGTAGGCATAATCAATTCCTTTTAACAAGTATTATAAAGGTGGGGCTGTCAAGTCCAGATTAAGGCCTCAGGCTCAGTTTTTTTTTTTTTTTGGTACTGGGGATTGAACTCAGGGGCACTTGACCACTGAGCCACATCCCCAGCCCTATTTTGTGTTTTATGTAGAGACAGGGTCTCACTGAGTTGCTTAGTGCCTCGCCATTGCTGAGGCTGGCTTTGAACTCGCGATTCTCCTGCCTCAGCCTCCCTAAGTGCTGGGATTACAGGCTTGCGCCACCGCGCCCGGCTCAGGCTCAGTTTTGATGAGTTCAATTAACCTCACTGGAGAACACTGAATGCAATGCTGCTGCAAATGCCTCAGTGATGGAGGCACCAAAACAAAACAGAGATCACTGCATACAGACAAACCCTTCAGGAAAACACCACTCAGAGGGCACATTCTGAGGGAGCGTCAGTGACACAGTTGGTATTCAAAGATGGTAACAGGTGGAACCCTAAGTACCCACGTGGCATTAGGTTATGAAATCAACAGATTCCTTTTATTGCAGACTTAGTGAATTATAAAGCAGCATAAAAATGGTTAAATTGAGCCTGAGGTTTTGTTGAATAACACTGAAACACCTGTTTTGGTGTATGGTTTGAACTTATTTTTGTTGTGTATCGAGGATTGAACTCAGGGATACTCGACCACTGAGCCACATACCCAGCCCTATTATGTGTTTTATGTAGAGACAGGGTCTCACTGAGTTGCTTAGTGCCTTGCTGCTGCTGAAGCTGGCTTTGAACTCGTGATCCTCCTGTCTCAGCTTCCCAAACTGCTGGGATTACAGGCGTGCGCCTCGGTGCCCGGCTTGGTTCAAATTTTTTGTGTATGGTTCAAACACTCCTTTCCCACTTGGTTCCAGATTCCATCCAGCACACTACATAGCAGACTAACTCCTTTACACAAAAATAAAACAATACCACCCCACTCTCACTGTTTTGTTTGTAAATTACATATATTTCCATCACCTTGAAAATAAGTGTGAGACCAAGTGGCCAGCACCCACCCCCATAATAGGTGATGAGCCCTGCTGGGAGCGGTGGCACAAGCCTGTAATCCCAGCACTTAGGGAGGCTGAGGCAGGAGAATCGCAAGTTCAAAGCCAGCCTCAGCAACGGCGAGGTGCTAAGCAACTCAGTGAGACCCTGTCTCTACATAAAACCCAAAATAGGGCTGGGGATGTGGCTCAGTGGTCGAGTGCCCCTGAGTTCAATCTCCAGTACTAACAAAAAAAAAAAAAAAAAAAAAGGCTATGAGCCTTGAGTGGAGAGAGGAGACCAAGAAATAGATGACAGTTTTTGATCTCCTAACCTCCCCCACCTGTGAGTTTCTCTTAATAACACTGAATCCTGTTTAGAAAACTACAAGAAAGCACCATTACCTGTGGAGTGAGATTGTGAAGAACCAGCCAGTAACTAGGGCGAACTGAGCCACCATCGCTCCAGGTAGAGGCTGTAGGCAACCAGAAAAAGGGATGAGGAAAGTAATAAGGAGCCTCAAGGAAGCCTGGAGGGAGGAACACTTCCCCAGCTCAAGGGCCCCACCTCCGTGTTCTCTTTTACAGTCCTCCACCCCAAGCACACTTCTGCTCACTCTAAGACAGCACCCCTTCTAATGCCCTGACTCTGCAACTGATCATTTCTTCTCCGCTTTTCCTTGAGAGGTCTTGGTCCCTTTGTCTTGTCCTGTGACTTTCCAATCTAGAGATAGTTTTTCCTTCTCCAGACAAGCACAACCTCCTCATGTCTGCAGCCCTTTTTATGTCCTTCCCTGTGATGACACAGCTGCTCTTGCAGGTAGGTCCTGCTCACCTGAGGCAAGCCGAGAGTCCTGTGTCCCCCACCCCCTGACCGATCGGGGTGCTGTGCTGCTCCAGGGAGATGCCGGTTTGGGGTTGGTCAGGCCAGGAGGTGGGCGGGGCAGCGGTGTAGTGTTCCTGGAGGAGATGTGGTTTTTCCACATCTTGTTGGAGAGATGAGTAGGGTTGTGTCCTATGGGATCTGGGGACCACGTGGATTTATAATCAGGGAACTTTGCTGTGAGAAGAAAAAATTCAGGAAGCAATAAGATGGACCGCAAGGGCTGGAGATATAGCCCAGTCGGTAGACTATTTGCCTTGCATGCACAAGGCCCTGGGTTTAACCCCCAGCACCACACACACACAAAAAAAGATGGACCACAAGCATACACAAACTGTCCCCACACAAATACATGCACATCTATCTTCTAAAAAACAATATTAAGCATGCATTTTATGAGTAGCAATACAAAGTAACATTGTTCTTTAAGCATACTGAATATGAAATTTTCAATAACTATTACTATGAGCCGGGCGCGGTGGCTCACGCTTGTAATCCCAGCACTTTGGGAGGCTGAGAAGGAGAATCGCGAGTTCAAAGCCAGCCTCAGCAATGGCGAGGCGCTAAGCAACTCAGTGAGACCCTGTCTCTACGTAAAACACAAAATAGGGCTGGGGATGTGGCTCAGTGGCCGAGTGCCCCTGAGTTCAATTCCTGGTACCAAAAAAAACAAAAAAACAAAAAAACAAAAATCAATAACTATTACTATGAACTGAGAAAATTATATAAACTAATTTTCTATTACTTTCTTAGCTCAACACACTTGAAAGGGAAGACAAACCAAGGAGGAAGTATTCATATACCCATCAGCCTTACAAATAGTTAGAATGTGAACATCAGCAAAACTGAAGTATCCTATAAGTACCCATGCACTGCATGGAAACCACATTAGAAACTTACACTTTTCTTATGCCTAGGTCCACCATATTAGAAACCAACATTCAAAGGGATTTTTGAAAACAATCAACAAATATTCACTAAGGGCTTACTCTGCTTAAAGCATTAAAGTAGCAAGATGGGTAACACAGTTATCCTCCAGGGCCTCCAGTTTGGATGGAAGCCAGAACAGCAGAGCAATAGAACTGGTAACGCTGGTAACATATATGTTCAGTACACAGAGGAGAGTGCTGGGTTGCCAGCAAAGGCTTTGCAAAGACAGGTCTGAAGATCTACATAAACAGATGGGCTCAGGGAAAATGGAAACCCAGGTTCACCACAAACTCTCCCTGTATATAATATGTCCTCTGCCAATCCTGGGTCAAAAGTATTTCACAGGGTACAAAGGATAAGGAAGTCAGGAATTTCTGCAGTCTATTTGGCATGGGGTGTTTTTCTTTGGGGCGGGGAGGTGGGTACTGGGGATTGAACTCAGGGGCACTAAACCACTGATCCACATCTCCAGCCCTATTTTGTATTTTATTTGGAGACAGGGTCTCACTGAGTTGCTAAGCACCTCAATGTTGCTGAGGCTGGCTTTGAACTCACGATCCTCCTGTCTCAGCCTCCCAAGCTGCTGGGATTACAGGCGTCCACCACCGCGCCCGGCTGGCATGGGGTGTTTTTTTTGTTTGTTCATTTTTGTTTTTTTTTGGTACTGGGGATTGAACTCAGGGGCACTCGACCACTGAGCCACATCCCCAGCCCTATTTTGTGTTTTATGTAGAGACAGGGTCTCACTGAGTTGCTTAGCGCCTCGCCATTGCTGAGGCTGGCTTTGAACTCGCGATTCTCCTGTCTCAGCCTCCCAAAGTGCTGGGATTACAAGCGTGAGCCATCGCGCCCGGCTGCATGGGGTGTTTGAATGAGGGTGACAGCAAGACAACTGAGCAGGAGCAATAAACATGAGGAATCCAACTGCAAAGCACATGGCTAGGAATCAGCATGGCCTGGGCCCAGGGAGCAAGGGAGAGGAAAGAGGGAGAAACTACTGAGCTCTTGTGACAAAGTGATACATGAGAGCAACGTTAAGAAAAATAAGGAAAGACAATTTTGGGGATGGAGAAGTACAGATTCAGTTTTAGACAAGTCTGAAGTGATTCGTGAGCCATCTCTCAGGTGAACATTCAATTGCAGGAAAAAGATACATTGTTCAACCTAAGATATGGGCATTTATAGGAGTAAAAGCTAGAGGAGAGCAGAGCACAGCTGTGCACACGTGCAGTCCCCAATACTCAAGAGCTGGAGGAGGAAGACTGCTAGAACCCAGGAGTTTGGAACAACAAAGTAAGATAGCATCTTAAAAAAAAAAAAAAAAAAAGCTGGGTGTGGTGGTACATAACTCCAGTGACTAGAGAGGTTGAAGCAAGAGGTGCTCAAGTTTGAGGCCAGCCTGAGTAACTTAATGAGACCCTGTCTCAAACAACCAACCAACCTGAAAGGGCTGGGGATGTTGCTTAGTGGTAGAGCACCCCTGGATTCAATCCGCAGTACCATGAAAGAAAGGAAATACAGGCAGAAAGGAAGGGGAAAAAAAGAAAAGAAAAAAAAAATCTGGGTGCATGCCTATAATCCCAGGGACTTGGGAGGCTGAGGCAGGAGGAGGGCACGTTTAAGGCCAGCCTTGGCATCTTGGAGATATCAAAAATAAAAATAATGTTAAAAGGGCTAGAGATATAGCTCAGTGGTAAAGTGGCCCGTGGTTGGATCTCTAGTATCACAAACAAAAAAAGAAAAGAAAATTTTAAAAAAGGTTTGGATCAAAGTAAGCTTTTACATATAAATAAAGTCCTGTAGAAGTGGAAGGCACAGTGGAGGGTGTGGCTAGAAACAGGGAATGCTGAGGCAACTCAGTATTCAGTATTTATAATTCAGGCTCGGAAGGAGGCAGACTAACAGCTCTTTGAATCTGTTTTTCCATCTACAAAATGAGGGATGAATAATGACAGGACCTACTCATAGAGTTAGGTGAAGGTCGAAAAGGAATTCATGCTAGAGAAGCATGAGGCCTGGCCTACAGGAGCATTCAATAAATGGTAGGTTATTGTTGCACTGTTGATATGTCAGAAATGGAAAGAAAGAAGACAATTTGTACACCATGAGCCTGCAGTGACATAGAAGACGACTAAGGATTTGCATTCTCAGCTTTTGCCTTGACAAAGCACAGAAATCTTAATGACTTCCATGGCTCAAAAGGCCTAACTTCTGCAAAACCATGGTGCCAATAACTAATGAGTTTTCTACTAATCTATAAAGCATTGTGCTAGCTGAGTGACTTCAAAGCCTCTAATACATCCACCAACTTTTCCATAAAAAAAAAAAAAATGAGGAATTCAAATATTGTTGGTGAAATTAGTTAGTTGAGGTTCTCTTTTTGACTTTGGGTATCTACTCTTATCCTTTGTCTATAAGTACAGAAATTTTAGGGAAAAGCAAACCATCACTGGCTGCTGTAGGAATAATAACCTGGACACAACTGGTTCTTCCCATGGACCAGTCTTGGCAACTGGTTAAGAGAAGCAGCAATTGTGTTGTCAAGTCTTGACCTCTGCCCTCTGAAGACCCCAGTTCCCTGAGATTCTATCATCTTTTACCTTGACCCAAAGTTATATGTCTCACCTGCCTCTCTAGGACCCTGAGGGGAGGGCAAACAAATGGCATCCACCCATGCTGACCTGTGCCCCTGAACTCCCATTTTAAAATACTATACAAGGGAACCTGATGGCAAAGTGCTAACCAAAGGGAAACAGAAAACCCTCGTACCTGAAGTGCTATGAACGTTGGTAAAGGAGTTGTCAGAGGCACTGTAGGGCCAGGCACCAGGTGAAGGCAGCGAGGTGTTGAGGGAAGAATTAGACCCTTGATGTGACAAATGAAGAAGAAGAATACACTGAAGATAAATGGCAGTATAAGCAGTGAAACTTTGAGAGTATTTTATTTAAATTTCAACAGGACAGAAACCAAAATGCATACAACAAATAAAAATCTGGCTGGGCAAGGTGGCGCATACTTTAGCTACTTAGGAGGTTGAGGCAGGGGGATTGCAAGCTTAAGGCAAGATGAGGCCAGCCTGGGCAACGTAAGAGATTCTGTTTCAAGGCAAAACCTAAAAAGGGCTGGGGATGAAGCTTAGTGGTAGAGTGCTTGCCTAGCATGCATGAGGCCCTGGGTTCAGTTTATAGCACTGAGAAAACTTTTTAAAACAAATAAACGTGCAAAGCAATATTTTTATATTTTCTGGTTAAATTATTAGGTACCTGAATGAACAAATAAAGTCACAGACAATACACACTCATTTACCTGTGGTGTTATCCCGCAGCAGTTGGTGGTCAGTATCTACAATGGGAGATGTGGCTGTGCCCCCCAGCACACTTCCTGGGGTGACGTAGGGGTCAGATTCAGGGTCAATATTTTGGATACCCTTCCATGGCACTCCTGGTTGAAATTCTGAGATAAAAAGAACAAATATTAGGGGTAGGAGGCTGTTCAAAAAATGCTAAAATAATTTTTTAGAATAAATGGGTCTATGAAAAGTCTAAATACTGAATTTACTATTCTTAGATTTTGACATAAAATTAGTGAGAAAAAAAAAATCACCCTGAACATATATTCTTGGCAGTAGCACCTTTAAGTTATTGTGTTTGTCTGTCTGTGGTAGTGAACATTAGGCCACAGCGTGTCAAGGGCTAGCATGGTCCCAGATCTTTCTGTTCCTGGAAGAACTCAGGCCTGATGGCAGAGCAAGCCTCTATAGAGCTCACCAGAACTCTCTAGGAATCTGGCCAAGAACTGGGAGAAAATTTGGGCTAGAGATCAGTTATTGTTTCCATTTTCCTCACTAGATATTGCCCAAAATACGAAAGAAATTGCAATATAAATAACCACTGTGGCATGGCTTGCCCAGTGACAGCAAGCAGAAATCATTCAGCTTATCAGCCAGGCATAGTGGCGCACACCTGTAATCCCAGCACTTCAGGAAGCTGAGGCAGGAGAATTTTGAATTCAAAGCCAGCCTCAGCAAAGGTGAGGTGCTAAGCAACTCAGTGAGACTCTGTCTCTAAATAAAAAAACAAAATAGGGCTGGGAATGTGGCTCAGTGGTTGAGTACCCCTGAGTTCAATCCTGGTACCAAAAAAAAGAAATCGTTCAGCTTATCATGAGAAAGATGAGGCTGTATGTTAGAATTTTTGCCTTGGGTCTGGGGATGTAGAGTTTAGTGGTAGGGTGCTTTCATGCCTGCCATGTATGAGGCCCTAGGTTCCATCCCTGGCACCACAGAAACCAAAAACCAAGCTTTACTGGTCAACTGAAATCACATTTAAAGCTATTTGATGGAATTAACAAACTATTTTCCTTATGTTGAGGAGCAGCAGTATGTATCATATATGAACAATATATATTTCATCCAACTCTAATAAAATGAAACTATATTCATCCATGTCGCAGATATATATGTGCATAGAAAGAAGTCTAGGACGTATTATATGATTTTTATTTTTGCTTTACTAAATTTTCTTTTACAAGATTTTCTACAATGAAAATAAAGAAAAAAAAGAAAGAAAGAAAAAAAATCAACAATCTCAGTGTACTCACTGCTGTATACCTGGAATCAGAATGGCAGCCCAATGACTGAGCCAATAAATTCAACAGACACTTCAAAAGAATCCCTGTTAGAAGACATACTAGACCTGGGATGAACGCCATATTCAAGCAACAAGGTCATCATTCTTCATCTAATAAAGACTTGCTATCTCCCCATAGTACATATCTTAGAGCACATGCTCTGCCTTTTATCATAAAAAAATTATTGAATGAAAAATTGAAAACAAGTGTCTCATTAAAGTGAGTTGCAAAAGCAGTGTGTTCAGAACCTGAAATTAACCATTAAAAACAAAGCATTTCATGGATAATACCTGGAGGCCAACTGGCATTGCTGGATTTATTTCCGATTTTGTTTGTTGGTGGAGATTTGGCAGGTAACCAGCTATCACCAGCAGGACCTGTATGGCCACCCAGTGTGTCACCCGGGATGATATCAAACTGGTTGTACGGTGACCCTCCTCGGGCCTTACCAGGGGCCACTATAGCGCCTGAAAAAAGAGAAGGGTAATTAATTCATTCATATTGAGCTCCAGTAAACAGAAGTTTGCCCCCTTCCCTCCCTTCCCTCCCTCCCTCCCTCCTTCCTTCCTTCCTATGTTTATTTAAGAGAAACTCAAATACAGTATTATGAAGCTTATAGTGTAAAAAGAGCACTGGAATAAGAGGTTGTATGGAAGACAGCCTATAATCAAGAAACAGCTATTAAAAACAACATCATCAAAACAAAAAAACGGGTGCAGTAGCACACTCCTGTAATCTCAGCAACTTGGGAGGCTACGGCAGGAAAATCTAAGTTCAAGGCCAGTCTCAGCAACTGAGTGAGACCCTGTTTCAAAATAAAATAAAAAGCGCTGGAGATGAAGCTCAGTGGAAAGTACCTCTGGGTTCAACTTTCAATACTGGGTGGGTGGGTGGCGGGAGGCAGCAGCATGTCCATAACAACTCATCTCACCTCTTGACTCTCTGTCTCTGTCCTTCCTATGGTGCTGGGGATGGAATCCAGGGCCTGGTGCATGCTAGACAAGTACTCTACAACTGAGCTATATCTCAGCCTCAGTTGTCTTCAATATTTTTTTTCAGATCTCAACTTCCATGGTCTCATGAAATCAATGAAACATTTGCAAACTACAAATCACACCATTATCCCTGTGATTTCTGTGCTGATCACATCATGAGTGAGAAATGGAAAAAAACTAAACTGCTGCACAGAGGAGGGTTTTAAGTGACACTTCTACCGATGATACCCACCCAAGTTCTTAATGTTGCTGTGCCTAGATTAGCTGGAAGCAGCAGAGTGCAGAGTGCACTAAAGACAACAGTGACTGCTTCAGATTCTGAGGCACTGAGGTGGAATTCCCACCTGGAGCCTTTGCCAGCATGAGGCCAGATGCATTCTGCAGCTCTAAGACCCAGGCCCCACATGGGAACAGGAAACCCTTTGTCACTGAGTGCCTGAGGGCATTCCAGTGGCTTTGCTGGGGCCTCTTCATGCATTTTATATGCTACAGAGCAGGGAAAAAAGTGTAAAGCTTAAAATTCCCATAAATGAACAAACACCACCACCACCAAAAAAAAAGCGCTTTACTTTAAAATTTTAGGAGTCTCAGATACCATTCTACTTATTTTCCAGACAAATCTTGTGTTGTGCACCATGTTACTCACTAGAGTATTAGGTATATTCTTAGGATGCTGCTCATGAACAGACAAAATTATTTCCAGGATAATGTATTAAAATATTAGTGTAAATATTTGAATAAAGTAATCTGTTTGGTTTGTCCTAACAGGAGTACTATCAAAACTATCTCTATGCTTGGCTAAGAGGATATTTGCTTTTCTGGAGCCAATGACAGAAATTTGGCTCAGGGGTGCATTACAGTAAAGTACTGGGAAGCAGAAAAACTCAGTCATCCTTGGGGACTGCTGAGGAAATGGGGAAAACATTACCCACAGGCTCTGAAGCACATCCTCTCATATGCCCCTTCATATTACCATGCACCTTTCATGTCTCTGGGGACAAAGGGACCCAGAAGCCGGGCATGGTGATGCACTCATATAATCCCAGTGGCTTGGGAGGCTGAGACAGGAAGATTGCAGAGTTCAAAGCCAGCCTCAATAATAGTGAGGCACTGAGCAACTCAGTGAGACCCTAACTCTAAATAATAATTTTTAAAAAAGGGCTGGGGATGTGGCTCAGTGGTTGAGTACTACTGAGTTCAATCCTCAGTAACACCTGGGCCCCACCCAAAAAAAAAAATTCAAAAGGACTCAGTAATTAGCCTAAAGAAGCAATGAAAGTGCCCAAAGCTTTAGATGACACTGGGCTAGGGCTAGTCCATAATTGCAGTAAATCATTCTTAATTCTGTGCCATGAAGTCAAATGGTCATGCTTGGAGACAGCAGGCAGAGTGCTCCATGTAGTTCCTTCCATCCCAAAATGGGCTTACAGAAAAGGGCTGATAAAGGAAAACTGAAAGGCTGCAGACCAAATGACTTGTCTGGGCTAAGCCTGCCAGTGTTACAGCAAGAACAGTCAGATATTTATACTTGGTTCTCATGGAGGCCAAGTGAATTACTGAAACAAACACTGAAACCAAGATTGAAGAGAGGTTTAAAGACCTTTGATCTGTTTTACAAGAAAATGGAGAAATTCCTAAGAAAATTATGTAGAGGAGAGGCCTATCCACACTGACAACCAAAGCCTACCGTGCTCTCACATGATATCCCACGACATGCTTTAATTCACAAGGAAGGAAAAAGCTTTGGGAAAAGTTTAAATGTCATTGTACTTTGATCTGTTAGTCATCTTTTGGAGTTTAAAGAGCAGGAATTTTTCAAAAGTTGATGCAATTAATATAGTTCCAATAAAGCAATAAGACTCATTATTTGCTGTCATCGCCTGTCCCTCAAAAAAGAGCAAAATCAAACGAGCAAAAAAACCAATAAGCCACTATTTTTTACCCTAATGGGCACTCTAATGCACTGTTACCACTCTTAATTACATGGCAGGTTGGAAATTTTGCTCCCCTCAATTAGAACTTAACAATTTCAATTCTTTGTAATTTGAAATACACACAGATCTAACCTTCCTCTGATAACTGATCATAAAATTTTGGGAAAAAGGCTAGGTGGGCACAGTGGTACACGCCTGTAATCTCAGAGACTCGGGAGGCTGAGGCAGCAGAATAGCAACTCAGTTCGAGGGCAGCCCTGGCAACTCAGCAAGACCCTGTCTCAAAATAAAAAATAAAAAAGGCTGAAGATGTAGCTCAGTGGTCAAGGTGTCCCTGTGTTCAGTCTCTAGTATGGCAAAGAAAAGGGTGGAGGTGGGGAGGGATCAAGGGACTCATTAAGAAAAAGCTAAGCTGGGCGTGGTGGCACACACCTGTAATCCCAGCACTTTGGGAGGCTGAGACAGGAGAATTGTGAGTTCGAAGCCAGCCTCAGCAACCACAAGGCAACTCAGTGAGAACCTGTCTCTACATAAAAGACAAAACCGAGTTGGGGATGTGGCTCAGTGGTTGAGTTCAATCCCCAGTACCAAAAAAAGAAAAAAAAAAGAAAAAAGAAAAAAGAAAAAGACCTATGCTTCAAAATAATCTCATACTATATTTCACCATGTAACCGTCATCACCACATAAGTGCTGCATCACTTTTTTTTTTGGTTGTTGATGGACGCTTATTTTATTCATGTATTATTTATATGTGGTGCTGAGGACTGAACCCAGTGCCTCTCGCATGCTAGGCAAGCACTCTACCACTGAGCCCCAGCCCCTGCATCATTTTTTTGAGAAGTCCAAAACCTGGCTTATAATCTTTCACTGTGTAACTGTCACATGGTGTGTGTGTATGTGTGTATATTTTTTTTGTACTGGGAATTGAACGCAGAGGCATTTAACCACTAAGCCCTATATCCCCAGCCCTTTTTCATATTTTATTTATTTAGAGGCAGAGTCTCACTGAGTTGGATAGGGCCTTGCTAAGTTGCTGAGGTTGGCTTTGAACTTGGAATCCTCCCGCCTCAACCTTCTGAGCCGCTGGGATTGTAGGCAGTACACCATACCTGGCTCACATAGTATAATTCAGTTTGTTATGCCATTTAAAAGACAAACAGAAGAGCTGGGAATGTAGCTCAGTGGTACAGCACTTGCCTAAAATGTGTAAGGCTGTGAGTTCAATTCCCAGCACCACAAAAAAAAGAGAGAGAGAGATACTGAGTAAGAGGTAAACAGAGAAGCAACATATTCCCCAGTGGCATATAGATACATGTATTTGTCCTCTCAACCACTGTGAGCCGCCAGTCTAGAATTCTCAGCACAGGCGCGCTGTTGAAAGCTGACTTAGGCTGTTTGTTTAAAGTGCTGCAGCTCTAATGGTGACCACATCTTATAAGTGGTGCTGAGGAAAGCATGTCAAATAATTATGCCTGCACAGAATCTTCAGACACAGAAAATAAACTTTTGTAAGTCCATACTTTTCAACAACTGTAGTAAATTTTCTCCAGTGTATTTTAACTATAATGCATAAATCAATAACTAATGTGTTTTAACTTTTTTTCCCAGACCAAAACAAATCTTAAACTGTCACTATGAAATAAGATGGGTCAATATGGACTATTCAATTTTAATATATATTCATGGGTATTCTGTGCATCCTAATTTTGCACCAAGGACAGTTTAGTAATAAATGATTTTTAAGTAATACTGGCACAATTTTTTTTAAAGCTTCACATAATAATCAACACTACTTTTTCTTTTTTTGTTCTGAGGATCTAGCTCATGGTTAGCTTTTCTTAAAAATTTTTGAGACAGGTTCTCACTAAGTTGCTGGGGCTGGCCTCATAACTCTTCTGCTTGAGCTTTCCAAGTCGCTGGGATTAAAGGCGTATGGCACTTCGCTGGGCTCATACCCCACTTTTTTGGGGGGAAAAAATCTGGCATAAAATCTGTTGACAATTATGCAGTGAAATATGGCAGATGCTTCATCAAAGGCTGCTGAGGGTCAAAGGGGCTCCTGCTAGTAATGTGGGTTTGCTCTTACCATTTTTGTGCATATTGGCTTCCTGCGTGGCTACAGAGGGCAGTCCTTCCATCATGGAGGTCCACTGTTTGAAGCGAGATTCAGTCCCAGCCTCCTTCCCACCAACCATGCCATAATCCATGCCACCAGAGCTGAAGCCTGAAACAGAATAATGGTTAGGTCTTGTAAATTTCTCCTATCTAACCAGAGGTCCCCAGACAGAACTCGTGAATGCCTTTGTCATTCACAGGCTAATTCAAAAAGTCTCCCCAGACAGTAATAGACACTTTGATTTGAAAGCCTGGTTTTGGCTCCTGCTTGCTAAAAAAGTTGCTTCCTCTTCATTAAGGTGTGAAAATATGTGCCACTGCCATCCAATTAAGTCCACCCAGTGCCAGTGTGCACTCCATTTTTCACTGTGCCATACAATGCACTGGGGCCACTCATTCTCTATTGGAGGTGGATTCCACACACCAAACCAACATGGGAGGACACAGGACAACAGTGACGGGGCTGTCACAAGGGTATCTAGGAAGGAAAGGCTTTGCAGAGGCCACACTATCCAAGGCCTGGGAAAACACCAAGTACAAAGCTCTGGCTCATGACAACCATCTGTGTTTCAGGAATGGCAAAAAGTTCAATGGACATCGATGCTTAACTGACTATAGGATGAAGGGAGGCTGAGAACACAGGGGATGGAGAGAAAATAAAAGCCATATTATGTAGGGTCTTTACATATTGGGCCAAAGATTGGGACCTTTTTTCTGTAGGACAGGTTTATGTTTGGTTTATGTTTTGTTTATGTTTTAGAAGAGAACTGGCAGGGTGAGAGTGGGGTGGATGGAGGCTGGGGTAGGATCTGAGAAACCAACTCAAAAGTAGACTTCACACGACAAGAATAAGCCTGAACGGGGCTGGGGTTATGGCGCAGTGGTAGCATGCTCGCCTAGCATGCGTGAGGCACTGGGTTCGATCCTCAGCACCGCATAAAAATAAAATAAAGATATTCTGTCCACCTACAACTAAAAAACTAAATAAATATTAAAAAAAAAAAAAAAGAATGAGCCTGAAGCTATAGGAGGCAGCAAGTGAGAGGCTGAGTTTGTGATGTGTGAGCCCCAGGAGTTCGGCTCTTTGCAAGAGTCGCAGGGACATTTCCCTATAGCACAGAGTGGAGGGCCGAAGGCCACAGGCATGTGTGAGACTTGCTGATAGATTCACACGGCCCTCCACCCACATAACACTTCAAATTGACTCTAAAAAAGGAAAGCTGAAGACTAAAACAAATGTCATGGGCGAGAGGAAGAACCACGAATACCCATAGAAAAGCAAGAGCAAGCAGTGGACAATGCCATGTATACCCAAGATAGGTGAATGGCACTCCCACCACACCAGGGCACCAGGCCTGCAGCAGCCCAGCGCCAGCACCTCCAGCCACAATGCAGGTCTGCAACAGCCAGACCAAAGGCCAGCAGTAACCATTGATCCCTCCCACCATCTGGTGTTACCCAAGTCTTCCTCAAGGTCCACTTATTCAAATCCCTGAGGCCTAGGCCTGGCTTGTTCTCCACCCTGTGCTTACCCTAGTGGTCTGGGGTGATTTTATAAACACATAATAAATCAAGGGGGAATCCAACACCTTCCTGCCCTTCCTTTAAAGTGTTGATATCTATAAAAAGAATTCTATTCCTCCACATATTCACAACTGAATTTACTAAATCCAAGTGACTGCTTGGAGGGTGGGGAGCAGGAATCCTTAAAATGAGACAGATATATATCACATTAAATGATTTTAAAATAAAAGATATTTTTTCATTCATCTTATGTAGCAAAAATGAAATGAAGGAGGGCTTTCTTTGACATGGCCTTCATGACCATGTAGGTTGTTCCTCAGACAAGTTATACTTCTGCCTTTGAACAAGAAAACCAGGCTGAGGTGCTTAGATTGCAGATCATCTGAAATCACAGCTCCAACTGTCCAGGAAGGAGCTTTTGAAAATAACCTAGATTCTGGTAAAGATTAAAAAGAACACAAGGACTGTTAAGATGAAGCAACAGTACTTACATGTTAATTTTCTTTAAGTTACTCTAAAATGTCTTTAAAATGCATAGTGAATTAGTTACTTAATTTTAACTGTTCAAGAGTTAACTTATGACACATGAAGTGTAGAAAATTGAGAGTTAGGGGCTGGGGTTATGGCGCAGTGGTAGCGTGCTTGCCTAGCACGTGGGAGGCACTGGGTTCGATCCTCAGCACCACATAAAAATAAAATAAAGATATTGTGTCCACCTACAACTAAAAAATGAATATTAAAAAAAAAAGAAAATTGAGAGTTATAAAATCTTCAGGAAGGGAAGAGTTGAGCAGACCCAGCTGAAGCTCAGCTAATGTGGGCATCTGTCTCATCAAACACCTGGGGACCAAGTGCCCACAAAAGGACAGCACAACCATATTGCAGGGCTTCATAAGGGGAAAAAAAAAACTAAAAAAACAGAAGGGATAAGAGGGAGAACAGGAGATAAAACTTCCTTGGCAAGTTCTACACACAAACCTGGAACTATGAGAGGGAAAATCAGTGCAAAGGTGACATGCGAACCTGGGGGTGTGGCTCAGAGGCAGACCTTGCTTCCCTCACACAAGGCCCTGGATTTGATTTCTAGCACCACAGAAAAAAAGGACCTACTGGTTTTCCTTGAAATCATGTAGTACTTGGTATAATACTGGATCTCCATGGATGAAATTCTGGGGCCTGAACTCTCAGGGCTGATTAACAAAGAGCAGTAGCCCTTTGGCTATGTATGAACTTCACCCCCTGTGACCTAGGAACTTGCCACTTCAACAAAACCCAACTTCCAGCCAGGCACGGTGGCACATGCCTGTAATCCCAGCAGCTCAGGAGGCCGAGGCAGGAGGAGCACGAGTTCAAAGACAGCCTCAGCAACAGCGAAGCACTAAGCAACTCAAATAGTCTCTAAATAAAATACACAACAGGGCTGGGGATGTGGCCCAGTGGTTGAGCACCCCTGAGTTCAACTGCTGGTAACCCGTTCCCCCACCCCCAAATCAGTCTATCAAGTAGCTTCTCTGTCTCCAGCAGCTTGGGAGGTGGAGACAGGAGGATCATGAGTTCAAAGCCAGCCTCAGCAATTTAGTGAGGCCCTAAGCAACTCAGTGAGATCCTATCTCTAAATAAAATACAAAAAAGGGTTGGGGATGTGGCTCAGTGGTCAAGTGCCCAAGTTCAATCCCTGGTAACCGCCCCCTCCTCCCAAAAAGAAAGAGCTTTAACTTAAATCACACAAGCCATTTAGATCAGTTCAATGAATATTTATGGAGAGCCCAATTTGTGGCAGGCTCTGTAATAGGAGCTAAGACTCTCATAGAAATAAGCCATGCCCCTTGCCTTCTCTGGGCCACAATCGCCAGAACATGCCCTTTACTACTCTTATCATTCTTGCATATATGACCCTTTGCCTGCCTTATCAGCCCTTGCCAGAATCACTTTCTCTCGCTCCACACATACTAACTCCTCACCTCTTCACCACCACCATTTGGCTCAGTTCCTACACTTCTGAAGACACTCTGTCAAATGAACGCCTCCTCACACTGCTCATGCCTTCACTCCCTTCCCTATACTTTGTTACTCTTTTTGTCCATATAGCTGAGCCCTGGGTAAAATTCCTAGCACAGAAAAGAACAGCAGCAGCAAACCAAAATCCAAAACAAAAACAAACTGCTGCTTGTATGATGACTATAATAAAGAACTACACATGGGAGATTAAAGTGGAAAGACTAAGCTGGGCGCGGTGGCTCACGCCTGTAATCCCAGTACTTTGGGAGGCTGAGACAGGAGAATCGCGAGTTCAAAGCCAGCCTCAGCAATGGCGAGGCACTAAGCAACTCAGTGAGACCCTGTCTCTACACAAAACACAAAATAAGGCTGGGGATGTGGATCAGTGGTTGAGTGCCTCTGAGTTCAATCCCTGGTACCAAAAAAAAAAAAAAAAAAATGGAAAGACTGCTTAAGCCCTGGAGTTTGAGACCCCTTCTCCAAAAAAAAAAGTGTGCACACACACTCACATAAGAAAGAATGATGAGAAATGAGCCACCTATAACTGCTCACCCTAACAACTGTGCCATGTCCACATGAACACTTAGTATTTAACACAATCTCTTTTGTCATATTTACAATCTCCAATATTCAAAGTTCTACTCTTGGGCTAGGTTTGTGGCTCAGTGGTAGAGCACTTGCCTGGCTCGAGTAAGGCACTGAGTTTGATCCTCAGCACCACATAAAAATAAATAAATAAGGTTATTGTGTCCATCTACAACTAAAAATATATTTTTAAAAGAGTTCTACTCTTCACTGGGTGTATTGCACAGATAAATGTAACAAATTTTGATAAATTTTAAATATTAAGTAAAATTGTATTGGAATGCATTTTCTAACAAGATGTGCTGACTCTGTTTCCCAGTTACTTGAGCTATCCCTGGACAACCATGATTCACTCCTAGAATGAGACAAGTTCATACAACTCTATTATTTTTCAAATTTATCACAATATAAGTGAATAGATGGAAACAGGAGTCTTACTGGAACATCATTTAATTCTCTGGATTCCTTTTAAAGTATGTGTCCTTCTCTCTAGCCCAGTTACAAAGGCACTAAAATCGAATTTGTACAGAGGTCATAATACCTAATGATATAATGAGGTATATTTTAACTGTGCTAAAAGCAGAGAATTAGAAACCATCTATTTTTACAAAAGAATCAGTGAGGATTATGTAAGCAGTTATTAGTCATTTAACTTTTTACTTTTGAGAAACTAACAAGATGCTTTATCAAGATATATTAAGAAACTTTATTATTAATTATTCTTGTTATTTGTTCACCTGCGGGTATCTTCTATAGCTTGATATACTCAGCATTAGGAACACTGAAATATTTGTTATTTTATCTTTAATATTTAATGTTTTGGCAAGAAATTTAAACTCTGTATATGCTTTACTTTTTTTTTTTTAATACTGGAGATCAAATTCAAGGGTACTTTGCCACTGGGCAGGCTCCCTAGCACCCCTCTCCCTTTTAACAGTACTGGGGATTGAACTCAGGAACACTTCTGCTGAGGCTGGCTTTGAACTTGTGATTCTCCTGCCCTGGTCTCCAGAGTAGCTGGGATTACAGATGTGTGTCACTGTACCTTGCTGTTTTCTTTTTTGAAACAGGGTCTCCCTATGTTGCCCAGACTGGTCTTGAATATATGGACTCAAATAATCTTCTGGCTTCAGCCTCCTAAGTGTTGGAATTACAGGCACACATGAGCGCAACCAGGTTTCTATATATGCTTTAAATACATTTTCAGGCCAGATGCAGTGGCACATACCCACAATCCCAGCTACTTTGGAGGCTAAATAGGAGGACCACAAGTTTGAGGCCAGCCTGGGTAACTTAGTAAGACCTTATTTCAAAATAAAAAGGGCAGGGGATGTGGCTCAGTGGTAGAGTGACCCTGCATTCAATCCCTAGTACTGGAGGGAAGGGGTAGGGAGAACACACACATATACACATACACACACATGCTCTTTCTCTCTCTCTCACATACATATTTTTTGCAAAATATTTTAGCTGCAGATTTAGTTTATTCAAAACACCCAAATCAAACTTATTTTCGGTGCCAGATTCAAATAAATGGCGTAATATGAATTAAGGCAAATTATAACTGAAATAAATTACAAAATGCATCATACACGGGGTGTACATTGTAAACAGGTCATTTAAAAACTGGGACTAGGGGTATAGCTCAACAGGAGAGTATTTCCCTATTGTGAATGAGGCCCCAGGTTCAATCCCCTGCACCAAACAATAAAACCCTGCCCCAAAAGATGAAGACCTAATTAATTAATAAATGTTGTTTCAAAATTATCAAATGTAAGAAAAAAATAGAGCTGGGGATGTAGTTCAATAGAGTGCTTGCCCAGCATGTTCAAGGCCCTGACTTCAATCCCCAATACTGCAAAAATAAAACAACAAAAAACAACTCCTCACAAACAAACTAATCTTTATGTTTGTTCTTCTGAGTTAACTTGGAAAAATATAATGCACAGCTACATTTATTAGTTACTTATAAAAAAAAGAATATGCCAAAAAATTGCTTTTGGAAATATGTATATGTGTAAATTGAACTGTGGTCCTTCAGATATAATTGATAATTAGGAATCAAACAAAATACTCACAAATAACACCAATAATCTAATAAAATGTGAAAAAAATTCCTTCATGTTTAATAAATGAGAAAGAAATATGCTGTTAAAAATTAACAGATTTGGGCTGAGGGCAGTGGCTCAAACCTGTAATCCCGGCACTTAGGGAGGCTGAGACAGGAGAATTGAGAGTTCAAAGCCAGCCTCAGCAATGGCGAGGTGCTAAGCAACTCAGTGAGACCCTGTCTCTACATAAAACACAAAATAGGGCTAGGGATGTGGTTCAGTGGTCGAGTACCCCTGAATTCAATCCTCAGTACCAAAAAAAAAAAAATTTAACAAGTTTGGGGCTAAGGTTGTGGCTCAGTGGCAGAGCGCTTGCCTTGCACATGTGAGGCACCGGGCTCGATCCTGAACACCACATAAAAATAAATAAACAAAATAAAGACACTGTGTCCATGTATAACTAAAAAAATATTAAAAAAAAAAATTAACAGGTTTTTTGGTCTGGGATTGTAGCTCAGTGGTGGAGTACCTGCCTAGTATGTGTGAGGCACTGGTTTCTTTCTTTCTTTTTTTTTTAAAGTTTTTTTTTAGTTGTAGATGGACACACAATATCCTTATTTATTTTTATGTGGTGCTGAGGATCGAACCCAGTGCCTCACGCATGCGAGGCAAGCGCTCTACCGCTGAGCTACAGCCCCAGCCCAAGGCACTGGTTTCAATCCTCAGCACTGCATAAAAATAAGTAAATACAATAAAGGTATTGTGTCCAACTACAACTTAAAAAAAAATTAACAGGTTTTCAACCAACATATAATTTTAATTTTTAGTAGAGGCAGAAAATATGAAACATGGACTTGACACTGCAATAAACACACTGTAAGATTTTAGATTTTTAACAACTAATCAACTAAGTTCACACCCTAAAGGAAACGACAATAGTTCCTCCATGGGCTTGTCCTGGTGCATTTTGAAGAGGTGCATTTAAAAGTATCAGGGTCAGTAAGCCATGCTGATCTAGTGTGCAAGGGGGGCGAGGGGTTCTTCTCACCCACAGACACGACCTTGGGTTGGGTATGGATAAGTGCTCAGAAGAACCTTGTGCATCTGATCATGTGGGAAAGCAGACTTTGCCTTTCAGATGCCCTTCTTCCTTGAGAGCAGCTGCTTTATCTCTGAACTACACCACCCAAGCCCTACTGCACTCTTTGACAAAAGGGGATAGGCAGCAACTTGCCCTGCCTCATTATCAGAAGCTGTGTCTAAATTCAGAACGACTTGGACATGCAAAAGTATCCAGGTTCTTCCATCAGGCTTCATCTGTAACAGAAAATATGATGAAGAAGTTTCAGGCTAGGAACCCAAGGGTCACCATACCTTCAGGAGTCATTCTGGGAGCTGTCCCACACTTGGCTCCCTGGCCTTACTACCACAGAAGAGCACATGGTAGTAATAGGTGGCAGGGGCAAAGAGCCTACCTGTGGAAAAAAGGCTACTATTTTTTCTTTTTTGTGGGGCTGGGAACCAAACCCAGGGCCTTGTATATGTGAGGCAAGTATTCGGCCAGTAACCTATGTCCCCTGGCCCCAGGAAAGGCTACTCTGAATTTAAATCAATTCTCAGGCAGATCATTTTTAAGAGGACAGTTGGTGAAAGCTGGAAATTAATTCCCTTAAACTACTAGGACCAAGGACACCCTAAAGTCTTTGCTCATCCCTGCAAGTGGGCCTCCTGGGAGGTGGATCAAAGGTTCAGAGCAGAGAGCAGACATTTGTTAAGTCACTTCGTCATCCAGAAGCATAGATTTCAGGTCTTCTCAATCTTTTTTTTTTTGCACAGAATGTTATCTTCTTTACCAATATAAATTCTAAATGTTGTCAGTCTGAGGAGAAACTGTGATTTATGGTGTTTTTTTATTTTAAAATTTGACTTTCAAATAATGTGTTGCCTCACTGATTGAATTCTGCTTACAGCATGTCCCCCCATTCTAAAAGGGCTGCCAATTTGTGTGTGAGTATGTGACAGTACTGGGGACTGAACCCAAGCTTCCCACATGCTAGGTAAGGACTCTACCACTAAGCTGCATGCACAGTCCTTTTTATGTATCTTGAGACAAGGATGCCCAGTCTGGCCTCTAACTTGTGATCCTCCTGTCTCAGCCTTCCCAGTTGCTACAATTGCAGGTGAGGGCCACTGTGGCCAGCTCCAAAAAAATTCCTTTTTTTTGGTATTGGGGATTAAACCATATTCCCAGCCCTTTTTATTTTGAGACAGGGTTTTGCCTAGTTGCTGAGGTTGGCCTCAAACTTGTGATCCTGCTGCCTCAGCCTCCTGAGTCACTGGGATTACAGGCACGCACCAATGCACCCAGCTCCAAAATATTCTTAATGAAAGTATGTTAATTCTATTTAAGTCACATGAAATTCCGATATTGGAAGAATTTTTATCAATTTGCTTTATAATTTGAGCTCTTTTCACTCCTCCCCCTCTTGTAATGAGTTTAAACTCAGGGGTGCTTTACCACTGAGTTACATCCTCAGTCCTTTTTTTGAGACAGGTTCTCACTAAGTTGCTGATGCTGGCCTTCAACTTGCAATCCTCCTGCCTCAGCCTCCTGAGTAGCTGGAATTATAGGGATGTACTACCATACCTGGCAAGCCTCTCGTTTTTTTGAGAAGAGATTTTCATCAGTTGAGTGAAACAGTTCAATTTGTACATATTTTAATAGATTATAACCTCTTCCAGGTGTGGCAATTATAGCATTTACATTTGAACTTTTTAAAAAAAAAACTGCAGGTGGAGTATATGTGCGTGTGTGGATACGGCATCAACGAATCCCACTATCGTGCATGCCTACACCGCTCCAATAAAAAAAAAATCCTGGTAAGAGGAAAGCATTTTGGCCTTTGTAAACACGCTGTCATAGAAGGCTGCTTTGGAACCAGAGGGGTTGGAGTCTAACTTTGTTATGTACTAATTATGTAATTATGTGGTGAACCTAGGAAAACCAAAACCAGCAAAACTTAAGAGCCTCGGGTAGTGCAATCTCACCTGGAAAACAGGGATAAGAATATTCAACTGCCTTGCATGGCTACTATTGAAATGGAGTACAATGTAGGTCCAACCTCTATCACAGGCTTAGACCAGCAGATTTTAAAAAAGGTAATCTTCATTATGAACAACATACCAGAACCATATCCAGGGATTGGCCCTTTGGTCTGAAGGTCTGGGAGCCCCACATTCAGTGCATTGGGTACCATGTTGTCCAGATGTGGCTTGGGCCCAACAGGATGAGATGGCGAATGCTTCATGCTCGGCTGCCGCTGCTGTTGCTGCTGCTGCTGGAGTGCACTCACCATTCGAGCCAGCTGGGGGAGCAGCACCCAGATTCAAGGAGGGACGCAATAGAGGAAAGGAAAGGAAAGACCATAAGCCAACTTCATGTGATTCTACCCTGGGATCAGAGGGTAAGGCAGAAGCACACCTCATGCAGAACATTGGGGACCCTTTCCATCCACATACCTGCTGCTCTTGCTGCTGGCGCACTGCTTGAGAAATCTTTCTCTGGTTCTGCAGTAACTGCTGCTGTTGCTGCTGCTGCAGGAGAAGCTGACATGCCTATAAAACAAGAAGGGAAGGGAAGGAATGAAAGATTACTAAGACTGACTTGCAGAGAATACGGAAAGGGTTTGTGCACTGGACTATAGGTCACCAAGTCAAAAGCATCAATGAAAAAGTACTATGAAGTTCCTGGTCTATTGCTAGCCTTACCTCCAGTTTAGCTGATAGAACAACCTTTAAGGAAACTCAACAGTTTGCATAAAAGTTTGAACTAATTGCTCTTCAAACATAAAAAGTGGTGAAGATACATGAAGGAAAGCAAATAATAGTGTTTTTAGTTATCAAAAGAAAATCTACTACTTACCAACTGAAACTGGGGGATTTGTGGAAGCTGGCTCAGCATGGCAATTTGTTGAGGAGATAACTGGGGCCCCACATTGAAAAGACCTGGGTTCAGGCCACTGTTGGGAAACTGCTTGAGCATTGAGGCAGAAACCTAGCCAAATAAAACAAAAGGGAGGGGATATCCTCAGAATTTATCAAAATAAACCATTTATTTCTGTGAAAACTCTCTTGATGCATCTAAAGCAAACACTATCAATGTTTTCCTTAAAAAATATTTGTAGGAAATATACCAAAGTGTTAACAATGATTACCTGTGAGAAGTGGGATTTTAAGGGCTTTTTAATTATCAGATTTTTCAATTTTCTACAATGAAAATGATGAGTTTTACCACCAAGGAAACATTGGCAACAAAAAAAACGACAATGATAAGGCATTGGTGTAACTGAGAAATTACTAGTGGAAATGTGCCTTCAAACAAAATACACCAGAGTGCACAGAAACTAAATGCTTACAAGAGAGTCCTTCTATTACACAGATAAGAACAAAATATTAACTTGGAAAGAAGCACTGGTGTTTCCATTCACGACTTCTGATACCAAATGGAGCTGCAGAGAGCTCATGGAACAGAGCCTGAAGGTCAATGCCCGGCTCCTTCCTTCCTCCTGACTTTGAGGAGTGAACTGGGCTGGGCTGCTGGAAGCTCTTGACAAGGGAAAGGACTGCCTCCCACCTTTGGGCTGCTTGAGTAAGAGTGTCTTGCGGAAGCTAAACCGAGTTGCCTGCATTTTCATTCAGGGAAGCTGCAGCTCAGTTGGACCGTGTACAATAAACCCAACACCTCTCCCGTGAAGGCATGCAGCACAAAGGTCTGACACTAGCCAGGGGCAGCATCACACCTGTAGTCTCAGTTACTCAAGAGGTAGAAGCCAAGGATCACTTGACCAGCCTGGGCAATACAGTGAGACCCGCACCTCAAGCAACAACAAAAAACAACCCACAAACCAAGACCTTCATTTCAAAAGAAAACAACAACAAAAAATAAGTAGAGTGCTACAGGCAGCATACTTGCGCATGTATCCCAGCTCTGCCATCTCTAAGCTTTATGACATAGCAAGTGACTTATTTGACCTTTCTGAGGCTCTCTTGCCTTATCTCCAAAACAGGAATAACAACTTCGATGGCTTGTTTGAGGATTTCAAGTTACTCAGAAATATACTCCATAAATGTTCATATCATGCCACAGGATGGTTCTTCAAATGTCCAGAGACAAATAAATACAGATCCCTTCCATCTCATCTTCAGATTCAACATAATCAGTTCTTTCTCTTGCAGCTTACTGTTTCTTAATGCAGACGGCAAAGCAGAAAGCCACTTTCTAGGGGGTCTCACACCAAACAGACCTGGCTACCTCTAACCATTCTGTCCAGAGTCAAGCTTTCAGTAACAATGCCTAGATCTCAGTTTCTCTGGTGATCACACCTGCATACCCAAATACTAAGTTCAATGTCAATTAAAATCTGCAATATTTTAAGATGTTCTGCTCTCTGATATAGAATTTAGTATTTAACCCATGTAATGTAGTTAGTAGTAATAGTAGTTGTTGTTTTGGTATTTGAGATTGAACCCAGGGGTTCTCTACCAATGAATTACATCCTAGCCCTTTTTATTACTTATTTTGGGAAAAGATCTCACCAAGCTGCTAAAGCTGGCCTCAACTTATGAACCTCCTACCTCAGTCTCCCAAGTCACTGGTATTACAAGTGTGTCACTACACCCAGCAGCTAGGTTTTGAAATTTTACTAATTTATTTTTTGATTTGAGCTCAGGACCCTGGATTTATCTTTATGTACATGGTATACAGTAGATGCTTGATAAATACCTATGAAATGAATGAGCCTCTATTGTATTTTAACTTGTTCAGAGTCACTCTACCAAGCTCTTTTCTACCCACTACTTTTCTGCTTATTCCCAATCCCCATCCCCCCACTGGCTCACTGATGACAGAAATGTGGAACTTGATAAAGCTGAGGATATTTTACTAGTAAGCCACTAAGACCTTCCTTCCAACTTAAAACTGATTTTGTTATGATCCAATGTTTTTATTAATTAGTGAAGGGAACGACAAGTTTAAACCTGGGCCAGGTATAGTGCCTATGGTCTCAGCTACTCAGGTGGCTGAGGCCGGGTATCACTTAAGCCCATAAGAGTTCGAGAACAGCCTGGACAACATAGTGGGACCCTGCCTAGGGGGAAAAATCTCCTAAACTATAACTCAAAACCCAACAACAAACAAACCAAAAAACAAAGCCCTCTTGGTAGCAAGCTATGGTTATTGGTTACTATCAGAGTTGCTCTCAAGCCATCTTTTGGAAGATTCAGTTCAGAGTCATGCCTGCAATTGGCATCAGGATCACCAGTTTTTAGCCACTTTCCTTGTTTCTCCCTTTTAAAATTGTTTAAAATTCTCCCCATTCTCCTTTTTCCTTGGAGAAAAGGGTGTTCCCTTCCCATTTCTGATCAGAGGCTCCACCCACAGGGACACAACCCTTTTCGTTTAATCATCCTTCTTCATTTTAGATTTCAGGTAGGTTTTCTGGGGCAATGCTGGGGACTGAACCCAGGACCTTGCACATTCTAGGCAAGTACTCTATCACTGAGCTCATAAACCCTCATCCCCAAACATTCCCATTCTTAACAGAAAAGACAAAATAACAATAGTGTTACTTCTGCTTTGTAATAATGGTGGGCATTATACAATTAGTCCAAGCAATGATTGCTTTTCTAGTCACCAAGGCACCAAACCAGACTGAAGGTTCTTTGAATCCACCTGTAAGCCTCACCTTGGGTGTTTGGGGTTTTTTTGGTACTGGAGATTGAACTCAGGGGCACTCGACCACTGAGCCACATCCCCAGCCCTATTTTGTGTTTTATGTAGAGACAGGGTCTTAATGAGTTGCTTAGCACCTCGTTGTTGCTGAGGCTGGCTTTGAACTCGCGATTCTCCTGACTCAGCCTCCCAAAGTGCTGGGATTACGGGCATGCGCCATCGCGCCCTGTAGCTTGTTTGTTTTAATCCTCCAACACTTACACATGTTCGTCCTTGTTTTTATCCTTACTTTCCATCTTCTGAAAATGCCCCTTTACAAACTATCAAGAAAGTTTTCCCATCTCATCTCTTTGGTATCACAATCAAATTCACATTCCTCAGTTTCCTATTGCTTTGGGGCCATTGCCTCTGCCACATTTTTAAAAATCTATGCCCATCTTTTCCTTGACTCTTTCTACATCTGACCAACTTCAGGTTCCTACAATTGGCTCATCAACTAATTTTTTTTTTTTAACCAGGGCTTCAATCATATCTACTTACTCCACTGATTCTATCACTTTGGAAAAAGCATTCTGGCTTAGAAAACTAGTACAGTTTTCCCAGTTGCTGCCTCTTCATCCTTGAAGAGATGCTGATGATGTCTGGTGTCAAGCAACCAACTTTAAAAACTTGTCTGGCTGTGTGTGGTGGTTCACGTCTGTAATCCCAGCAACTTGGGAGGCTAAGGCAGGAGGATCACAAGTTCAAAGCCAGCCTTAGCAACGTTGCAAGACCTTGTCTCAAAAACCACTACTGTGCATCTTGTGTCTATACCAGTTTTACGGCTGGCATGTGGAACACACTCCTCTCCAATTAACCCTAAATAATAACTCTTCTTCACCTCTCCTCTGAATTCACCCAAATGATAACCAGTGTAACTTAAGTCATTGTCTCTGGCCTAATAATTCTAACTTCACTGTAATAAGAGTCCCCTCCCTATCCCGCCCCCACCGGGGGGCGGGGAGAAGATATACCATGTGCTACCAAAATCATATTCCAAACCAGTCTTAGGGGCTTATCCTACTATAACTTAAATACCCATGAAATTCTACATGCCACCTTCTGTGTGAATCTTAAGTCACTGATTTGGCAACTGTACTTGGTTAAACAGCGTTCCCCTAATATAAATTCACATTCACTTGGAAACTTAGGATGTAACCTTATTTGGAAATAAAGTCTTTATAGATGTAATCAAGTTTAACAAAGGTCATAAGATGAGAGTGAACTATAATACAGTAACTGGTGTCCTTATAAGAGGGAATCTAGATTGGAGGGGAGTAGAGAAAGCCACACAAAGACAGAGCTACCCAGGGGAGAACATCATGTGCACATGAAGGCAGAGATCACAGTGTCTACAGGCTAAGGACACCAGGAGTGCCAGCAACCCCCAGAAGCTAGGAGAGAGGCACCACAACAGACTTTTCCTCAGAGTCTCCAGCAGGAACCAACCCTGGTACCACCTTAATTTTACATCTGAAACCTCCAAAACTGTGCAAGAATACATTTCTATTGTTTTAAGCCATGTCATTTGTAGTAATTTGATATGCTGGCCCTAGGAAATGAATATAGTATCCACACAATTCTCTGGACCTCTGTTGCCCAATATGTTCACTACTAGTTTCATATGGCTAGTGAGACATGAGAATCTAAACTGAGATTTACTTTAAGTTAAAATACACATCAGATTTCAAAGACTGGAAAAAAATGTGGCTATTCAAAAATTTAAAAATTTTAATACATTGTATTATTTCCAAATTCCTTCCAAGTACTATGACTTGTAGGAGCTCCCTTCTACTTGGTTTGTTTTTCAACCTGTTGGCCTTGAAAATAAATGGCCCTTGTCCGAGCTTTCATTTTTTTTCCCTTTGGTTTCGGCAGCTCCACTGAAGAAATCAGATGGACTCTGTGATCAACCCACTTCTCTTCAGTCTCAAAAATGGATACTACCTTTTGCCAAAAGCCAAGTATCCCTCCCACCATTCCTTTTACTCAAAATTAACTAAAAAACAAAAACAAAAACAAACCACCATTCAAAGTATGTACCCTAGAGAAACACATTCTAGAAGATAAATCTAAGAATATTCACAGCAGTTATAAGCCATGGTGGTAGACACTTGTAAGCCCACCAACTCAGGAGGCTGAGGCAGGAGGATACCATGTTTGAGGCCAGTCTCAGCAACTTAGTGAGACCCTGTCTCAAAATAAAAAGGAATGGGGGATGTAGCTCAGTGGTAAAGCACTCCTGGGTTCAATCTCTAATACCAGGGGATTTGGAGGGGTGGGATTTTCACACCAGCACTGCTCCTAATAACAAAAACCTATAAATAACCCAAATGTCTACCAATAGTAGTCAGTAGTAGAAAAGATAAATTATATTATACCCCTATCATGGAATGTTATACGAATTGTAACTAATCAAAAGAACATGGAAAAGGCTGGGGTTATGGCTCAGTGGTAGAGTGCTCGCCTAGCACATGTAAGGCACTGGGTTTGATCCTCAGCACCACATAAAAATAAAATAAAGATATTCTGTCCATCTACAACTAAAAAATAAATATTAAAAAAAAAGAACATGGGAAAATCTTAGAAATAATGTCAAGTAAAAATAAGGGAGTGGCCTAGAGTTGTACCTCAGTGGTAGAGCACTTGCCTTGCACATGTGAGGCACTGGTTTGGAACCTCACCACCACATAAAAAAGGAAATAAATAAAACAAAGGCATAAAAAAAATAAGAGGGGCCAGGCGTGGTGGTACATGTAATCCCAGCACTTGGGAGGCTAAGACCGGAGAATTGCAAGTTCAAAGCTAGCCTCAGCAATGGTGAGGCGCTCAGAAACTCAGTGAGACTCTGTCTCTAAAAAAATATAAAATAGGACTGGGGATGTGGCTCAGTGAGTTCAATCTCTGGTATCAAAAAAAAAAGGGTGGGGGGATAGAAACAAGAAAAACAAGGGAGGGGGGCCTATATACTATACAATTTCGTTATGTAAAATACAAAAAAAGCAAAGGCAAGTTGACACAATACAATGTTTAATAGTAGTTACAGAAAGACTAAAGAAAAGCATAAAAATGCTAACATAGGGCATTCTTATATTTAACTAGTATCACACCACAATTCTGGAGACTAGTTACACTTTTGTAACTAGTCTTGTTAACTATCTAGCCTTGTTTAACTTCTCCCTTCTATAGATTGCAGATGTGCCGTCTCCCTGTAAAGAATCACGCATGAACTGAGAGAAGCACCACTAAGTTCCTGGCAAATGACTGTTCGTACCTGGGTTGCAGAGTCATTAAAGTGCAGGGTTGCACATTCCCATTGCAGGGAGTTAATTATTCTGGTTTAAAAAGCCCTTCAATCTCCAGCTGCGCTGGTAAAAGTGAAGCTCTTGTTGCAATCAATATGACATTTAACCAGGCACTACAGGTGCAAAATGACGTCACTTTCTGAATATTTGAGTGACTGGAGAAAAATGACAACAGTAGAAACAATGAGGGCTGGGATACTGGTGACAAATCATTAGTTGGTTGGTTTGTGGTACTGGGGCTCCAACCCAGGGCCTCACATAAGATAGGCCAGTGCTATACCACTGAGCTTATCCTCAGCACTGTAACAAATTTAAAAATGAGTCTGAGTGTCTGCTGCACATGCTTAAATATTGGCTGCCCCTACAAAGTGGTCAAAATGGATGTAAAATTTGATGATATTTATCAAAAATTTTGAAAAATGTTCATACACTTTGATCTTAAAATATCACTCTGGGCAAAGATTCTTATATAAGGATTTCTCTGCAGCATTACTTATAATAATGAAAAATTAGAAATAATTGAAAACCCAATGTTAGGGGAATAGCATTAAGTACATAAAGGTAAATGTACCTGATGAAATATCATTAAGACTGATCAACATGAGGGTGTAGCTCAGTGGCAGGGCCTGTGCCCAGCACACACATGAAGTCAAAGAAAAGCTGTAGAGGTGGCACACATCTGTAATCCAGCAACTTGGGAGACTGAGGCAGGAGAATTATAAATTCAAGGTCAGCCTGGGTAATTTAATTAGGCTTGCCTCAAAATACAAATAAAAAGGGCTAGGAATATACCTACCACGTGTGAGGCCTAGAGTTTAATACACAGCATTACAGGAGGAGGAGAGGGAGAGGGAAGTTAAACAGCAGTCTTCATTTGTTTATTTATTTCTTGTGGCGCTGGGCATTGAACCCAAGGCCTTCTTAGGCTAGGCAAGTGCTTTACCACCAGGCTCCATCTCCAGCTAGAGCCCAGTGCAGCATAGACTGGAGAAAGCAAGAAAAGGAACGAAGCAAGGTGGCAGGACCCTGCAACAGTCACAAGAGAGGAACGGTGGTGGCCTCATCAGGGGCCCTATTAGTGGAGAAGGTGAAATGGTCAGAACCTAGATAAAGTTCTTAAGGGGGGATCTGTGATGCACTAAATGTGACCCCCTGGCATGACTAGCTCTAAGGTCTTTGGCCTGAATGCTTGCAAAGTAGGTATCCATTTACTTGGAAGATGAGGAAATTTTTTAATGGTATCTAGGGTAGGATCAGAAGTTCTGTTTCGATGTGTTAATGTAAGGGACTGATAAGGCATCCTACTGGTGATGCCAAGCAGTTCCTCAAGTTGAGAAAAAAGATGTAGGCTGCAGACATAATTTTGGTACTCAGTACTTCACGTGACTCGACTCTGACATCACCTAGTGATGGCTGTAGAGGGTAAGCAGAAGAGGTTGGAAAACTGAGGAGGAGGACATTCTGATAATTAAATATGGGAAAGTGAGGAGGAACTTGTTAAGGAGATGAGAAGAAGACATAGATGTAGAGCCAATACAGAACATGCCTACATTACTATTTACCTAAAAACTCCTCCTCAACACTATATTATCTATAGCAGCAACAGTAAAAATTTAGGGTGCACATAAAAGTCACCTGGAGGTGACCTGGTCCCAAAGCCCAAGATAATGCCTTAGTAGATTGGAGAAAACTTTAAGTAACAGCCCAGATACTGATTATAAACCAGGCTGATAATGACAAGGGTTGGCCTATAGGACAAGGCCCAAATACCTGAGCAAGGCAAACTAAATTTTGCCAAATTGGGTCCCAAATTTTCCATCTAGTTTCTTCTTATTCCATTCTAGACAGCATGCATCAATATACATATGCTTCAACCAGCTCAAACTAATTATTCAAACTAACTGCATTTCCCCAAACATGCCACAGTCTTCTGGATATTACTGCCCTTTTCACAAAGGGCTCCCGTTGCCTGGAAGATCTCTTTAATCTGGCTGTGCCCAGAAAACTGACTCATTCTTCAGGATTCAGTTTAAATGTCATTGGTAGTGTGAAGTCTCACCAGATTCATCTAACACTGTTAAACATTTCTATATGACATTTACCATACTGACTACCTGCTAGGGTTTCTATCAGAAGAGTGTGTGGGAGACTGGCACAAATCCCTCACCTACATTACCTTTTTCCCTCAAACCAAATTGCATAGCTCCCATGAAGAAATAGACCTGAAGACTTCCTATGGTACCCAAATTGACTGTATCCTACACAGAGCTGCTTGATGAATAAGATTTTAGCCCAGGAGTCCAGCCTCTTCATCAGTTCTAGAACTCCCCCTAGAGCATCTGGTTAAAATTCCCAAGAAAAACCCAGCAATCTGACAATGTTTCTGTTTATCTGAAGTTGAATTCTTGAGGGCAACCAACTTCTGAAGGTTGTTACATCAGAATATACAAAGTAGTTTTAGTTACATGTAATTTTATTAGAAAATTAGAAGATTCAAAAGGAATACTAATACTTCTCATGCAAAAACATCTACTTTGTTTATATGCATGATGCTATACTGCCCCCAAAATCTTGAGCCCAGCCCCAGCATGTGGATTTTCCCAATTTTTGGTTAGCAACTATTATTCCTTTCATGACCACAAACCAGTTTGTTAATAACTGGTAATTACCTGAATAGTTTTTGATTTTGAATTGTGAAAGTTGCTTACCTGGGGGGAGATAAACTGGGGAGGCACTTGCGCCCGGAGACTAGGAGAAGAACTCAGCGGCTGCACTGGTGTGTGCAGGCCTCTCGATTGTGCTGTGCTGTTTCCAAACAAACCGTGATTGCCGCCCTGTAGATAGAAGAGCACCAGTAAGGCTTTTGGGTGACAAAAAAAAAAAAAAACACACACAAGTAAGAAGCAGTTCTGGTTTCTAACTCTCAAAAGAATCATGATCTGTGACCCACAGACTCAAATTCATCGTGGAGTGCTGGGCTACATTACTTAAATCAAGTCATGGGCAAACCATTCACCATCTGTGCAGGGTGAGAAGCAACATAAACTGAAGGGCCAAATTGAGCCAAATGTTGGAAGCAGCACTACATTCTTTTCTTTTATTGAAAGGTATAGGCAAGCAACATAAGATTAAATTACTTTCTCTTTGAAGAGTGGATTTACCAGATTTATTCTCAAACTTTATAATCTGAGATCCATCTTAAAAGAGACCTGAATAGGAAGGCACGCTTATTAGTAGTTATCAGTTGTAAAATAACACTATGATTTCACTTCCCTGAATTGTTGAACCACATAATTGCTGCCATGCAATAGTAAGCTGAATGCCATGAGGACCTGCTCCAGCTCCAAAGGCCCTTCCCTGTCCTCACTCTGCTACACCCCTTCTTTGCTAGATGAGGAAATGTTAATCACACAGTGAGATCAAAAAGAAAGAAAGGGAAAAAGTAAAAATCATTCCAGGGATACCAAGCAAACATTACTCACCTGTAACTTCTCATTCAAACATATAAATCTCAGTTTAGTAAAAAATCAGCTCAGTTCTCTGGTTTCTGGAAGACACCTCCCCAAGCATATCTCCCCTGTTCCAATGACAGCTAGAGACAGCTGGGCTCTGCCTAACTTGTTTCTAGCTAAGAAAAGTCCTTCAGCAAAGAAACAGTGATAACCTGACACTGTTCCCCTGCCTGAGTTTCTTCTTTACCCCATCTTCACTTGGCTCCCTCCAGATCCAGCTCAGAAGGTCATCCTTGTAAAGGATGCCTTTCTCAAGACTTTTCTCATTCCATATGCAAAGTGACTGAGCTCACCTTTAGGTTTACAAAACACTAAAACTTTGATGGACCATTCAACAAACTACAATTATTTTCCATTCGGTCTTTCTCCCACCATCTTAATCCTTTCCTCTTTGCATTCCCAGAACTCAATAAAGCCCTGGTCTGTAGGTCACATACATCATTTGCAAACACTCATAACCCACTAATTTATTCACTTGAAAACATCTCACTGAACATCTTACTTCAGCAAAGAAAGCAGCACCGCTGCTTTGTGCTAAAGTCCCCACCTTTAGCTTATCACAGGGATAAGGCAATTTTAAAGAATTTTGTAATGATATCATTAAGTTCCAGAACACTAAATATACTTTGATGGTTTAATGATTCAAAAAACAGATTAAGGGGCTGCTACAGGTAAATTAATGAACTTAAAAGCACTGAAAATAAGAATAATCATAAACATAAAGTAGAAATGGCAATTAAAACCTATGTATATCATTAAAAAATTAAAGAGTCACCATTAATTTTGTGTCCCAAAAGTGCTAGAAGCTGTAATATCTCCACTCCTCCTGATTACTCACCAAACTGTCACTTTAAGTTTAGACATACTGACTTTAACTCTTTTCAGATCATGATTGTTGACAGCTTGGCTACCAATCATCTCCAAGAATATAGGAGATATTTATTTCACCAAGAATAGTCTGCTATGATCATTCTCATTTTACTATCGAAGTAATGACCTTGCTACTAAACATTATTTATTCATGATTAATTCTTGGATGGTAGCTATAGTTCTTGACAGAATCCATGTTTTGACAAAAATGAAACTACTTTGTGAAGGTTTTTTTTTTTCTTGTGGTGGTGGTGGTAGTGGTTTTGCCAGGGTAGGGGCGTGCGCTGGGCTTTATGCATGTATTCTACCACTGAGCTACTACACCTGCAGCTCCTGAGAGTCGTCTCTTAGAGACAGGGTCTTGCTATGCTGTGCAGGGTAGCCTTGCACTCCTATGCTCAAGCAATCCTGCCACTGAGAGCCAACTAACTGGGACTACAGGCTTGTGCCACTCTACCTGGCCTAGGGTCAGTTTAAATTTCAACCTTCCCTTTGATAAGAAGTAGGATAAAGAATCTGTATTTTTAAGTTTTTGTAAAATCAAGCCCTACTTTCCTTTTTCCAGTAGACAAGACTCAACCCTTCCCATCAAAGCTCAAGGACCTCTAAAGCTATACATAAAACTTTGATATATCTGAAATGGAAAATAGAAGTCAATGAAAGATGCCTTTCCTCTATTTTAATAAGGAAGCTTGGCACACAGTGCTCATTTTCTTGGCTGGAATTTGCTGCTGTACACAGTGATGTATTAGAGAAATCAATTTATCTGGCCTTTTAAAAAATTAGATTTAGAAATTAAGACAATGGTCCTCCAAATCTTGTATGTATGCTAACACTGGCTATCACTAAAGTTTGACTGTTGTATGTGAGGTTTCAAAAACAACCTGAGTCCTGATAGTTATTGGTAATATTTGCTTTAACCTCAGTGTTCAACTCAGAAAAGTCCATTAATTTTAAAAAAATATTGAAATCTTCTCTGAGTTGGAAAATAAAAACCTTGAATCTTACTTTTTTTTAAAAATATTTTTTTAGTTGTTGATGGATCTTTATTTTATTCATTATTTATATGTGGTGCTGAGGATCGAACATGGTGAGCATGCTTGCCTCACGCATGCTAGGCAAGTGCTCTACCACTGAGCTACAGCTCCAGCCCTGAATTTTACTTTTAATTATTAAGTATATTCAATTAACTCTGTATAAGGATAGCCTGAGAAGATCTGGAGCAAAGGGGCTGCTCCAGGTCCAGTCAAACTGCTCTATTTGGACAGAACATGTGTACCAACCAAGGCAACAATGGACTGTATAGCAATCCACAAATCACAAAAACAAAGAATGAATGACCTTCCTTTCTTTTTTTTTTTTTGGATACCGGGGACTAAACTCAGGGGTACTCGACCACTGAGCCACATCTCCAGCCCTATTTTGTGTTTTATTTAGAGACAGGGTCTCACTGAGTTGCTTAGTGCCTCGCTGTTGCTGAGGCTGGCTTTGAACTCACGATTCTCCTGTCTCGGCCTCCCTAAGTGCTGGGATTACAGGCATGGGACACCATGCCCAGCTGAATGACCTTTTCTTAAAGTCCAATGCCAAACTAGTTTTGATGGTCTGTTATGCTCAAGATTATGTACTAACAGCACCTGATAATTATGTAACCTTGGACCACATTTATCATCAGCATTAACCAAGAATATTATGAATATTTTATATTTTCTACACTTCAACTTAAAATACAGGAGTAATATATACCCATGCTCTCTGTGGAAACATAAAAACAGTGAAATATAAAAGAAGAAAACAAAACTTTACCTATGATTCCCAATCCAGAGATAACTAATCTGAACACATGGACACAATATAATCCTCGTTTTAAAATGTGCCAGAGCAATAACTGGACGCAAGCGCCTAGGAGCACCCAGACTATGGTGTAAGAGGAAGTGCTTCACGTCAGCCTTTAATGTATACATGGTAGAACACAACTAATAATTACACACTGTAATCAATGTCCTCTTGTGACATCCTGGGGTAAAGGACACAGTGACAGGGTGGGGGTGAGGGGTGGTGGGCGGGCACTCCCAGAGCAATAGCTAGTGAAATCCCTGTTGCAGTTACTGCTGCAAAGATACTATGGCCCCAAATCCCTGGCTTCCTCCACAAAGGCTACAACAGACCCCAGAATGACAGAGTCCTGCTATGTCCCCTCATGCCTGAGAGAGCCAGAAGGCAGCAGGTGACCAGCACTGCCAGTGGTTTCTGCAGCCTTGCCCTTCCCTGGAGGACTGCCAAGTGGGCAGCAAGGAGCTGTTTAGGTCCAAAGAAGCCACCATGTCTGAGCAGTAGCTCTTCTTTGGGGTAATTACTGTATTTTAAACTTAAAGACATGACAGTTTAAGATGCTGTAAGCCCTCAAATACTTAATCTTACTAGTTTTGCTGCTATTTTTTGATTAGAAGGCATATTAAATTTAAAAGACCCCCAAAGTATTACTTGTTATCCAATCTAATGCTAAAAATAGCAAACATATTACTAAATCAGATCATATATAAGGTACTTAGGGTGGCCTCATTAACATTTTCCTGTCAGTTATTAGTTAACTTATTAAATGTGAATTCATGACCAAAAATGAGAAGACAAATTAAAAAAAGGTTTAAAATAAAATCTATGTTGAGAAACATGGAGAGAGATGGATTCTATGGGCTGTAAGATCTATAACCTACACTTAATATCATTCTGTGCATTCAGTAATCAACAAATTTCCCAGAGACAGACAAATGATGAAATAAACTGCAGACCAGGGCCAAGGCGAGGCCACAGCCAAGCAGTTACAAATTTGAGAGGCCTCCTTACTTGTCTAGCAGCGAAGTTTTGGGGGTTGAGCCCTGTGCCGATTGCTCCAAGGCTGACGTTGGGTAGTGTGGAACCAGAGGGAGACAGCTTGTAGCTGGGAGAAGGGGAGAAGGGAGAGCAGGGAGCCTCATCCCCAAGGCACCCATCTTGATTGGAGAAAGGCAAAGTCAGCTGAAAGGTAGTAGGAGTTAGCCAATCACAATGAGTGTTGGTTAGTGAAGCAACAGAATGCAAGAAGGGAAAGAGAGAGACACTAGGAATAAACAGAGTGAGAGCGTATTAGCAATAACCCAGGATGGACTCTGGACCTGATAATCACCATGATATTCTGCCCAACAGATACCATCTGTCATCCTCTTTGAAACAGACTTTTCTTTTCACATTCTGTCCACTGCACTAGATAAATGTTGCCAGACACCTTCTTTTTCTGCATCTAATATTGATTCCTCTCACTGTGTGTCTCCTGAAACAGAAGCCAGGGCAATCTTCTTAGAACTATGTTGCTGCCTGGACCAGCATTAGTGATGTCAAAAAGGTGCCAGATAGCAACATTTTGGTCTTAATTGCTTTATGAGGAGCAGGAGTACTGCAAATTGGTATTCTGAAACAAGGAATGTTTTCCATTAGAAATGTTAAAAATTAAAAAAAAATAGATATAAATTATTTGTCTCCATCAGGTAGGTGAGAATTTGAGAAGTACATCACTGTAACTAAGTACAAACCACTGGGAAAGTGGGAAAGATAAAGAGTTCTTTCAAAACTGAAGGCAAGGCCTTAGGAAATACAAGTGTTTGCACAATACCCAAAATGTATTTTGTAGCTGAACAGCAGAAGGAAGGGGAGGAGAATTCAGAATAAATTTATCTCTAAAATTTTTTCTACATGCTTTGAGTGTGCATTACCTATCAAACTTCATGAATATTTCAAAACCTAGACCTTGGTCACAATACTCGCATGCTAAAGACAGATGGTTCTAGCTCCTGCCCAATCACCTGCTGACATCGACTGTTCTCATGCCACCACTTCAATGCGGGTGATGTTTTGTGTTTTACTCATTGAGTCTAATAATTCTATGCTTCCTCCAGAATCAGTTATCAAAATTGACAATGGGAACCAAAACAGTCCTCTTAAATTATTATCTTGAACTTATCTAATTATTATCTTGAATTATTATCAGAGAATTCAACTCACCTTCTCAAAATAAGGCCCACTATCTGTGGTTCCCATGTCTTTGGAGTTAGGTGGACGGAACCCAGATCGATCCTTCCTCATGATATCATTAAAATCCCCGAGATTCATTGCTCGCTTGTCCACATCAAATTTCTTATCTGAAAGGACATAAACAGAGTGAAAATTTCAAGAATGAAGAGTGAGTTGGCCACCTTGTTCTCTGGGGTGCTGGATATAAGCTCTTTCTGCCTCTTGGGAAGAAGATCAGGAGAGATCTCATTGGAATAAGCTGCTGGGTTTTGTCCCCAGGAGCTGAATGTGGAAAGAATGTGGATTCTTTTTTTAGTTGTTGATGGATCTTTATTTATTTCATTTATTTATATGCGGTGCTGAGACTCGAACCCAGTGCCTCACGCATGCTAGGCAAGCGCTCTACCACTGAGCCACAATCCCAGCTCCATACGTGGATTCTTTACTAGAAGCAACACAAGACACGTATCTGCTGCAGCTTGTCTTAGGGAGGACAGAAAGAGAACAGTGGGCTAACCTGGTACAAATCTGGCCAAGAAAATATTTAGATGGTTATTGATGTATTTGATGAATACATTCTGTTATGAATTTGTATTTCTCAGTGAGAGAAGTTCTCTGTTTTTGCTATTTTAGCATCTGGCAGATAAAGGATGGGGTTGTGAAATACAGTTATTGGGGCGGGGGGTGGGGGGTCAAAAGAGGCCCAGTTGTTGCCTTGATATTTAAAGTTTGAGAGCTGCGCCCAGCCACAAGCGTCAGTATCACTTGCATCATGCAATCTCATCTTCCCCTCATCACTCTATAAATTTGCCATTACATGCTGACAAGATCAGAACCCCAGGAAGTTACAGATCAAAGAATACACACTTCCCTTACTAGCTAGGTTTGTTTTCTTTTTGTCTTAATTTACATTCCTCAGGGCGAGTAACACCATTACTAAGAAAATCCCACAGACTAGGGCTGACATTACAAGCTCTCCAACTGCAAGGGAAGAGTTTGTGAGTAAGAAAAACAGCATCTGAGGGCCATGTCCAGCAGCACCACAGATGTCAGGATATCATTACCTCTCTTGAAAAAACTGGGAAGCTGTGGCACAACCCAGCCTGCAGTCCTTGACAACACCAATGCTTGGAGTGAACAGCAAAGCTGACTCTTTTTAGGTGGATGCTCCCTCTCCAGTGAACCAGTGACTGCCATGTCCTACTTTCTCACAGTGGGCACACGTCACTTCTTTACATTCTGTCCTGCTCTTACAATCTGAGTTTTCAACCTTTACCTAGTGTCCTATGTGGGACCTTATACACAGTAAGCATTTAATAAATGTCCGTTGAACCGCACCATCCCAAGTTAACACAGGGCAGGAGATCCCAACGGCACTAGTACATTCCAATCCTAGGTGGAGTGATACACACCTACAGACAAATCCATTTTGCTGCCTGGATTATCTTCAGTTTGACTCTGAAAATTCAAATAAAAAACAGATGAGAGAAAATTTAGGGTGTACATGTTTGAATCAGGGAAGAAGTAGCATTATTAACGTGAAAGCCACATCTTACCACTGGCACTATACAAGATCTTCTGAAATCAACTTTACGCTGGAATGAAAACCTTAACATTTTTAACACACTAGTCTGATTGTTGCTGGTGCTTATAATTCTTAAAATTCAATTTTTACATACAATCAGCCTTCTACACCTATGGGCAGAGAAACAGCTATATGGCTGCTTGGAGAAATAAAGCTGTCCAAGTTCCAGTCAGCCCAGGATCAGATTTCATGAATGGCAGCCAAACAATGACAACTTCTTCTTGTGACTGGACTAGTCAAGTCACCAGGCCTTGAAAGGTGCAGCCAAGTCATTTGTCTGTTGGCAACCAGGTCGGGGTGTCCTCACAATATTCTCAAGAAATAAGGAAACTAGAAATCCACAAAATTTCCCTACATAATTAATCTCTATAGTGTTTCTAGGTATTTTGTTGTTCTCTTTTAAAGATTATAATATGGGGCTGGGATTGTAGCTCAGTGGAAGAGCGTTTGCCTCACATGCATGAGGCCCTGGGTTCAATCCTCAACACCACATACAAAGCAATAAAATAAAGACATTGTGTCCATCTACAACGAAAAAAAATACTTTAAAAAAATAAATAAATAAAGATTATAATATGAAAACTGACACAGCAGTGTTAGAGAAAACTATGAATTTAAGTTGTTTGCCATTCTCTTCCCTAAGGAAAGGAAACAAAGACAACAAATTAAAGCCCTCATCTTAAATGCTGGAGTATATCATTAAGAATAAAAGAACGAAAAGCAAATATTGTGTGATTCAAAAGATCAAGAACAGTGCTTAATTGGTTTCTAAATCTGTATTATTATATGATAACATGGCAGTGAACTTAAAATTCATACTAAACCTGAAATTTGGGATACATTATACATATGAGAAAAATAAAACTTACCAGCAATCCCATATTTGAAAACTGTTTGGCAAGAGGATTCATCCATGAATCATTGTTTCCTCCTTTTAGTGAGCACTACAGAAATGAAATATGTAACCTCAGAATAGCATAATTTATCTCCCCCTCCTGAGCTGCAAAAGTACACACTGAAAACGTAGAACCAAGAGTTTAACTTTATGAATCCTATTTCTCTAAGTTACTTTGGTATTTTAATGTTAGTTTAAATGATTAATAAGCTTTAGTTCTGTTTTCATTCCTTCTTTACTCATCACCCTGAACTGGAAGTAACGAGAAAGACATATGGTGTTTTTACTTTTTAAATGGAAAGAAGTCACTATGGGAGTTGTAAAGTGTAATTTCTAGGTGCTACCACTTCCACTTTCAAGTGGGCTGCTCTTCTTGTGACTCAAGCTGGTTTGTATTAGGAAAAAAGAGAGTTGATGCTGGTGCACATTATTTGGAAGGAGCCTATTTAAACTGGACACCATTCTCTGTGTGGATGCAGTGAGAACTCAACAATGTAGTACCTCATCTGTTTCACAGCACAAAGGACATCTGTCTTCAGTCAGAAAGAGGACTGGTAGAAGACATTATCACTTATTTTCTGGGCAAAGTAAGGCAGAGGTGGGATTTGTTTTTTAATGGGATTCAGTAGACTCTCCTAAACAAGGCACTAGTTATCAGCTCATTTCTACTTCTGGGAAGAAGGCAGGTGGAACTATGATGGGAATATGGTAGGACGGGGTAGGATGGAGTCATGTTATGGCTTGAATCTAGCAATGTTTCCCCTTATAAAGCTCACATGTTAGGCAATGCAGCAATATTCAGAGGAGCTGTAAACTCATCAGTGAGTTAATCCATTTGATCAATAATTTGAATGGACTACTGGGTGATATCTGAGACAGGTGGGTATCGCTGGAGGAGGTAGGTCACCGGGGGTGTGCTCTTGGGATTATATTTTGTCACTGTCCCTTCCCTACACTTCCCCCACTTCCTGGTTGCCATGAGCTGGGTAGCTTTCCATCACCACGCCCTTCCACCATGATGTTTTGCCTCACCTCAGGACCAGGAATAGAGTTGGCTGACCATGGACGGAGACCCTAAAACTGAGAGCCAAAATAAACTTTTCTTCCACTAAGTTGTTCTTATCATGTATTTTGGTCACAGTGACAAAAACTGACTAACACAGGCCTTATATACTTGTGCATTCTGTAGGTAAAAAAATGTGTTGTGATATGTCATATTTATAGTTTTTTTTGTGTGTGTGTGTGTGTGTGTGTGGTGCTGGGGATTGAACCCAGGGCTTTGTGCATGCAAGGCAAGCACTCTACCAGCTGAGCTACGTCCCAGCCCATGTTTATTGGTCTTCAGGTCAAAAAGTCCTCCCTGGAGAAAAAGGGGAAGTTGTTCTTTAACAGGTACAGGGTTTTAGTTTTTTTTTTTGTTTTTTTTTTTTTATTTAAATGCATTTCAAGTCATAGTACATAAACAGAGCTCAGTTTTTCCATTAGGGTTTTAGTTTTGTAAGATGAAAACAATTTTGTTTTGATGGTAGCCTAATGGCACAAACATAATTAATGCCACTGAATTGTACACTTAAAATGGTTTAGATAGTAAATGTTATGTGTTTTTACCACAATTTTTCAAAAAAGGTCCTTAGAAGCCGGGCGCGGTGGCTCAAGCCTGTAATCCCAGAACTTAGGGAGGCTGAGACAGGAGAATTGCGAGTTCAAAGCCAGCCTCAGCAAGGGCGAGGCGCTAAGCAACTCAGTGAGACCCTGTCTCTACATAAAACACAAAATAGGGCTGGGGATGTGGCTCGGTGGTCAAGTGCCCCTGAGTTCAATCCCCAGTACCAAAAAAAAAAAAAAAAAAGGTCCTCAGAATGAAATCTCAGAATCACTAGCATAGGAGCTGAAGCATCCAACTTCCAGTTAACTCTATTTAATAAATCTTGGTTGTTACCCAAGTAGGGGATTCATTAGTACCTGCACTCAGTTAAGATGGACTCTGTTAATTTGTCAATGACCAAAATGCTGTCAAAAGTAGACTAGAGAACACAAGGGTGTAAAGATGCTGAAAAGTTTACTGAATAATACTTCTTGTGATGAGAGTAAGGAAATAAAAGTCCTTAAAAAAAAACTTATAAAGAATTGTTTAAACAAAATATCTCTAATAGAAAGAAACTGTCTTCTTATGCTACAGAAGAAACTTAAGGTATTTAACTAAATCAATATCTCACAGGCAAAGAGGAAAAAGGCCACCAGAAGGCCTTTTAAGATAGCATCAGGTGTCTGAAACCTAGGAGAATATTAGCTGTGAAGTGTTTCATAGGACAACAGTGCTCTCACGTTGAAATTCAGTATATGTTTATTTCTATCATTTTGTGTGTGTGAGGAAAGGAAAAAAAAAGGAAAGGAGAACACTACTGTCAAGGCAATGGTTCAGGTGAAAAGACTATTATTCTAGATTATTCTATTATTCTAGATTAAAAACCAAAGCTGGGGGTCAAGTGAGCAACTGAGTGGTAGAGGACTTCTCTAGCACGCACAGTGCCCTGAGCTATAAACGAGGACTGGAAACAAACAAACAACCTCATTAAATTATGCAAATCCAAGGAGAAATGAAGTTGTTATAAGATGTGGGAAGTGAAAAGTTTAGAAGTCAACCTGGTACAGAATGTAGAAAAATCACCTAGTTGCTATCTAACAAGGGCACACAATGGTACTTGGGTTGGGAGGAAGGTTCTGGGCTTTGGGCTTTCCCCAATCAGGTAAAACTGCAACAAGACTGCCTGGAGAAGGCAGTGTTATCTTCCTTGAGTTTCTCTTGTACATCTACGTGGTGCTTTACCTAACAACTTCTTTGGCTTTCTAATGTAAATGCATAAAACATTTTTAAAGCATGCTTGGAGAGTTTCCAACAAATTGTTATAATGTGGTAACCAAAAACGGCAGATGACCTTGCATCTCAGAAAACTTCTTTGCGCCCACAGCAACAGTTCTGTAGTGCAAAGTTTCAAGGTCACAGGGAAGGAGAACAGGAATAAAAGGGAAGCAGTTGCTGGTTTGTAAGGAAATATTTCCCCTGAAGAACTCTGAGACTCTAGTTCCCGCACTCATTCCATTGACACATTCTCAGTTCTGCCTTCTAAGAATGAGTAACCAAGCACAAACATTTCTGAAGGACTACCTTCATTTGTTTCTTTCCTCCTTGTCCCCAGCTTGCGGAGTTGTGGGAGGACGCACTTCCCTGAGAGCCGGTGGTGTTCCAGACTCCTCCATCATCCTCCTCTTCCCAGCTGGGATGGCGAGTTCCTGTGACTGGCCCATCACTCTCCCCCCAGCCATCTTGCATAGATTTGGAATCTTTAATGAAAAAAATGAATCAAGTGTTTGAAACAACCAAAAAATTATATATGTATAGCCAGGCATGGTGGCACATTCCTGCAATCCCAGTGACTCCAGAGGCTGAGGCAGGAGGATCCCAAGTTTGAGGCCAGCCTCAATAACTTATTGAGACTCTAAGCAACTTAGCAAGGGCTGGGGACGTAGCTCAGTGGTAAAGCACCCTTGGGTTCAATACCCAGTAACCTCCTAACCCCCTCCAAAAAATAAAAATAAAAAAATAAAAAGGAGGTAGAAAATGTGGAATGTGGAGGATAGAGGGAAGGGGAGAAAGACAACAGGAAAATCAAAGAGGGCTGTAATGTTCAAAAGCACTGATACTGAATATCAGTATTCAGTCTATTCTATCAACATCTACACACATATTTTGTGTGTGTGTGTTTCATTATCAAACCTAGGGCCTCACACATTCTAGACAAGTGACATTCCCTTTAAATAAAATCTTTAACTTGAAGATTGAGATAAATCCTTAATTTCCCTCCTAAAGTACTGTATGGAATTAGACTGGCCTGTTTAGAAACCTCATGCACATCTTTCTTTTGTGCACTTAGCTTCATGTGAAGTGTAAAGCCAAAAAGTGGCTCTTCATTCCATCTTTGAATGACTACTGCCGTCCCCTGGAGCCAGGCCCATGAAAGCCACACAGTTGATTTCTTCTAACTGTGGCATTTCATGCCCCTAGGAGGCCCAGGTGAGTGTCAAAGGGGCTTCTTGTCAGGGTAGGTAGCAAGAGGCAGGGCTGGGATGCTATCCTCCCCGATGCCAGGGTGTTATCCAGTCATAACCAGAACTGTTTTCTCTGCATAGGAGTTACTAATTTACACAATCCTGTATTAAATTTATATTATGGTTTATACTATGTAAACATAGGCTTTATACCACACACTGACAAGCAGTAGGAATCTAAATATAAAAAATACACTGTCCTCCCAGATGTGTTTGTGCACGCCTGAAATCCCAGCAGTTGGGGAAGCTGAGACAGGAGGATTTTGTGAATTGAAAGCCAGCCTTAGCAGACTAGTGAGACTCTATCATTAAATAAAATATAAAAAGGACTGGGGATGTGGCTCAGTGGTTGAGTGCCCCTGGGTTCAACCTATAGTACCAAAAAAAAAAGTCCCTTTATAAAAATGAAAACATACAGGTCAACCCTTCTTTTAAAGAAAAGAGCTTAATTAACTTTTTAACATGACATTCCATAGCATAAAAATGTTTAAGAAATAGTATTTCTTAGAAAATAAAAAAAGGGAGTGCATACAAGTGAGGAGGGCTGGGGTGTGGCTCAGCGCTGCAACGCTTACTGGTATGCAGCAGGCCCCAGGCTCCATCCCAGCACCAACAGGATGGGGCTGATTTTAAATCATAGGACTCATAATACCAAACTTAAGGCATCTAGAAGCTGGCAAAGTCACAGATGAACTACCAGCTAGCATCACCTGGACGATCTAACCCTTTCTCTGTGCACTGCACATTCAAATCACCCAGAAAAAGGACATGAACTGTAACTACAGATGCTCCTGAAGAGGAGACATTACAGAGTATGGAAAAAGTTTGTGATGGAAAAAAAAGGGATTCTGAGATTTGGAAATCATTTTAAAAAACCCTGAAGGTCCTGCTGAAAGGTCACTCTGTGTCAAGGGTCTGGTTAGGCAATGTGGATCTACTTCAAGTCTACATGGTGACATATCCCATGATGACAACTGACGTCATGGTGAAAAACATGACAACAAAGTCCTCACAAAGCTTGGGACTTCTATGAAGTTGAGGAGATTCAGTGGAGCTTTGCTTTTGTTTCTGCAGTAACAGGGATTGACCCAGGTACACTCTACCACTGAGCCTGGCCCTTTTTATTTTGTGTCAGGGTCTTGGTAAGATGCTGAGGCTGGCCTTGAAATTGTCATCTTTCTGGTTCCCAAGTTGCTGGGATTACAGGCATGCACTACTATGCCTGGCAAGATTTATGACTTAAAACACAGTAAGTGAAGGTATGAATTTCTAGAATAAAGCTAATATATTCTTTGGAAGGCACTGTAAGACTCTTAATTATCACAGGATAAACTTCACCACAGAATCTTTTTTCTTCTTCAAATTTTGAGCATTCCATAAAATGTCATTTTATAATTTAAAAAAAATCCCTTAAAATCTGCTATGTTTTAGAAAAGAAATGTGAAAGCACTTTTTTTGGGGGGGAGGGGGGCCATCGGGGATTGAACTCAGGAACATTCAACCACTGAGCCACATCCCCAGACTTATTTTGTATTTTACTTGGAGACAGGGTCTCACTGAGTTGCTTGGAGCCTCGCTTTTTGCTGAGGCTGGATTTGAACTTGCAATCCTCCCGTCTCAGCCTCCCAAGCTGCTAGAATTACAGGCGTGTGTCACAGTACCTGGCATGTTAAAGTACTTTTAAGAAAGTTACAAAGAAGTGAAAATGGACACTTGAAATTTAATTTTTTAAAATTTAGGAACATCCAATGAGACATTCCATAGCATGAGTCTACAAAGTTTTGCAAAATTATAGTGCCAGCTGGAGCAAGTGTAGCTTACCATTTTTGACAATTATGAGTAAGTAGGATGTTCTTCATTTAAAAATTGGAATGAAGAAATCTTTGTCAGGTTAAAAAAACCTAAAAGTGTTCTTACGTGGGTGGATGAATGAAAAGAGAAAAATAAAAGCGAAGTACAGAAGGATGAAGTCCCTGGCAATGACCATGTTCTACTTTAGAAGCCAGGGAGCTCTTTTGAGGCCAGTCTCAGTATCCTGGGTGAGACATGGTCTCAAAGTAAAAATAAACAAACAAAAATGGCTGGTGTGTACCTCAGTGCTAGAGCACCCCTGGGTTCAATCCTCAGTATCCACCTCCCACCAAAAAAAAAAAAAAAAAGGCCAGTAGACATGAAAAATGGATAAAACAACATATTTGGCTGGGCACGGTGGTGCATGCCTGTAATCCCAGCACTTAGGGAGGCTAAGACAGGAGAATCGCGAGTTCAAAACCAGCGTCAGCAACAACAAGGCACTGAGCAACTCAGCGAGGCCCTGTCTCTAAATAAAATACAAAATAGGGCTGGGGATGTGGGTCAGTGGTTGAGTGCCCCTGAATTTAATCCCCAGTACCCCACCCTCAAAATTAAGTTACTGGGTAAAAATGCATTACATCAAAATTACAGTTCTGACCAGATACTAAATCTAGCTTTAAAAAAAAAATCAATACTATTAATTTATGACTTCTAGTCCACTGTAAACATTTTAACATATCCCAAGAAAAGCCACCACCATTTGACACTACAGTGTTCAAGGTTCTGAATCGACAGTTTAAACACTAGACACTCCTCACAAAAATGTCTGGCTTCCACATTAACAAAGAATATCTCAAAATTAAAAATGCAGTCTACTTACTGGGTTTCATGGCATTGGAAGCGTTGGCGGGCGTGCTCCCCCAGCCCGAGGTCGATGCTCCTGCATCGTCCATCTCTCCCCACCCAGGACTGCTTTCATTTGGTTCACCCCAAGCCGAAGTCCCGTTATCTGGAGCAGGTGGTGTGCTTTTACTCCAGACTATAAAAAAGAAATGTGTCTTTAAGAATGATCTGTTAGGGCTGGGGCTGTAGCTCAGTGGTAGAGCGCTTGCCTAGCACGCGTGAGGCACTAGGTTCAATCCTCAGCACCACATATAAATAATAAATGAAGGGCTGGGATTGTAGCTCAGCGGTAGAGCGCTTGCCTCGCATGCGTGAGGCCCTGGGTTCGATCCTCAGCACCACATACAAAGCAATAAAATAAAGACATTGTGCCCACCAACAACTAAAAAAATTTTTTTAAAAGTTTAAAAAAATAATAAATGAATAAAACAAAGATCCATCAACAACTAAAAAAAATTTTTAAAAAAATAGAATGATCTGTTAAACAGCTCATATGGGGGGGGGCAGTGGCAGGAAGAGGCACAGCTACATTCTCTTGGCAGAAACAAGACACAGGCTCCACCTCCGTGGAGGCTAACTGGCAATGTCACTTTAAAGAAGTCCAAGGGCATAACTTTTGACCCAGGACCTCTACTCGCCGGGAAGTCTACCACAGACACATGTCAAAGTTAAAGTCGATGAGATTATATGCACTGCATCACCGTTAGAAAAACCTGGAAGCAACCTACATATCTATCAGAAGAGGGCAAGTTAGGGCCCAATTAGGGATCCTTCATAAAATGAATACTAAATATGAAGTAATTCAAATAATTGTATGTGCTAATATGGAAAGCTTGAAAGTAGATGAGGACAGCAAGGTGAATAACACTGCAGAGTGCAACCACTTTAAAAAATTTAAAGGATAGATATATTTTGGCAATATATTAGAACACCTTCATTCCCTTCCTCATTCTTTCCAATACTCAGGCAAAAGGAACTAGTTGAATGTAATCATTTTCTAAGTGGTCCTAAGTTCATTCATTGATCACAGGTTACTTGGAGGAGTGGAAAACTGATCATTAAAATTATAATTAATTGTAAATAAAGACTTGAAATGTATATCCCCTTAATATATGGAACTATATTCTTTTATGGGGACATTCAAGTCAAGGGACACTCATGACAAACTAAGAATGAAATTACCAGTTACTTTTAACTTACCAGATAAGATGTTTCCTATTCAAATGGTGAGGGAACAGAGTTTAATTCCAGGTAACTGATTAACCTGAGATAACCATCTCTACTGCAAAGTATACTCCCTTCCAGAGGTAATCGTTAAGGATAACCTGGAAAGAGACCTGAAGTGTCCAGATAACAGCTCTGCTGCAACATTATAATGACCTCTGGAAGAATGAAGAGATTCCCTTTACTCGGGGGAAGGACAGGCACCAAGGATGAGTGTGCAGGTAGAATCTGGATGGAAATTGGGTGGGTCTGCTTCTGCTACCACTTTAGTTCTCTATTTTTAGAACTCCTTTTTCCCCACTTTTTGCAACACCAAGGACTGAATCCAGGGCTTCATGCATGTCAGCAAGTGTTCTACCCATGAGCTGTAACCTCAGCCACAGTTTTTTATTTTTAAAGTTAGAGCACAGTTTGTTTGGTAAGATGTTAAGTCTTTTGGATTCTGCAGACCAAGACAATTACAGAAAAATAATTCTTCAGATTAACATAGGGTAGCCATTTTTTCCTCTTGCCACAAAAGAATATCACAATCCACTAGCAGCAGCAGCTGCTGCAAGCATCATATAGAAAGACAGGTTGTCAGACACTTCACAGAACAAATAAAATTGATCAACAAACATATGAAGAAATGCTCAACATCTCTAGTAATTAGAGAAATGCAAATCAAAACTACATTGAGATTCCATCTCACTCCAGTCAGAATGGCAATCATCAAGAATACAAGCAACATGGGCTGGGGTTGTGGCTCAGTGGCAGAGCATTTGCCTCGCACATGTGAGGCACTGGGTTTGATCCTCAGCACCACATAAAAATAAAAAAACAAAATAAAGATATTGCATCCATCCATAACTGAAAAAATTAATAAAAAAAAGAAAAGAATACAAGCAACAATAAATATGGGTGAGATGTGGGGAAAAAGGTACATTCATACATTGCTGTTGGGACTGAAAATTGGTGTAATCACTATGGAGAGCAGTATGGAGATTCCTAAGAAAACTTGGAATGGAACCACCATTTGATCCAGCCATCTCACTCCTAGGTTTATACCCAAAGGACTTAAAATCAACATATTACAGTGACACAGCCACATCAATGTTTATAGCAGCTCAATTCACAATAGCTAAACTATGGAACCAACCTAGGCGCCCTTCAATGGATGAATGGATAAAGAAACTGTGGTATATATACACAATGGTATATAATCACTCAGCCTTAAAGAAGAATGAAATTGTGACATTTGCTGATAAATGGATGGAACTGGAGATTTTTTTTTTTTTTTTTTTGTTACTGGAGATTGAACTCTGAGGCACTCAACCGCTGAGCCACAGTCCCACCCCTATTTTGTGTTTTATGTAGAGACAGGGTCTCACTGAGTTGCTTAGCACCTCGCCATTGCTGAGGCTGGCTTTGGACTCGAGATTCTCTTGTCTCAGCCTCCCTAAGTGCTGGGATTACAGGCTTGCGCCACCGCGCCCGGCTGCAACTGGAGAATTTTATGCTGAGCGAAATAAGCCAATCCTAAAGAACCAAAGGCTGAATGTTTTCTCTGATATGTGGATGCTAATTCACAGTAAGGGGCAGGGGGGAGAACAGTGTTATTTGGGACTAAACAGAGGGGAATGAAGGGAGGGGAGGGATAGGGGTAGGAATGATAGAATGAATTGGACATTATTAATTACCCTATGTGCATATAAGATTACATGACCCGTGTAACTCTATATTATGTACAACCAGATGAATGAGAAATTATATTCCATTTATTTATGATGTGCCAAAATACATTACACTGCTGGGTGCGGTAGCGCACGCCTGTAATCCCAGCACTTAGGGAGGCTGAGACAGGAGAATCATGAGTTCAAAGCCAGCTTCACCAATAGCGAGGCGCTACGCAACTCAGTGAAACCCTGTCTCTAAATAAAAACACAAAAATAGGGCTGGGGATGTGGCCCAGTGGCCGAGAACCCCTGAGTTCAATCCCCAGCCCCAAATAAATAAATAAAAATAAATAGGAAAAAAACGCATTATACTGTCACGTATAACTAATTAGAACAAATTAAAAAAAAACAAAAACAAAAACAAAACAGTTCTCTAGCAACAGACTAGAAACTGCAGGAAAGACTCTCAGAATGAAGCTAAGTTGAATAAATGTTAATTAAAATGCCTCGGTCTGGGCTTTCTTTTCTCCATCAAACCTATGAGAAAAAGCCACTGCTTACCAGATGCTGATTTTCCAGTCATCGGGGTGGGGAGGTTCGGTTCTCGAGGTGCTGGGCCCCCTTGGGAATTCTTATCCCACAGGTTCACATTCTTGTAGTTGTAACTACTAGGGTCTCCCCATGCTGAAGTGCCATCATCGATATCCATTTTCCGACTAATTGACTGCGGGGATGGCTCTTCCCAACCGCTGGGTTCCTCATCCTTGGGGGTTGCAGGCTGGGGCCCGCTGCTCCAGTTGGAATTGGAAGGTCGAACACTGCCTGGAGGTGGTGGGGGAGGGCCTCCCCATGAACCAGAAGCCTCTGGTTGTGGTGGTGGCGGCTGCTGTGGCTGCTGTGGCTGTTGGTGCTGTTTATTCCAGGAATTGGGCTGCCTGCCTGCCTCATTCCACGCAGGGGACCTTTTGCAATCTTCCCACCCACCTTTTGAAGCTAGGCTTGCATTCCCACCATTACCCCAAGTTCCAATTTCATTCTGTCCTCCTTCACCCCACCCAGACACAGGCTTACTTGCAGAACTTTCCCAGTTACTGTTTTTTGCTGGATCAACTTCCTCTCCCCAACCATTCTTCCCAGAAGTCCATCCTTGATTGGGCTGGCGCCCACTTCCCCACCCCTGATCCTTGCTGGAATTCTCATTCCAGGAGGAAGGTGTCTTTTCATCTGGTCGTCCTCCTCCCCAGCTGGAAGAGTTGTTGTTCTTATAGTCATTCCAGCCTCCTGTGTTCTTGGGGTCTTTCCACTCTGTTGAGGCTGAGAGCTCTCCCCATCCAGACTTCATTTGATTGCTTTGGCCGGGTGCATCTCCCCAGCCCCCTGAGTTCTTGGTCTGTGTGGCAGCGCTCTCCCACCCCTCAGTTCCTTTGTCAGATTTCCCCTCAGGCCTTGGCACCTCTTCAATATCCCACACTGTGTCCTGCTTAATTTGAGTTTGGCCCCAGCCAGTGTTTGACAGCACCCTGGGGTCCAAATCAGTTCGGCTCAAAAGAGTCTGCAAGACAGCCTGGCAATCGGGATGTGTGGGCCTGTATGACCGACGGCCAGAATTATGACTGTCACTACTTCCTGCTTTGTGGTTGCTTCCAGTGCTTTGACCTCCAACTTCACTTCCCGTGGAGCTGGAAGATCTTCCCCAACAGGGAGCCTGGGCATTGCCTTGGTTTTCAGGGAGGGGGTGGCCCTTTTGATTGTCCCATGCTCCAGTGCTAGAATTTGGTTGGTTTGGACCACTCCATTCTCCAATTTTCAACTCATCAGACCCGGTCGGCTGTTTCCATTCTCCCTGAGAGACCCCAGATGTCATTTTGTTCCCTTCACCCCATTTGTTGTCATTAGAGTCCTGAGGGCCAAAGTTCCAGGACCCACCCGTAGACCTGTTATTATTGTCCCAAGAGTCATTTTTTGACCCAGTTGATTTCTGAACAGAAGCTCCTTTCCAGGAGTCCTCTCTATCTTTTCCATTGTTCCCATTGTTTCCAGAATTGCTTTGTCCAGAGACTGTGTCAGTTCCAGAAGGCCCCCTAGTTGCACCCCAAGATCCAACACTCCCAGTCTTTCGATCTCCAGTGCTTTGTGAAGGGGCATCAGTGCTCCTGGAGGTGTTCCCCAAGCCCATTCCAAAGGGCATTCCCTTATTCTCCATGGGGTTTGGTGAACTTAAGTTCAAGGAGTTAGTGTTTCCATTTTTTGGTCCATCAGTGTTATGAATTTGAGCCTGTTCTCTGCCAGAGACAACAAAATTAACACCCGCATTTTCCATCTTTGACTGCTGTTCCCTGGATGCCTGACCTACTGTACTAGCCTGTGCACTGGAATTACTATTATCCGTTTCCAATGCCCCTTTCCTAGAAGTTCCTTCTTGGACCAGCGCTGGCCAGGCAGATGGGTTGCTATTTGGGTTAAAGTTGCTGAAGCCAGAGCCAGGACCGATCCTATCCTGACCACTCACATTCCTCCAATTTCCTAGTCCATTGCTGCTCTCTGTAGTGGAGTTGGAAGATTGAATAGCTTTAGCCTTAGGGTCAGATTTCCAGACCCCAAGATTACATTCGTTCCCAGAACTTGCAGACTGGCACTGGCTCCCTTTGCCTTTGTTACTAGTGGTGCTTCCTGGCAGAGTGCTCTTCTCAGAGCCAGGGTTCGAGGCACTGTTGTTATCGGTGGTGTTTTCGGAAGAAGATTCAGTGTCTTTGCTGGCAATACAAGGCCACTCTTCCATGTCAGACCCGTCTACAATCACCTTGTCCCAGATGTGAATTGGGTTGGGGGAGGTGCCGTTGTTGGAGGAGGCTCCCGGGCCCCAAGTGGAATTTGCATAATTTGAAGCAGCAGCACCTCCAAGGGTTGACTCTGGAAAAGAGATGATCTCATCAATCACAGCTGCAGATGTGTTGCCATCAATAATACCTGGAGCTCAAACTGCCCCTACGAGAGTTCATTCCATTCCCCAGACTGGCTTCTCTGTCCAGATGCTTGTCTGGTTGACGGCATCACACCTGACTGAGTCATTGCTTATCTTTCATCTCCCTGCTGCTGTATCTGCTAAATCTAACTCCATACCATCTCTCAAAGCTACCTCCCTGCCATTTCTATCAGCAGAGAAGGACCTTCCTGTATCTTGAGATAAATGCAATGGCATCCTAAACTTGCCAATCCACTCTACACTCCTGGCTGGAGCAACTTTCCTAAAACACATCTTTGAGTCCATCACTGCCATATGAGAGCCTTCCACAGTTCCTTAATGCTCAAGAATAAAGCTAAATTCCTTGGCCTGGGGTTTTTCATCAAGATGCTCTACGACCCAGGGCCAATCAATCTTTCTAGTCTTATCTTGAATGACCGTCTATGCAGGTGTCTATATTTCACAATAGTGTCTTCTCACCTTTGCACTTATTTTTTCCTCCTGAATTCATTTGTCTTTATGGGCCTGGTTCAAATGCCATTTCTTCTATGAAGCTGTTTCTGAGCTCAAAAACTGAAAATAATCTTTCCCTGTCTAAAGCCATTTGTCCAGTGCTGTAGCACCATGTTCACATCTTTCCTCCCCTGCAGTGTGTCCCCTTGTCAGAGCCCCTATGTTGCTGGCGTGTTCCCCTACATGGCCAGTGTGGAGCTGCTCAGTGAGTGCCTGCTGAGGTAAGCACTTACGAGCTGGTGCTGGGGCAGGTGACCACAGGACAGACAGAAATCTTAGTCTGACATATCAGCCTAGTATCACATATTCTGATGGCATTTATCATATTGAGTGATATGAGAAAATTTCTTTTCAAGTTATTTTAATTCCTTTAACCAGGCAGCTTTAAACCAATATGAAGCTGGAAAAAAGTATACATAAAACTGTATAGAAGTAAGGAAGTGAGACGGGCACGGTGGCGTACGCCTGTAATCCTTGTACTTTGGGAGGCTGAGACAGGAGAGTCGCAAGTTCAAAGCCAGCCTCAGCAACGGGGAGGCACTAAGCAACTCAGTGAGACCCTGTCTCTACATAAAACACAAAATAGGGCTGGGGATCTGGCTCAGTGATCAAGTGCCCCTGAGTTCAATCCCCAGTACGGGGAAAAAAAAAAGAAGTAAGGAAGCAAAGAATCCCAAACTTTGGAGACATAGGGGAATCTTTGGTTTTGTGTGTAAACAAGAGACTCTGGCTCACACTGGACCTATGTTTCTGTACCCTGGCTACACAAGAGGGTAGAAACACAGAGGACCAACTTCTCACCTGCTTCTCTTTGCAACTGGTTCCTGAAGCCAGGAGGGAGGGACCACAAGGCTCTTCCCTATCCATATGGGACTGGCCTGAAGCCACCACAGGAAGCCTCATGGATAGGGCTACTTCTGCATGAAGCCTATGTCACCATCAACTTTGTTCCTGTCCTTACTCTATACACAACGAGGTGGTATAGAGTAGGTGATCTGTTGTTCAAACTCAGAACTCCAGTAAAGCATCCTTTTAGTGACAAACACACTGGCCTTGTCAATGCACTGATAGTGTTCAAGCTCTGAATTTCAATATAACCTCAAAAGACATATTAAATGGTTGAAATCTGTTAATAAGCTTTAAAAAGAAGAGAATTGGGAAGTTTTTAGCTACTGGCTGACTTAGTATTCAACTACTAAAAACTCTTAAAACTTATCTTCATTAGAGTATATAAATCCAACACCCTTGAAAGAAACAATGATTGTAAGAATCTGGTAAACAATTATAGAATGGCATTATTTGGTGTCCCTCCACCCACCAAGGATTCTATAGCATAATCTCAGAGGTCGTTCTTTCTCTCCTCCTGGCATTCCGGCACCTGAAGATGCAGAATGAGCCTCCCAGCAGCCTTGCTTCCAAGTCTTCCCTGAACACGTGGTCATGGAACCACAGAGGCTAACGCTGTAAGACTCTTGTCTGAGGAGACAAAGGGCCCAAGACATGCCGAGTCTCTGGCAGAGCACTCTTACAGGACACTAAAGTCCATTTTTGGAGAATTGCTCATGTTGTTTTTATTGGAAAGATTTATTAACATAACATTCTCGAATCATTACAATTAGGAAAACAATATACATGCTGACACATTAAACACCAAGTTGCAATATCTAAAATTTTACTTCTCATAGTCTTAATACATATTTGAAATTCTGTCAAGTTTTATTTTGACTACAGCTGTTTGGTTACTTGAATGCAACTTTTCTAATAATTCCTTTGTTATTTTCCTTTTCTTTATCCTTTTCAATCTATCCTTTTTTTCTCTGTTCTATGGCTGTCTCACCTTAGAATTCACTCTGGCTTTCTAGGCCACATCTCATTGTGGTATCTTCAATGATTTTTCAGAGTTCTTACAGAAAGTTACCCATGTTTGTACATTTAAAAATTTTAATCTTTTCAAAGTTTTATATGCATTTAAAAAAAATTTAGTAGTTGTAGAAGGACAACATGCCTTTATTTGTTTATTTTTTTATGTGGTGCTAAGGATCAAACCTAGTGCCTCACACATGCTAGGCAAGTGCTGCCGTGTACATTTTACACTGGGATCCTCTTCCACCTTCTGAATAATCCCAAGAGTCTACATCATCAGCTGTTTCTTTAACACTCTCTTTAAGGCTGCACAGCCCCCGTTCCCAGTGCAGAGCCTCACCTGGCGCAGTCCCACTCTCGCTCTGCAGCAGCGTTCCTGTCACTTGTGCGTTGTTTGGGTTTGCTCCAGGTGCTGTGCAGGGAGGAGGCCCTGCCCCACCCCCGAGCATGCAGGACGGTGGAGGGGGCTGCCCACGTTTTAGTAACACTTTGTGGTCCTGCTGGCAACGGAATCGCGGCGGCACCTCCCGAGGCATGTAGCGGGCGGCGCTTGGCGGTTGTCCGTTCGGCACTGCCACCCTTTTGGCATTGTTGCCACCATTGACTGGTGGCGATGGAGAGCTGCCAATTGGGCTGGCGGCCGTTGGTTGGCTTAAACTTGGTTTCGTCACTTCGGGCACTGAAAGAGAAGGGTTGGGAAAGTCAAATGAATTTTCCTAGAGATTGTTTTTAGGAAAGTTTACATGAGACCAATTCTACCAAGGCAACTCTTCACTCTACTCTTAAGGGACATAGTTTTCCCAAATTCTTGCCACCACCTTCAGTTTACCAAGAGTACAGCGGATGTGGTGGGTGATGGTGACAAGGATCAAGGGATAGCAACATCATTAATAAAGGGGGAGAGGGAAAGCAACCACCACTCACTCCTCCAAATCAACAATGGAATTGATTCCCAAAAGGGCTCACTAGCAGGGATATCCACAGCAAAATCCTTGGTAAAACGATCAGCCTTAAAGTCCACAGTCCCCTCTTCTTCATCCACACATTCTTTTTTTTAGTCCTTATTTATTTTTTAATGTGGTGCTGAGGACCGAACCCAGTGCCTCCCACACGCAAGGCAAGTGCTCTTATCACTGAGCTACAATCCCAGCCCTTCGTCCACATTCTTAAAAGATCAACCTTTGTCTTGGATACAGTGGTGCAGGTCTATAATCCCAGCTACTTGAGGGGCTCAGGCAGGAGGATCACAAGATCAAGGACAGTGTTGGTAACCTAGCAAGACCCTGTCTCAAAATAAATATATTTTTAAAAAAGCATGGGAGGGGCGGTGCTGGGGATATGTCCCTGTGGTACAGTGCTAGCATGGGCAAGGCCCTGAGTTCAATCCCTAAAGTACTGCAAAAGGGAGGAAAGGAGGTCGGGAGGGAGGGAGGAAATGATTGATCTTTGTGCTCCTTTCCTATGGTCCTCAAGTGAAATGCTTAAACACATTTCATCTGTGCTCCTGGAATACACTGTCCATCTTTCTCCAACACTGAACTTACCAGAGTATGTTGAAATCCATCATTTATAGGTCCCTCTCCCTCACTAGTCACTAATCCCTCAATGGAGGGATCATCACTCATCAGTCTTTCCTTAGGGCCGAACATGGCGTAGAAGCCACTGGGGAACCTCAGGGCTGGACAGTCACATAACTCGACTTGGCTTTGGTTCCTATAGTTACCTGAACTCAAATGCCTGCTTGGCCAGATGTGGTGGCGCACACCTGTAATCCCAGTGGCTCAGGAGGCTAAGACAGGAGAATCGTGAGTTCAGCAAAAGCGAGGTGCTAAGCAACTCAGTGAGACCCTGTCTCTAAATAAAACACAAAATAGGGCTGAAGATGTGGCTCAGTGTTTGAGTGTCCCAGAGTTCAATCCTCGGTACCGAAGGGAAGGAAAAAACAGAAAAAAGAACAACAACAACAAAAAAAGCCTGCATGGCCTTTCATGTACAAATTAGAAACTTACAATGTTAAAGCTTTATCCCCCAAAGATGCAGTGTTTTCATACCTAGCTCTTTAATGAATATAAAAATTTCAATATGTAGATACTTTCCCTATTTACTTTACATAATTTCGTATTTACCTTAATTTTTAAAATGGTAAAGAGCATGGGAACATACAGAGCAGCCATGAAGCTATATGAGGATTCTTTAACCCCCACCACCCTAGTCCTACAGAGGTTCACCTAGATCTGCACCACCTCCTTCATTCTAGCAAAAGACCACTGACCTTTCTAAGAAAATCTGCCTGGAGAAAACTACCTGGCAGTATTACAGAAATAATCACCAGGAATAATCTTTGGCCCAAATAAATCCCTGCCACTCAGGGTAATGTTGGGACCAGCTCTGGTGGCAGTACTGCTTTGACTGCTTAAATGATGCTAGGCCAGCATGTTGCCATTTAATTGGCTCCTTTTTGAGGAGAGATAGACATCATCAGAAATCAGAGGCCCAATATCCAACTACTTGACATTAGAAAATACTGTGAGTGACAGAAGTTAGTTTCAGGCAACTCCTATGTCTACCCTTAGACAATCACAAAGCAGTACTGGCCTTCCAGTAAGGAAGAGGGTGAGGGTGGGCAGAGGACCCATATTAAGAAATAAATCAGCCAGGGCTAGGAATGTAGTTCAGAGGTAGAGCACTTGGATAGCATGCATGAGGCTCTGGGTTTTATCACCAGTACCACTCAATGAAGCAAGGAGCGGGGGGGGGGGGGGGGGGGG